>OZ012739.1:341253366-341506995 GCA_963859935.3 Lathyrus sativus
GTGTTACTATTGTAATCTGTTTGATTAAATAGTGGATTAAGTCCTTGTTGAGAAAGGCAAATCACTCTAGGAAGGGTGGACTGGAGTAGTTGAGTTCAACGAACCAGGATAAAATTAATTGTCTTTTTATTCTAAGTTTTTAATCTTCCATACTTATTCAACCCCCCCCCCCCCCTTCTAAGTATTTTCTCACCTTCAACACTAACATAACATAGTTGGTTTTTTTGGTAAGAAAAGTATATTAATGAAAAGAGTATTAGGCTACTCTAACCCTTGATACAAAATAGCACCCCGAAAGATAAAACGGGAGAGAAGAAAATCCAAACCAACTCAAAATACATCAAACAAAGCACAGACGCCTGACAAAATTTGAAAAAGTTACAGTTGGAATAAAAATTATCCCCAATAAAGGACCACTTCGAAGCCGTAAGTTTGATTTTCCAAAGTAAATCTGAGATAATACAAAAGACCCCCTTAAATAGAATAGTGCTCCTCAACTTCCAAATATTCCAAAGCACCGGCATCTAAACAATCCCTAAGTTCCGATTCTTCAACCCTCTACGTCTCTCAGCTCCCACCTAACTCAAAAAACTTTTCCGCACAACCTTCACTTCTTCCCACTATAAACCAAAGAAAAAGAACCACTTTCTCCCAAATAATATTAGATACTCTACAAGAAATAAAGAGATGGCACAAGTCTTCTTCAACCTGAAAACAAAGAGCACACACTACATCATGAGGAGACCACAAAACTCCTCTACTGATAAGATAGTCCTTCATCTGAACCCTATTCAAAAACCATATCCAAACAAATATAACGAACTTTATACAGAGAATTTGAATACCAAAGAGCACATAAAGTCTTACTAAGCTCAGCATCGATCTCTAAACTGATTATGCCCATCTCTAATAAGCTAGTGCCTACTTTAACAATGTATCCAATTTTTGGATCCAAACTCTGTCGCTACTTGCGAAAACCCGGCGCCGGCTGAACAGAAGAGTCGCCACCGTGCGTTATTTATCCCACGGGAAGGAAAGGAAACGCTCAGAGTAAACCTCGCACAACACGGGGAAAGGTATGGTCGTCGCAACCAAAACCTGGGTTCGGGAGTCGGTTACGCAAGGGGAAGGTATTAGCACCCCTCACGTCCATCGTACTCGATGGGATCCACGCTTGTTTTCGGGTATGGATTGTTATTCTATCTACTCTATAGGTCAAGGGTTAAAAGAAAAGAGAATGAAAATAAAATGACTCGGCAAAAGTATCGCACTTTATGCCTACGTATTCCCGTCTGGAACGAGAAATCAGAGTCAACGTAGTTCGCCTACCTACGGGAAAGGAGGGGAAGGTTGCTCGCTAGGATATCACATCCTATGCCTACGTACTTCCACACAGCATGGAAGATCAGAGCAAACGTAGTTCGGGCCACGTATGACACAAGTCTGTCCTTGATTGATTTTATTCCTTCTGAAAAAGGTTTTTCTGATTAACAGTCCCGGCGGACAAAAATGACGTTTTGATGAGTTCACATTCTTTTACGGAAGAAGTGTCTTTTATTGTGTTTGAAATATTTATGTGTTTTTCTGTTTGTTTTGAGAAAGAAGAGACAGAACTCTAACCTACGGTTGCGAAGGGAAACAAACTAACCTAATGTTATCATGCATGGGTTAAGACCTAGTGTCTATCATGCTCCTCTCTTGCACAGAGAGAAACAGAGATCCTACGGGATAGGCTGAAACAGAAACAATAACAGATATAATAAAGCAGTAAAATGCATGGATGCAACAGCACAAGCGAGGCAAGGGAGTACCACTCAACCTCGAACCTAGAAAACAATAGGCAAAAGTGAACAGGCTTCACTTTCAACCCAACAGGGTAAACAGCAAACAATACAGTCCAGAAAACCAATCAATACATTAGAAATGAAACACAACAAAAGAAACAGCATCAGCAGCTCAGCATCTGGCTTCAAGCAATCTCCAATCATTCACAAGCTTCAACAAGCATCAATCTCCATCTTCATGGCCTTCAGACAAGGGCTTTGATCATCAGTCTTCTATCTGCAATGGCTTTTCTTCAAGCTCAAGCCTCCAGGATGAGGGACTAGTCACAAGAGTGAATTGGGTGTTAAGCAATCAGTTGACTACCAAAGGTGGTGAACAGACTGCTTCTAACACAAGAGACATTTTCTCTCAAGAGTTCTATCTCTTAGACACTATCACCAAGCCTTCCAAAGGAAGGGGGTGAGTGTCTTAGAGAGACTCTGAATCACAGAGAAGAATGGATGCAGACAAGGCAATCCATGTTTGAGAAACAATCATTCTAATCTAGAGCTCTGCATAGCTCCTAAACCCTAGTCTCCTCAGCAGCTGCTAGCAAGAACCTCCTCTCCAACTCTGACAGTTGATCTTCAATCTTTGAATATCCAATGGTCTTCATCTTCACAACTCTTCAGCTTCCCCAGGGCCCCAGACTAACCCAATACCCACACAAACAAACAATAAACCCCAGAGGGCACACCACACCAGACAATCAGATATACAGACAGTAATAATAGCAGTAGGGGAATCTTAATTTTTTCTAAGGGATCTAATAACTACCCATAGCCCATATAATCCCATAACTAATCTATTTACACCCTAAGTCCTAAGGGAAATGAAATCAAACTCCTAAGTTGCCACCTAAAACCCTAATTTTGTTCATGATGTTCAAACCTATTTTAATCACCCAAAATTAACCTCTAAAAATGGGAACTAAAATATTTCTACAAGCTTAATATCTCATCTAAACAATATGAAAAGAATGATCAAAAAATATTAAAGCATGTGAGAGAACAAAAATCATAAAAATAATGCATGAAATGAACTATTTAATATGACATTTATTTAGAAAATATGTAAAATATATGAAATAAAACTAAAAATGAAATTTTATTTTCCTATAATATTCTAGACATTTTAATGAAAATATGGTAAAAAGAATGGATGAAAATGCATTTTTTATGAATTAGTTATGATTTTATGAAAATTGGTAAAATAACATGGAATTAAGAAAATTAAAATTGAATGAAATGAATGAGGGGGGTCAGAATAGAACTTCGCCCCAGTTCAATCCAGGATGGGCCTTCACAATGGGGGTGCGCTTAGCAGTTTACCAAAGCCCAATACACATTCAGAATTAAAGAAACAAATGGATGAGCGCTGGGGGGTGAGAAAAGAAGCGAATTCACGTTGAATATTGGTTTAGGCCTAGTTGCTGGGGGTGGGGATAACAAAATTCAACTCAGGCCCGCCCGTTTCAATTAATGAAACGGTGCGTTTTGGCCAAGGTCCTTCCCTCCAAATTTCAGATTAAATGCTGGCCATTGGATCACTCTTACAGTCAAAAGTCCTACTCAACATGAAAGGCCACGATTTCGTCTTCCCCAAATGACCTGAAACTTAGGGTTTCACTTCACCATGGCTCCATGCACGAGCAAGCTTTACACCAAGCTGTTCTCATCTTACACGCCATGAATCCACATGCTGTAAACACAAAAACCACTCCAAATTCTCTCCTCTACAAGCCTAGGGCATTAGATTATCTTGAAACTCACCACAACAACAAACACGATTGAATCAACATCTGGCCTTCATGAAATCACACTGATATGCACCAACACCATTCTTCCTCAAACTTACCCTAAACTAATCTACACATAATGGAGGTTAATCTGATGAATCAAACTAACATTCTAACGCCTTAATCCAAGATATATAAGCACCAACAGTTTGTTGCACCTGTCACTAACCATCACCAATCCTTTCCAAATTCATCTAACTTAATCTCCTAACCACCTAGATCAAGTCTAAGCTAATAAAATCATGTGAAACTAACTGAATCAAGCCAATCGAATGAAAACTTACCTGATGAGAAACCTTGAAAACAGCTATGGAAGATGTGGATCTGAAGCTTCTAAGTGTTGAATCTTGATCAATCCTTGATGAACTTGATTCTGTATGCAAGCTTTGGATGAGACTTGGCCAGAATTATGCTATCCACTTGAGATTGTGATTTTGATGTTCTTGAGACAAGCACTCGAAAATGGATGAGAACTACCAAAACCTTGCTTCAATTATGATCTATGATGATGATGGAGTAAAATTGAATTGATTATGATGAAGATTGATGAAGAATTTGAGAGATTTGGAATGAAACTTTTATGAAAAAAGTATGAGAAATTTGTGGAATTCTTGGTGCAAATGAAGCCAACCCTTGCCAAATTCATCTTTCATGAATATATAGACCCCAATGGTACATTCTAGATCCATCTTGCACATTCCCTTGTTTTCAAACTTTGGCTCATTTTGATTATGTTTCTTAAAAGGTAAGCAACCATGGATAACTTCATTTTTTCCTTCTAAACTCAAAAAAGTGTGTGAACCATTGTTCTTAGAATTGTTTTTCCATTCAAAATCATATATTGGAAGTCTCCATTTGGACTTGTAAATCTCCCAAACCATTTTTCAACTTGAAATTATTCACTTTATAAGCCTTTTTAGTTCATATTTTGACCAATTATGTAACATCATGCTATGAGCTTCTCCAATAACTTGTGACCCTCTTTATAGACTTAAAATCCCATTTGGAGCAAGTTTGATGTTGTAAGTTTTTCCATTTGAGGCCTCCTTGTATGAGTTTTGGACATAGGTTAAAATGACCTGTAATTCACAAATGCCCAAAATACCCTTTGCTTGCCAAGACCATAAGTTGAGTTATACACATCATATGAAGGCATGCCATACCATTCTAGAAAGCTAAGACAATGAGGAACAATTCTTGTGTTGACCAAGAATTCATTTGAAATCTCCTTGAGGGGTAAAACTAGCTTGGAAGTCAAGTCACTTTTACAGACAAAAATTCAGATACCCCAGATGACCTGTAACTTGCAAGGACCATAACTTGAGTTCTATAAATCTCCTTGAGGTCTTCCACCACTCAAATTAAAGGTCTTGAGACCCTCTACAAGTTTCATGTTGGCCAAGAAGCCATTTGAATCTAGAATTTTGACTTATCTTGCTTGGAAATTTGACCTAAACTAGGGGATTTTACAGAGAAACCCTAATTTAGTAACTCCTCTTCTCCTTGATTTCTCTTGAATTCTCCTTGTCATATCTCCATATCATTCTTTTTATGTCCAATGTTGATCCCCACATCTCTTCAATAGACTTGAATGCCCTCTTAAGTCAGTCAATTGACCTAGGGTTGACCTAGGGTTGACCCAGATGAAACCCTAGTTGACTGTCTTCAACTGTAGCTCTTGTGCTTTCATCAATGACTTGTTTTCTTCTCCAAATGACTTTATAAGTCTCTCAAGATGTCTAGATGCTCTCCATGCTTTCATTTCACAGCTCATAATCCTCTTGTTGATCCTCAGATACCCTCAGCTAGGAGATGGACTCAAGGCTTGATCTGCTGAACTCTTTGCTTTCAAATTCTTTCCTGATGACTTGAATGAGGTTGAATTGGGACAATAGCCTCTTGATAGGCCTCTAGAGATGAAAATAATGATTGGTCCCCTGTTGAATGACTTGCTATGCTTATGCTATGCAGATGGTTAGTCTATGTACATGACTCTATATGCAAATGCTAATGATAATGAAACATAAATCCAAGGAGTAAGGTTGGGCAAATTTTAGGGTGCAACAGCTGCCCCTATTCAAGCGACTTGGACCCGATTGGATGAAGAGCCCGGAGCCTTCAGACATTCGCGGTACGAGACGGTTGAATACTAGTGAAACCAGAAATTTGCCAACCGCAGAAATAAACTGCGCTCCTGCTTGAGGAATGACATCCATCAGCTGAATCTGACTGTTATAGTAACCCACTGATCTCGCGCGACCGTGCTGGGGATTGTCTTCATCGTTCTGAAAAGAATTCTGTCATAACAGATTGCTTGCTTGTCCACATTAGGACTCTGTCCGTCATCAATACGAAGAAACATCAACTAAATCTGTCCACGTTAGGACTCCACTTACTGTCAACCCAGAAAAATCTCGGCAACTCCGCTGGGGATAATTCATCTGCATTTCCGTAAACTGAATCGCCCACGTTAGGAATAACATTCTTCCACGTTAGGAGTAACACCTGTCCACGTCAGGAATAACATCGTCCACGTTAGGAGTAACGCTTATCCACGTTAGGAATAACATCGTCCACGTTAGGAGTAACGCTTATCCACGTTAGGAATCATTCATTCTGTATCTGTCCGCGTCAGGACTGAACCTTTCATCTTTCCACGTCATGAAGCAATCCTCTTTCCGCGTAAGGAGAACTATATCAATCTGCCCACGCAAGGACTCCAATACCATTTGACATGTCCGCGTCAGGACTCCAATCTTTCCACGTCAGGAATACAATTTTTGGTTCTGAACCTGTCCACGTCAGGACTCAACTTTTCTCGAATCTGTCCACGTAAGGACCCCAATTTCTTCGCGTAAGGAATAAACTTCTTCTTCCACGTTAGGAATATCTTCTTTGATCTGTCCGCGTCAGGACCAAACTCTTCCACGTAAGGAATAAACCATTTCTTTCCACGTTAGGAATCAATCTATTTTCCACGTAAGGAATAAACTCGTCTTTCCACGTAAGGACCCTTTTTTCTTCCACGTAAGGAATGCTCTTGATATGTCCACGTCAGGACTCTGATCTTTCCACGTAAGGAATACCAAATTCCTCGTGATTTGTCCGCGTCAGGACTCATTTTTCCACGTAAGGAATGCCATCTTAATCTGCCCACGTAAGGACTCCGCTCTTTCCACGTTAGGAATACCGTCATTTCCACGTAAGGAAATTATCTTTTGATACGTCCGCGTAAGGACTACCTCGTCCACGTTAGGACCCATTTCTCCTTATTAGGAATAATAATTTCTCTGATTCGTCCACGTCAGGACACTGATCTCGTCTTGACTCGTCCACGTTAGGACTCAGGCGTCTTCGACTCGCTGAGGAAATAAGACTTGTCCACGTAAGGACTCACGCGTCTTCAACTTGCTGGGGAAATAAGACTTGTCCACGTAAGGACTCACGCGTCTTCAACTTGCTGGGGAAATATCCGCGTCAGGACTTACACTTTGCCCACAACACGAAGAAGGATAAATTTGTCCGCGTCAGGACTCTTGTATCTTGTCATCACAAAGAACTACAAATTTGTCCACGTCAGGACGCACCATTACGAATAAAGATATCTGCTGGAAACAAATGATCCACGCCAGGACACCAACACGGAGAGTAACCAATCTTGTCCACGTCAGGATTTCACATTCGATCAATACCGAGAAATCAAATCTGTCCTCGTTAGGACTAGCACGTATCGTCAACCTGAGGAAATAGACCTGTCCACGTAAGGACTCGCACACTTTACCAATCCGGTAAAACAAACCTGTCCGCGTTAGGACGCCCACTTCTGAAGAAATCCCATCAATCCAGGAATAAACTGTCCGCGCTAGGACTTAGTTCTTCAATGATCCTCACCCACAAACTTCTTAGCACTGACGTGACAGCGACTTCGAGATGAACTCTACTGGGGATGTCTGAAAACCAACTATCGGACGCCTGCTCTGATAACCGGCGGTGGCTTCTGAAATTCTGATTCCTGCGACCCGTTGATGACAAACAAACTCTGCTTGGGGATAAGAAGACACTTATCCTGGCCACTCTGGCTGGGGAAAATAAGAGACATTCGCATAAACGACTCTTCTGGAGACAAAGAGAGTTTTATCATGATAACTCTGTGGGGAATACCGCCGAAACTGACATTATCATTGAATATCTCCTGCCGAGATCTTGAATGTTTGGTGATTTATTTGAGCAAGAGCTCTCTCCACCTGAACTACTAGAGTACAGAAACTGCTTCAGCAAAATAAATGCTGGAAGGATAACGCCGACTCGCCGAGGATAGCCTGATGCTACAAAATTATTCCGGCAAAATAAATGCTGGTAGGGTGAAGTCGACCCTGCTGGGAAGTTGGGAACTCAAACCACACGTCTTGTTGAAGTAACCCCCTGCTGGGGAATATAACTTTAACCAAACACCTTGCTGAGGTAACCCCCTGCTGGGGAACATAACTCTGCTGGGGAATAGCAGATGCGCCCGGTATGATTGATCTTCTACTGGAGAGTGAACCGATATCACACGGTATCTCTGACAAAATAAGTGACAGGAACCACCATCGACTCTGCCTGGGAGAGTCTTAATCTTCGAGTTCCACTGGAAGGAATGAAAATACTTGCAAAGAGAAATCCGCTGGAAATGGGATGATTCTCTCGGGGAAAATTAACTGACTCCGCTGGGGGAGAATGCATGACCCTGCGGGGGGAGATGAACCTGTTTGAATACAGCCTTACGATCTCAGAATCGCCAAACTCTGCTGAGGACGGGTAACTTCTCTGGAGCACGTCCTTTGGATAAGCTACGGCTAGCTGGGGAATTCTATCCTTCTTCAGGAAGAACATGCATGACCTGCATGGGGATTATCGCAATCTTTTGATCACCTTCCTCATACGGTTATGAAACCTGCAACAACACAAGCAAGACACGACAAGCCTATGCAATCAAATCGATTCAGGTTAGTGACGTTACACTCAGTCAATTCAAAGCTTTAACAATTGTTGGCAAGGGCCAATGATGTTATACTCGTGCTAGTTTCATCAAACTTAGGCGTTTTATCATGCGCAAAACAGTAAAGAACAGGCATCAAGTACTGAATAACACATTTTCATTGATTGGGCCCCTGAATGGGCGGAGTTTTTGTACACGGGATGTAACTCCTGAAAAGAGGAAGCTACGCAAAGCAGATATACAAGTATGCACAGGAAGCATAAATATTGACAAATTAAATTTTGTACACGTGTCGGCAACTGGATGCAGATGAACACCACGAACTGATCCTCCCATGACTCGTCCGACTCTAATGCTTTCCCGGTATCCCGACTTCTGAAGAGGTTGTATCCGATAACTGACTCCCCAAATACATTCTCCCGCATTGACACTCATTGAATTCAAATTCGGACCGCAGTCATTTGCTTTTCACATCCCTAACTTTTGCGTGAACCGCCCTTTACGGGTTTTCAGTTCACCGGGATACCCCTTTTTGCCGAAGCCGCCCAGTGTAGGTTTTCAACTTCGCGGGTGTACATTTTTTCAATTTTATCCCTAACTTTTGCCCGAACCTTTCATTCTGTTTTTGGTTCGCCAGGATGCCCCATTTTTGCCTGGACTCTCTTTTTTCTGTCCAGCGGGTCTATTTTAAGCAAAGTATTTTTTAACTGCGTCCGAATTCACAGGTGATGCAAAGTCCTCCCCGTCCATGGTGGACAACAATAAAGCTCCTCCTGAAAAAACCTTACTGACAACGTATGGCCCTTCGTAATTGGGGGTCCACTTGCCCCTGTGATCTGCTTGCGGCGGGAGAATCCTTTTCAGCACAAGGTCGCCCGTCTGAAAGCTTCGCGGAAGTATTTTCTTATCGTACGCTTTCTTCATTCGTCTTTGGTATAAACGACCGTATGCCAGAGAAGCTAGCCTCTTCTCATCCATCAAACTCAGTTGGTTCAATCTATTCGTTACCCATTCTGCCTCGTCCAGCTGAACGTCTCGCAATACCCTCAGAGAAGGGATCTCAACTTCCAATGGTAATACCGCTTCCATTCCGTATACCAACGAGAACGGAGTTGCACCGGTTGATGTGCGTACCGTCGTACGATAACCGTGCAAAGCGAAAGGTAGCATTTCATGCCAATCTTTATACGTCACCACCATTTTCTGGACGATCTTCTTGATATTCTTATTGGCCGCTTCGACAGCGCCATTCATCTTGGGTCGGTAAGGGGAGGAGTTGTGATGTTCGATCTTGAAATTCTGACAGAGCTCCTTCATCATTTTGTTGTTCAGATTTGAACCGTTATCTGTGATTATCCGCTCGGGGATCCCATATCGGCAAATGATATCTCTTTTGATGAATCTAGCCACCACTTGCTTCGTTACATTTGCGTAAGACGCCGCTTCCACCCACTTGGTGAAATAATCGATTGCTACTAGGATGAACCGATGCCCGTTAGAAGCCGTCGGCTCGATCTTTCCGATCATATCGATTCCCCACATCGAAAATGGCCAAGGTGATGACATCACATTTAGAGGACTCGGAGGCACGTGTATTTTGTCAGCATATATTTGGCACTTGTGGCACTTCCTTGCAAACTTGAAACAATCAGTTTCCATCGTCAGCCAAAAGTAACCTGCCCGCAGCAGTTTTCGCGTCATAGCATGCCCACCCGCATGCGTACCAAAGGCACCTTCGTGAATTTCCTCCATGAGAAGCTTTGCCTCTTTCTCGTCTACACAACGCAACAACACCAAGTCGTGGTTTCTTCTGTATAAGACGCCGTCTGGGTTCAAATAGAAATTACCCGCTAATCTCCTGAGAGTCTTCTGATCTTGACTGGATGCCCCAGCCGGATACTCTTTATTCTTCAGGAAATTAAGGATATCAAAATACCACGGTTTGCCATCAGATGCTTCATCGATAGCGAATACATAAGCTGGCCTGTCCAACCGAGAGATAGTGATCTGGGGAGCTTCGTTCCAGAAATTAACCTTGTACATGGAAGACAAAGTGGCAAGGGCGTCAGCCATTTGATTTTCTGCCCGCGGCACGTGATGCAATTCAACTTTGTCGAAGAAAGGCAACAATCTCCTTGCATAATTCATATAATGTATCAAATTGGGCTGACGTGTCTCCCATTCCCCTTTGATCTGATTCACTACCAGAGCTGAGTCTCCGTATACGTCTAAATGTTTGATTCGCAAATCAATGGCTTCTTCAAGCCCCATTATACAAGCTTCGTATTCGGCCTCATTGTTGGTAACGGCAAAGGTCAATCGGGCAGTAAACGGGATGTGCGACCCGTGCGGCGTAGTGATAATTGCCCCTATTCCGCTACCGTACGCATTCACAGCTCCATCAAATATCATCTTCCACTGGGACCCCGGCTCTGGTCCTTCGTCTGGTAACGGCTCTTCGCAATCCTTCATCTTGAGATACATGATATCCTCGTCAGGAAAATCAAATCTCATTGATTGGTATTCTTCAATAGGCTGCTCCGCCAGATACTCAGACAGCACACTCCCCTTTATTGCCTTTTGCGAGACGTATTGAATATCATATTCAGTCAAGACCATCTGCCACCTGGCAATTCTACCTGACAACGCCTGCTTTTCGAATATATATTTGATTGGATCCATCTTCGAGATGAGCATGGTTGTATGATTCAGCATGTACTGCCTCAAACGCTTGGCGGCCCAGGCTAGCGCGCAACAAGTTTTCTCCAGCATTGAATATCGAGATTCACAGTCTGTAAATTTCTTACTCAGATAATAGATTGCATGCTCTTTTCTCCCCGTCTCGTCGTGTTGACCGAGAACACAACCCATGCTTCCCTCAAGAACCGTCAAATACATTATCAAGGGTCTCCCTGCCACCGGGGGTATCAAAATAGGAGGTTCCTGCAGATACTTCTTTATTTTGTCGAACGCCTTTTGACAATTATCATTCCACGTTACAGCTTGATCTTTCTTTAGCAACTTGAATAATGGTTCACACGTGGCAGTTAGGTGAGATATAAACCGAGCAATGTAGTTCAACCTCCCTAAAAACCCGCGCACCTCTTTTTCTGTTTTAGGCGTCGGCATTTCTTGAATCGCTTTTATTTTAGCAGGATCGACCTCTATTCCTCTTTCGCTTACTATGAACCCCAGGAGCTTACCCGATCTCACCCCGAAGGTGCATTTGTTAGGGTTCAGCCTCAGCCTGAACTTCCTAAGTCTTTTAAACAACTTCAACAGATTCACCAGATGCTCTTCCTCTGTCTGGGATTTAGCAATCATATCGTCAACATAAACTTCGATCTCTCTATGCATCATGTCATGAAAGAGAGTCGTCATCGCACGCTGATATGTTGCCCCAGCATTCTTCAAACCAAAGGGCATCACTTTATAGCAAAATGTTCCCCAAGGCGTTATGAAAGTAGTTTTCTCCATATCCTCTGGCGCCATTTTAATTTGATTGTAGCCTGAAAAGCCATCCATGAAGGAGAATACGGAGTACTGAGCAGTATTATCAACTAACACGTCAATATGAGGAAGTGGAAAATCGTCTTTTGGGCTTGCTTTATTCAAATCTCTATAATCCACGCACATTCGAACCTTGCCATCTTTCTTTGGCACCGGTACGATGTTAGCAACCCATGAGGGATACTTCGTCACAGCCAAGAAACCAGCGTCCCACTGTTTCTGAACCTCCTCTTTGATCTTCATTGCCATATCTGGTCGTGTTCTGCGAAGCTTTTGTTTGACAGGCGGGCAATCTTCTTTCAGTGGCAGGCGATGCACAACCATATCGGTATCGAGCCCTGGCATATCTTGATACGACCAAGCGAATACATCATTATACTCTCGGAGCATTTCAACCAGTTTTCGCTTGATATCACTCTGCAGTGCGGCCCCGATACGAACATTTTTCTCAACCCCTTCCGACCCCAAATTGATAATTTCAATAACCTCGTCGTGAGGCAGAATGGCTCTTTCCTCTTGCTTCACTAACCAAGACAGTTCTTCAGGAACGTCGCTATCTTCGACAACCTCTTCTTCGGTCTGGAATACCGGGTGTTCGAAGTCGGGACGAGTCATAGGTGGCTCAAGGATGTCATCTGAAATAGTAATCCTGCAAAAGGAAGGGTTAAGTGCTTCAAAATGCGTATAAAGCGATTAACCACATTGCCATTTTATTGAAAAATACAAAACAAGAAAGACAGGGATTACAGTATTTGCACATGAAAACGCCATTTATTTAATGATTAACGAAGCAATGTTTATAACAACACAGCCCTAAGCAAATCCTGATGCCCCGGGCAAGACATCACATTATTCAACAATTAATAAAGCAAAGCATTACTGTTTAAAAGTCACAGGAACAAGCTCCTGAATAGACCAGTTGCACAGTCCTTGTCCTGGCGTGCTTGGCTGAATCCAGGCATCCATATCACAGTCGCTGTCCCCTTCATCAGACTCTGAAGCAGCATTGACAGATTCATGGCATACTCCACTGGCAGAGATGGTGATTGACTTTCTGAAATGAGGGGCCCCCACAGAAGGAGTTGATGACGACGGTCGGTACCCCAGTCCGAACCGGTCCATTTTCACCGGAATGTCCAATACTTTGCCCCAGCCTTTGGCTTCTCCTGCTTTCACTAGTGCTTGAGCCTCTTTATACGAAGAAACAGCTATCTCTGGCACTTTGCTTGGCCTGGGACCCTTATCCTTTATGCGTAAACCTTCGAATGCCTGGCATGGCGTCTCGTGGATCTCCCCGTCGACTTCCACATATTTAAACGAAGATAGATGGCTGACCAGGATGTCTTCTTCTCCGCACACGGTGACTACACTGTCTCCGACCATATACTTTAACTTCTGATGCAGGGTAGACGTGACTGCCCCTGCCCCGTGAATCCAAGGTCTTCCCAGCAAGCAGCTGTACGCAGGCTGTATATCCATGATATAAAACTCCGTTGCAAACACTTCCGGCCCCACTTGCAGAGGCAAGGTAATCGATCCGAAGACTGTTCTCCGCGTGCCGTCAAACGCTCTGACTACCAAATCGCTGGGAGTACACAAAATCCCTCGAACATCCAGCTTCATCATCGCCTTCTTAGGCAGCACATTCAAAGACGACCCGGTGTCGACCAATACGTGCGACATTGTCGATCCCCGACACTCAACAGATACATGTAATGCCATATTATGATCCCTCCCTTTCGGAGTCAAGTCAAAATCGGTAAAGCCCAGACTGTGGCCAGCATTCACATGTGCCAATACTCCTTCTAGCTGATTTACGGAGACGTCCTGGGGTACAAAAGAAGTGTCCAGGACTTTCAACAAAGCGTTCCTGTGGGCTTCCGAACACAACAGCAATGATAAGATAGATATTTTGGATGGCGTTTGCTGCAGATGCTCCACGATTTTATAATCGCTTTTCCGAATCAAGCGCATGAATTCCTCTACATCTTTCGATGCTGCTTCTTTTTCACTTGCTTGTACCGGAACGTTCTCAACCGCTTTCCCTTTTCCTTTCGCTAGCCTTTCGGCTTCCACTTCAGGAGATATAAAGATCCTGCCACTCCTCGTCATGCCTCCTGAGCCCACAACATTATCCACAACCTCCGCTGACTGTTTGTTAACGTCGATTTTAATCCCGTCACAATATACCTCTAGCCCATATGACCATGGGACCGCTTTCGTGCTCTCATACGGGATCGGCCCGGCTTTAGTTATAGTAATCGGTGGTCGCTGAGCTGGTGCTGAAATGGTGATCGTCTTCCTAGGAATTGTTACCGTGGCAACATCACTCCGATTATCCATTACTGCCCCTGCAGGCTCATCAGTTGCTGTTCTATCAAACTGCAATATACCATCATCAATTAAGGCCTGGATGCCTTTCTTCAGATCCTCACACCCCCCAGACAGGGCCCAACAGTCTAAACAGTACTCATTACAACCCGGGTAAACACCTCCCTGCAACAGTCGGCTTTTTATCTCGCTCAGCGGCGTCTTTAAATCCTCAACATTCATAATCAGATTCAGACCTTCCTCGGTTAGAACAGCGTTCGCCCCATGATTAGGCATGGGTTTCTGGACTATATTCGCACCGGTCGTTCCGAAGTTGATAGACTTGTTGTCCAAGAGATCCTGTACAACGTGTTTAAAAGCATGACAACCTTCAATATCATGGCCCGGGGCCCCAGAATGAAACTCGCAGTGTCTATTCGCATCATAGCCGAACGGGGGAGTTCCCGTTATCGGTGCCAAGGTTCTTTTCTCCACTAGATTCAATCCCAACAATGTCTGCAACAAATCAGCATAGTTAGAGGGAGGCTTCTCAAACACCCTTCTCGGCTTACCACCCTGGAATTTTCGCTGAGCTTGCTGTGCCCCCTGCTGAGGCTGCTGCTGCTGAACCGGTTGTTGTTGCTGAATTGGTTGTTGTTGATACGGGATTGTGACACTCGACACTTGCTGCGGCTGACGATATTGATTTCTTCCCCTGCCTCGGCCTCGGCCTCGGCCTCCAAATACCGCGCTAGCTTCGCCCTGACGGCGCCCACCATAAGCTTTCCTATTACTGCCAGATGCAGCTGACTCGTCAACTTGGAACTTTCCTTGCTTAATGTTCCGCTCAATCTTTTCACCCATCAGAATCAGATCTGAAAAACTAGCCAGAGACGTATGAAACAGCATATCATGAAACAGCCCGGTGAATGTGCCGACAAACATATCATTCATTTCTTTATCTTCCACAGGAGGACGGACCCTGGCAGCCATATCGCGCCACCTTTGCGCGTATTCTTTAAAACTCTCCCCCTTCTTCTGCGAAAGCCCGGCCAACTGGACCCGATTGGGTGCCAGATCGCTATTATACTTGTAATGGGCTACGAACGCCTCCGCCAATTGCTTCCAAGTCTTGATATCAGTGGGCTCCAACCCCATGTACCACTCTAGGGAAGGACCCGATAGGCTATCCTGAAAGAAATGCATGAGCATTCTTTCGTCAGTGGAGTATGCAGACATCTTTCTGTAATAAGCTCGTACATGCACTTTCGGACATGTATCTCCTTTGTACTTATCGAACGCAGGCGCTTTGAACTTGATTGGCACCCTCAGCCCAGGTACCAAGCCCATTGTTGCCATGTCCAGACCCACAGCACTCTGGTTTAGGACTCCCTTCATTTGCTCTTCCAGCATTCTAATCTTTTGAGAATCATCCATCGGCCCTTCAAAACCTCCTCCAGAGAAGGCGTCCTCCTGTTGATCCTCTTGCCACATACCGTTTCCAGCCCCGTATCCATCATATGCATTATTACGTCCAGCTCTGACCTGATTCATCCCCGGAACTCGGCCTCTGTTGCCATACCCTTGAACACCTCCAGCAGGACCACCAGCCATAAATCCAGTACCGTTTCCGTTTCCAAAGCCTCCGTAACCCTGATTGACCATACCATAACCATCTTGCCCAAAGCCTTGAGCATTAAAGCCATACTTGCCAGTGTTGTCAAATCCCTGATCGTTGAATCCGAACCCAGCGTTGACAAAGCCATTGCCTCCGAGATTATCCCCCAAATTGACATCACCCAGCCCAGCGTTGTGGACAGCAGTTTCATTCCCCACTCCGACGTTACCATTCACAGCAGCGGTAGCGTTGTTGACATTAGCGGCAGGTATATTGACCACGGGCGGAGCCACTGGCGTGGGAGTGCCGTCTCCATGAGCAGTATCAACCCGGACAGACTGATGATCTTCGTTACCATGACCAGCGTTACGAGCCAACAGAGGCTGGACCATGGCCTGCAAATTCTCTTGCCCTTTTGCTATAGCCTCCATGGTCTGCATGAAGAGGGCGAGCTTCTCGCGTACATCCTGCATCTCGTTCTGAATCTGGTCCATGACTTTCCGACAGTTGGATCGTGTAGAATAGCGGTGCGGATGTTGATCTGGAATCCTGTTAAGTACCTGATGCAGAGCAAGAGATAAGACACCATTCATAGATTACCTGTTATGCAAGATGAATATGAATGCAATGCAATGTGTCTGTGCATTAGGGAAGTTCATTCCCCCAGTTCTAGTGCGAAGGTGCCGGTGCAGTGACGGTGCTGACAATAAGAATATCGGAGTTGAATCATAGAAAGCCTCGTATATAGCAGAGAGAATCAATAAGCCCAGGGTACAATATCACTGAGAGTACAAAGATGGCATGACCTCAACCAACAGTCCTGGCGATGGTCAGCACTATGCAAATAAAGCATATAAGCTACTACGTGAAATGATCAAATCCTCCCAAAAGTCTGGTACTCCTCTATCAACTTCTTGGTCTCCGGATGGCTTGGTCGATCAAGCAGCCCTTCAACAAGCTGGTTTCTCTTCTTAAGGACACGGCGTACGTCTTCAGCAGTTTCTTCCCATGTTGCTTCTCCGAAGCAATCTTCTAACTTTCGCTTCTGAGACACTGCTTCATCTCTGGATTTGATTGCCTTATTCAGTGCATGCTGGACACTATACCGGTTCATCACTTCTTCCTCACACTTCTTGATGCTAGACTTCAACTTCTCTTCGAGGTCGGAGATTTGCTGCTTCAGCTTATCTTCCCTCTTCTTGTTGTTGGTGAGAGTAGCATTCCAAGTCTTATTGCAAGAAGATATCTCTCGGTGTGCTGCGTCAAGTGCTTTCTTTTTGGCTTCCAGCATGTCATGGGAACTTCTGAACTCTTGCCCCAGACGTTCGCGCTTTTTCTTTTCCTCAGTCAACTCAGCTCCTAACCTGTTTACCAGCTCAGTCTGTTGTTGGAAAGCATATACGGCCTGGTTTTTCTCACTGCGTGCCTGGGCTAACTCTTGCTCTAACCCTTCGTTAATCTTCGTCAAGGCTTCTTTCTCTCTCACAACCTGTTCATATGCTTCTCTAGAAACAGTAGTCGGCTCTTCTACCGGAACGGGAACGAGAATTGGTGCATCTGGAAACGGCATCTTCAACTGACTAGCCCTCTCCTGAATCCAAGTTCTATAAGGTGCATAGGCCTGACAGTCATTCTTTCCTAACAACGGCTTCCCTTTGCGGTTAATACGCGTCCAGGCATGTCGCAACTTGGCTAATAACTCCCCCTTCACGTCACCGGTGAAGTACAGAGATTCCTGTACTTCTTCCTCTTGAGGTGGATTCTTCAGCGCATATCCGAACTGGCGAACGAATAGAGAAGGGTTGTAATTGATACACCCTTTTCTTCCTATCAATGGCACATTAGGGTACCCAGCACAACTAAAGATGAGCTCAGATCCCAACAGGTCTCTATCAAACCACTCCATATCTTCCGACGATAGCCTCATCAAGCGTTCTGGCCAACCAACTGGAATTGTAGTCTCTGCAGCAGATCCTCTCTTAGGAAGATGACTCTCAAACCACATACTCAATAAGGGTACACAAAGATGAACATTCTTTCCTCTCCCCTTCTCATTCTTGTAATGCAGTGAGTGGTAGAGATCTCCGAGTAAGGTAGGTACAGGATTACCAGCGGCGAACAAGTAGAAAGCATCGAAGTCCACAAAATCCGGTATATTGGGGAATAGTACTATGCCATAAATGCACAAAGCCAACACAGCATTGAAAGCAACCCAGCACCCATTCTTGGCGTACTCTTGGGCTTTACCCACTAAGAACTGAAATGAGAATCCTGGAACTCCACGGGACACAGTAGTCACAAGTTCAGAAGCATCAACATGCAAGGCTTTTGCCAATTCCTCCGGCTTAGGTTTGGCATCATAGTGAATGAACGGAACCCGGTTCTGCACGGGCAGCTCAACATACTCAGCGTATTCTTCCAGGGTTGGTCCCATAATAAAGTCAGAGAACGTGAAACACCTCAAAGCAGGGTCATAGAATTGCATCAAAGCATACAGCCCATCTAACTCTACCTCTGTAGGTTTGCACACCAATCTCAATAATCTACCATAGCTCATCCGGAAACTCCTACGAACACCCTCATCAGCAAGAGAGATCAACCCAAGTAGAGGAACAATATCAGGCGTAGGCAATTTGTAGGCAATCGTTCTCCGTAAGCTGGTCATGATCAAACACTCAGAAGTCTGGGCACTAGAACTAGGGAAATGCAAATGCACCTGCAGCACAGACACACGTTAGTGAAATGCAAATGGTAATGGATATGCAAGCAATGCAATGCAAGTAACATTCAACAGGGACCAAAGCTGCAGCTGAATAGCCTGAACCCAATCAAGAAAGGTCTCAGATAGACTATCCAGAAGTCATCAAACCCTGGTCTCAGATAGACCTAAAATAAAAACTCCAACACTGGTCTCTGACAGACCTCAAACCATAACTCCAAATGGTCTCTGATAGACCTCAAATCACATCCATAATTGGTCTCTGACAGACCTCATAACTCTCCAACTGGTCTCTGACAGACCTCAGAACACATCTCCAAATGGTCTCTGACAGACCTCATAACTCTCCATAAATAACCAGGATCTCTGATCAAGAAATAACCGGTAGTCTGGAGGTCTAGTTACCTGCATAACCCTGAATCCCCTCACAGGTGGGTGGCCCTATAACTGGCACAAGGTACGGCATCCTATGCGGTCGTCGGCGTCACAGACTTTCAGGGTTGATGATACGATTCCCAGAAGGAGTGGCATCATCAATTCCTGAAGAGGCCTCACTTAGCCAACTTCCAAATGATCGGTCCCCAGAGTCGACAATCCAACTAACCAGCAACCCACGCCAACCAAAGGAAGGGGCAGGAGGCCAACCAGAGGAACCTCGTCTGAGTGTAGATTTCATGGGACACCAAAGCAAGCAAAGCAAGCGGGCGCCCACTAATTTCTACTCTAATTCTAGGTGCACTCAAGCCCAGGTCCGGCTTATCTCTCAATATCAGAACACCCGTCACACCCCAGATACAGCAACAATAATCAATATATAAAGCTGAAAATACAAGGTTAGAAATATAAGATAACTTCATACAAAATCCTCGACGGGAAAACAAGCGTTAGGATTGACTCTCTCAAGGGACGTTGGATCCCAAATGCATAAGAACCATCGCAGTCCTTAGCAGCCAGGGGACGTTGGATCCCCAGCAGAGTCGCCAGCTGTCGCTACTGCGAAAACCGGCGCCGGCTGAACAGAAGAGTCGCCACCGTGCGTTATTTATCCCACGGGAAGGAAAGGAAACGCTCAGAGTAAACCTCGCACAACACGGGAAAGGTATGGTCGTCGCAACCAAAACCTGGGTTCGGGAGTCGGTTACGCAAGGGGAAGGTATTAGCACCCCTCACGTCCATCGTACTCGATGGGATCCACGCTTGTTTTCGGGTATGGATTGTTATTCTATCTACTCTATAGGTCAAGGGTTAAAAAGAAAAGAGAATGAAAATAAAATGACTCGGCAAAGTATCGCACTTTATGCCTACGTATTCCCGTCTGGAACGAGAAATCAGAGTCAACGTAGTTCGCCTACCTACGGGAAAGGAGGGGAAGGTTGCTCGCTAGGATATCGCATCCTATGCCTACGTACTTCCACACAGCATGGAAGATCAGAGCAAACGTAGTTCGGGCCACGTATGACACAAGTCTGTCCTTGATTGATTTTATTCCTTCTGAAAAAGGTTTTTCTGATTAACAGTCCCGGCGGACAAAAATGACGTTTTGATGAGTTCACATTCTTTTACGGAAGAAGTGTCTTTTATTGTGTTTGAAATATTTATGTGTTTTTCTGTTTGTTTTGAGAAAGAAGAGACAGAACTCTAACCTACGGTTGCGAAGGGAAACAAACTAACCTAATGTTATCATGCATGGGTTAAGACCTAGTGTCTATCATGCTCCTCTCTTGCACAGAGAGAAACAGAGATCCTACGGGATAGGCTGAAACAGAAACAATAACAGATATAATAAAGCAGTAAAATGCATGGATGCAACAGCACAAGCGAGGCAAGGGAGTACCACTCAACCTCGAACCTAGAAAACAATAGGCAAAAGTGAACAGGCTTCACTTTCAACCCAACAGGGTAAACAGCAAACAATACAGTCCAGAAAACCAATCAATACATTAGAAATGAAACACAACAAAAGAAACAGCATCAGCAGCTCAGCATCTGGCTTCAAGCAATCTCCAATCATTCACAAGCTTCAACAAGCATCAATCTCCATCTTCATGGCCTTCAGACAAGGGCTTTGATCATCAGTCTTCTATCTGCAATGGCTTTTCTTCAAGCTCAAGCCTCCAGGATGAGGGACTAGTCACAAGAGTGAATTGGGTGTTAAGCAATCAGTTGACTACCAAAGGTGGTGAACAGACTGCTTCTAACACAAGAGACATTTTCTCTCAAGAGTTCTATCTCTTAGACACTATCACCAAGCCTTCCAAAGGAAGGGGGTGAGTGTCTTAGAGAGACTCTGAATCACAGAGAAGAATGGATGCAGACAAGGCAATCCATGTTTGAGAAACAATCATTCTAATCTAGAGCTCTGCATAGCTCCTAAACCCTAGTCTCCTCAGCAGCTGCTAGCAAGAACCTCCTCTCCAACTCTGACAGTTGATCTTCAATCTTTGAATATCCAATGGTCTTCATCTTCACAACTCTTCAGCTTCCCCAGGGCCCCAGACTAACCCAATACCCACACAAACAAACAATAAACCCCAGAGGGCACACCACACCAGACAATCAGATATACAGACAGTAATAATAGCAGTAGGGGAATCTTAATTTTTTCTAAGGGATCTAATAACTACCCATAGCCCATATAATCCCATAACTAATCTATTTACACCCTAAGTCCTAAGGGAAATGAAATCAAACTCCTAAGTTGCCACCTAAAACCCTAATTTTGTTCATGATGTTCAAACCTATTTTAATCACCCAAAATTAACCTCTAAAAATGGGAACTAAAATATTTCTACAAGCTTAATATCTCATCTAAACAATATGAAAAGAATGATCAAAAAATATTAAAGCATGTGAGAGAACAAAAATCATAAAAATAATGCATGAAATGAACTATTTAATATGACATTTATTTAGAAAATATGTAAAATATATGAAATAAAACTAAAAATGAAATTTTATTTTCCTATAATATTCTAGACATTTTAATGAAAATATGGTAAAAAGAATGGATGAAAATGCATTTTTTATGAATTAGTTATGATTTTATGAAAATTGGTAAAATAACATGGAATTAAGAAAATTAAAATTGAATGAAATGAATGAGGGGGGTCAGAATAGAACTTCGCCCCAGTTCAATCCAGGATGGGCCTTCACAATGGGGGTGCGCTTAGCAGTTTACCAAAGCCCAATACACATTCAGAATTAAAGAAACAAATGGATGAGCGCTGGGGGGTGAGAAAAGAAGCGAATTCACGTTGAATATTGGTTTGGGCCTAGTTGCTGGGGGTGGGGATAACAAAATTCAACTCAGGCCCGCCCGTTTCAATTAATGAAACGGTGCGTTTTGGCCAAGGTCCTTCCCTCCAAATTTCAGATTAAATGCTGGCCATTGGATCGCTCTTACAGTCAAAAGTCCTACTCAACATGAAAGGCCACGATTTCGTCTTCCCCAAATGACCTGAAACTTAGGGTTTCACTTCACCATGGCTCCATGCACGAGCAAGCTTTACACCAAGCTGTTCTCATCTTACACGCCATGAATCCACATGCTGTAAACACAAAAACCACTCCAAATTCTCTCCTCTACAAGCCTAGGGCATTAGATTATCTTGAAACTCACCACAACAACAAACACGATTGAATCAACATCTGGCCTTCATGAAATCACACTGATATGCACCAACACCATTCTTCCTCAAACTTACCCTAAACTAATCTACACATAATGGAGGTTAATCTGATGAATCAAACTAACATTCTAACGCCTTAATCCAAGATATATAAGCACCAACAGTTTGTTGCACCTGTCACTAACCATCACCAATCCTTTCCAAATTCATCTAACTTAATCTCCTAACCACCTAGATCAAGTCTAAGCTAATAAAATCATGTGAAACTAACTGAATCAAGCCAATCGAATGAAAACTTACCTGATGAGAAACCTTGAAAACAGCTATGGAAGATGTGGATCTGAAGCTTCTAAGTGTTGAATCTTGATCAATCCTTGATGAACTTGATTCTGTATGCAAGCTTTGGATGAGACTTGGCCAGAATTATGCTATCCACTTGAGATTGTGATTTTGATGTTCTTGAGACAAGCACTCGAAAATGGATGAGAACTACCAAAACCTTGCTTCAATTATGATCTATGATGATGATGGAGTAAAATTGAATTGATTATGATGAAGATTGATGAAGAATTTGAGAGATTTGGAATGAAACTTTTATGAAAAAAGTATGAGAAATTTGTGGAATTCTTGGTGCAAATGAAGCCAACCCTTGCCAAATTCATCTTTCATGAATATATAGACCCCAATGGTACATTCTAGATCCATCTTGCACATTCCCTTGTTTTCAAACTTTGGCTCATTTTGATTATGTTTCTTAAAAGGTAAGCAACCATGGATAACTTCATTTTTTCCTTCTAAACTCAAAAAAGTGTGTGAACCATTGTTCTTAGAATTGTTTTTCCATTCAAAATCATATATTGGAAGTCTCCATTTGGACTTGTAAATCTCCCAAACCATTTTTCAACTTGAAATTATTCACTTTATAAGCCTTTTTAGTTCATATTTTGACCAATTATGTAACATCATGCTATGAGCTTCTCCAATAACTTGTGACCCTCTTTCTAGACTTAAAATCCCATTTGGAGCAAGTTTGATGTTGTAAGTTTTTCCATTTGAGGCCTCCTTGTATGAGTTTTGGACATAGGTTAAAATGACCTGTAATTCACAAATGCCCAAAATACCCTTTGCTTGCCAAGACCATAAGTTGAGTTATACACATCATATGAAGGCATGCCATACCATTCTAGAAAGCTAAGACAATGAGGAACAATTCTTGTGTTGACCAAGAATTCATTTGAAATCTCCTTGAGGGGTAAAACTAGCTTGGAAGTCAAGTCACTTTTACAGACAAAAATTCAGATACCCCAGATGACCTGTAACTTGCAAGGACCATAACTTGAGTTCTATAAATCTCCTTGAGGTCTTCCACCACTCAAATTAAAGGTCTTGAGACCCTCTACAAGTTTCATGTTGGCCAAGAAGCCATTTGAATCTAGCATTTTGACTTATCTTGCTTGGAAATTTGACCTAAACTAGGGGATTTTACAGAGAAACCCTAATTTAGTAACTCCTCTTCTCCTTGATTTCTCTTGAATTCTCCTTGTCATATCTCCATATCATTCTTTTTATGTCCAATGTTGATCCCCACATCTCTTCAATAGACTTGAATGCCCTCTTAAGTCAGTCAATTGACCTAGGGTTGACCTAGGGTTGACCCAGATGAAACCCTAGTTGACTGTCTTCAACTGTAGCTCTTGTGCTTTCATCAATGACTTGTTTTCTTCTCCAAATGACTTTATAAGTCTCTCAAGATGTCTAGATGCTCTCCATGCTTTCATTTCACAGCTCATAATCCTCTTGTTGATCCTCAGATACCCTCAGCTAGGAGATGGACTCAAGGCTTGATCTGCTGAACTCTTTGCTTTCAAATTCTTTCCTGATGACTTGAATGAGGTTGAATTGGGACAATAGCCTCTTGATAGGCCTCTAGAGATGAAAATAATGATTGGTCCCCTGTTGAATGACTTGCTATGCTTATGCTATGCAGATGGTTAGTCTATGTACATGACTCTATATGCAAATGCTAATGATAATGAAACATAAATCCAAGGAGTAAGGTTGGGCAAATTTTAGGGTGCAACAAACTCCAAATAGGCCTATCCTCCACCCCCACCACCAGACTACTATTCTCCAACACCAACTTAAGATCCAGCCACCTGCCACTAGAAGCTTTCCTCATTTGATCTAGAAGACCTAATTTCCCCCAAAACCAGTCACTAGAATCCCAGGTTTCCATATCAGAAACGTATGCCTCCTTCTGCTCACTAGCCAAGAATAAATCCGGAAAACGAGTGTCGCAACTACGAAAAACACCCGGCAGAAAACAGATGAGTCACCACTGTTCGTTATTTATCCCAAAGAGAGGGAAAGTAAACGAGCGAAGAAAAACTACGAAACGGGAAAAGACAAGGTCATCACAACCAAATCTCGGGTTCGAGAGTCGGTTACGCAAGGGGAAGGTATTAGCACCCCTCACGTCTATTGTACTCAACAGGATCCACGCTTGTTGTCTATCTAAGGGTGTGTTTAACTATCTAAGCTACAGGCTCACAGGACAAAAGAAAAAGAAATGAGACTCGATAGAGCATCGCCGCTCTATGCCTACGTATTCCCTCATGCAATGGGAAAGTTATAGTCAATGTAGTTTGGAAAATTACGGGTGAAAGTGGGGAAGGTTGCTCGCCAAGACATCGTCGTCTTATGCCTACGTATTCTCGACTGGTACGAGAAATCAGAGTAAACGTAGTTCGGGCTGACATGAAACCACAGGTTGGATAAGCGTTTTAAACCGAGTAGGGTTAAACCCTCGTTCTAGCAGTTAGGGATGACGCCTGTGTGCGGTAGAACCAAAGCTTAACAACACTCTTTTCGAAAATGATTTTCAAATTAATCCCGAAGGATAAAAAGGTTTGATGTTTTGTTTGTGTTTTTTAGTGAAGTGAATTAATTCGATTTGTGATTCACGTGGCACTAAAGACTATGACTTAGGAACGAATGCGTCGCATATCGCCCCCAAACAGGACGTACACTAAACACTCTAGACAAGCGAGAGGAGACCCCTCACTCATCATTTCCCATGTGCTTAAGGCTCATAGCGTACAAAGTTCATCATATTTATTAGATGAATTAGAATGTTTTGAGATGAGAAGAGAGACGCACGAAAGGTCTAAGGGAAACTCGGTCCTAATGCTGTCATGCAAAGTGGACCTAGAGTTGGGATTGAAAGGGGAAAATCTACCCTAATGTTAGCATGCTTGGATTGAATACCTAATGTCTCTCCTACTCTCATCCTAAACGGAGGGACTAGGAACCCTATGGGATCATGGCAAAAGACCAAGAAAGCACAAAATAATTCAATCACAAGTAAGAGATGCAAACATTGAAAATAAACATGCTAAGAGGGAGGAAAAAAAGTGTGGGGCAGCAGCCACCACAAGCACGTCTCGACCTCTTGAAAGCAAGCAAAGAATGCAAAGTGAAAGAGAAATGCAATAAGGCAAGCAGACATGAAAATGCAAGCGAAAGAATGCGAGGATGAGATGAAATGGGAGAAGAGAACTCATACGACCATCGACCATCAATCATCGAAGAAAAGTGGGAGGAAAAGAAGTGTGAGACAGCAGCCACCATAAGCACATCTCAACCACCATTCTTCAAAACTCAAGCATGATTAAAAATAAACATCACTTCGAACAACGTATACGAGAGTACGCATTCAAGTGGAAAGCAAGTGCACGTGTCGAAGAAATCATGATTAAACAATCAAGAACAACGACATATATCCAAAACATCTCACTCCTAATGCATCATACTAATCTATGAAGATTCGAAGTGAAACGATACCAAACAACCATGAAAAACAGTAAAACAGGCCTGCTGGCACAGTGTTAATCGATTAACACCAGGGGTTAATCGATTAACCACTAAAAAATGCTTGAGAATTTGAATATTTGAGCTGGTTAATCGATTAACCAATTTGGTTAATCGATTAACATTGTGCGAACAACAGAAAATAGCAGTTAAAAAGCACTTTTCAGCAACTTATCACTTAAGCAAACATCCACATGATCTTGCAATCAATTGTGCACGAAATTAAACCAGCAATCAGTGATCTCAATAAAATGTAAACATGTTTAAACAACAAGATCACAAATCAAATGGATCAAATCAACCAAAAGTTAATCAAAAATGAAGATCAACATTATTATGCAAATAAGCTGGAAAAAACATAATCGGATCTAGAATTTCCATCCTAGGAAGTGGAGAATTGCTTCAGTGAATGTTGATTTACTTTGAACGTGTAGATCTAAGCAAGAAATTTAGAATTCCTTCAAGATCCAAGTTAATTCTTATAGTAGAAGTGATGATCCACCAAAATCAAGCAAGAATTATCCAAATAAGCTCTTCCAAAACCACTTCAAGATTCAGATCCATGCTTGCACAAAAATTGAATAGAAAAATTGATCCAATGAAGATGATAAATGAAGGTTTGAGCTCAAGAATTAATTGATTCCAATGAAGAATCAAGGAATTCAATGTGAAGAGCTTTTAGTGAAGTTTGGGAATGGAGAAGTTGAGAGAAAATTGAGAGAATTGGAGTGAATTCTGAAATGAGAATGAAATTATGAGGGTTAGATGTGTGAGGTTTGGAGTAAATCAATTAAATACCCCTTAGGTTTGGATTCAAATGAGGTTTGGAATGTGGTTTGTGGAAATTTGGAATGGGATTAGGAATGAGAATTTGGAGGGAAAATGAAATTAACCAAAATTTGAAGTGGTTCTAGATCCTTCCTAAGTGTAAAAATCAACTTCTCAAGTGATCAAATTGGACCCCAAAGTGACTCCCTTTGAAAATTCACGTGCAGAGGAAAAATCTGAACTGGTTAATCGATTAACCATATGGTTTAATCGATTAACACCTTAAAAAATTTCAATTTGACCTGATTTTGACTTAGTTAATCGATTAACACCTTCAAAATTTGAATTTGGGCGCCTTTTGGAGGGAAATCTGCACATTTGCCCGTTCTTATCTGTTTTGAGCTCTGTTCAGCCTCTGAAACTTGCTTTGGAATATCATAACCATGAAATTGCTTGAGATAGCCTGAATGTTGCTTTCTGAGCTGAAAATATCCTACAAAACAAAATAAAATCGGCCGCCTAACCACTGGGCAAAATAAATGCCAGAGTTGTTGATGCTTGCTGTTCAGTCGCTTGCACCAAAAAGAACCCTGAGCCATGGGAATACCTTGATCCCATGCCTCGAGAGCAGATTCTATGATATGTGAAGAATGCAAAATGTAGAGAAGCAAAAGCCAGTTGCCGTCAAAACAGAAGGGAAAATTTTGGGGTGCTACAACGAGCCTACAAAAAAACTTTAAAAATCCATGAATCAGACCAAAAATTAACAGACGATCCATCCCCAACACAATAAGTAACATTAATAGAAAAGGAAAAAGGCATACCTTTGACAGAACTGTCGATGAATAGGAGATCCTTCCACCATGAAGAACTATGCTCCAAAGGGGCCTCGTTATTACCTTTTTTTTATCATCTTACGGATATCTTTGTATCTAGCATTTAGAACAACCAACCAAACAGTCCTTTTCAAACAATATCCCTTATTTACACTTTAATAACAGAGCCATATTAACCTCGTCAATCTTCCTAACTCCTAATCTGCCTTCACCCGCCGATTTGCACATTTTGTTCCAAGAAAACCAATGAATTTTCTTCTTCTCCTCGTTCCCTCCCCAAAGGAAATTCTGCTAGATACTTTCAATTTTTTCCAATTAGAAACCAGAGCTTTGAAAAAAGCCATAAGAAAAATAGAAAGGCTTCCTAATACTGACTTAATAATCATAACTTTACCACTGATCGACATTAATCTACCTTTCCAACTAGCTAGCCTAGCTATGATTTTAGAAACTAAAGAATTCCAAGTTACAACTCTCCTTGAATTATAGCCAATAGGAATTCCTAAAAAAGAAAACTTATTACCTTCAACCTTACAAGATAGGAAATTTGACACAACTAGTATAAAGTTAGGGTTTAAATTAACCCATATCACTTTACTTTTATGAAAGTTAACCCTAAGGCCTGAGACAATTTCAAAACCATGCACAATAGATTTTATAGCCTACACATTCTTCCAATTCTCTTCCCCTAGAAATAGCGTATCATCAGCAACAATAACTTCGTAGGGACGAACAAATAGGATTTCCTTGCCTCAATCCTCTTTCAACAACAAAGTCCTTCGAAAGGCTTCCATTAACCAAAACCAACATATGGGTCAAGAAAACAATAGCTTCCATCCATCTCATCCACAAAACTCTAAACCCCATTCTCTTCATCATGTAGCTAAGGAAACACTTTTTATTTTCGCGAGTTACAAAATCAACTGATTCATCAGCTACTAACACGCCATCCAGTAATTGGCTACCTGGAACTAAAGCAGACTAACAATGAGCTATCAAAGAACCTAACACACTCTTAAGCCTGAAAGACAAGAGCTTACTCAAAATTTTATACATATTCCCAACAAGGTATATGGGCCTATAGCCGTCCAAATTCACCAGAGAAGCTAACTTAGGCGTCAATGTCAGAAACGAGGAGGTGAAAGCTTTAGAGAGCTTAGTTTTACTATGGAAATCATTAATCAATCGATGAATATCCTCCTTTAAAAAAGACCAACAATTTCTGATGAACATGAAATTATAATCGCTCGGGGTTGGGCATCTCAAACCTTCACAAGTCCAAACAAATTCCTTTATCTCAGATTTAGAAAATTATGCTTCAAGAAATTTAGATTCCGCCCTAGAAAGACAATTAAAGGAAATGCCATCCAAAGAAGGACTACAAGCAGAAAGCTCCTTGAATTCTTCTGAAAATGTCTCCACACCTCTTTTTTAACATCCTCAACTAATTTACAGATGCCGCTCTCTGAAGATGACGAACTAATGAAATTGCGTCTTCGACGACCTTTAACAATGTTATGAAAGAAAGAAATGTTAAGATCGCCATCACGCCTCCACCATAGATTATATTTCTGAGAAAGAATACGCTCTTAAGTGTCTATTTTCCTTCAGATATCATGGATAACCTTGCTCCTACTAGATACTAATCTTTCCATCTGCTCCTCCTCACAGCTGACAAGCAATTCATTAATTACCTTAACCTCAGCCTTATTGTTTTCCACCTCCAATTGAACTTTCCCAAACACCTCCTGGTTCCACTGTTTAATCATGCCTTTTAATACCTTGAATTTTTCCTTTAGCACAGAATCGCTCCTACCCACAACCGAAATGCTCTTCCACTCCTTTTCCACAAACACTAAAAACTGTTTGTTATTAAACCGACAATAGATTAACCTAAAAAGTTTAAGGCCCCAGTCCTCTTTATAGATCGTAAGCCAAATAGGACAATGGTCCGAAATCGATCTCATTATAATTGATTTAACTACAATACCTCAACTAATAATCAGACCATCTAACAAAAGGAAACGATCCAAACGGCTCATAACCTTACCATTTCCACTAAACCAAGTGAAAGAGTTTCCCCTATAAGGAAGGTCAACAAGATTTCTTTCCTTAATAAAATCAGAGAACAAGGACATATTTGAGGTCCTATTAACAAGAGTACTCCTTTTCCTTTCCTTTCTATTTGCAACCGAATTGAAATCCCTACCAACACATCATTCCTCCTCCCCAAACTTCTCATTCATATAAATGATTTTCTTCCATAAATGCATCTTATTGGCAATACTATAAGGATAATATATATTAACAAAAATAAAATAAAAAGGAACCCCTCCGAAGAGCTTTAAACCCCACGAACCCTTCACCTCTAAAAGAGAAAATAGGGCCGATAACCCCTTCCTTCCAAATCATCAAAAGACCTACTGATAACCCTGTTGATTCAGAAAAAGACCACCCTACCTTGTGATGATTCCAAAAACTACTAGCCATATGATCATCTACAACCTTAAGCTTAGTTTCCTGAATAAAGAAAATATCTACCTTACCTGCCTCAATTTCAACACTGATACAACGCCTTTTCGCGCTACTACCGCCCTCTCTGATGTTCCAGAACCCAATAAACATTTTCCAACATATTTTGTCACCTTTGGAACCACCATCCTCTTCTTGTCTCTCACTTCCATCTCTTCATTATTCTTCTTATAGTCCCTTCTGTTATCGTTAGAAACTACTCCTAACCTTGAAATAGCTTTCTAGACTTTGTCCCCAACATTAGACTCCAAATTCTCCCAAAACCTTGAATTCCCTTTCCAAATATTGGAATCATTAGTTGACTCACAACATAGCACTTCACCACTAAAAAAACGCTCTTCGTCTTCCTTGAGAGGAAAAGAATTTGCGCCATAAGACCTATTACCCTGAATTTTAGGTGAAGATATCTGGGGAATAATCCCACAAACCCCTCTTGAGATGAAAGAGGAATTGGATTTCTCTCCCACCATGTAACTAACCTTCTTAGCGACTAAAGAAGCGTTGGGCCTAATAGCCTCCAACCTAACACCCTGAGCTAAAACTCCCAACTCAGGGCCCTCTAATAGAAAGAGCGATATATTGAGAGTTCCTACATTGTTATTATGATCACCCACATATGCCACCTCAGCCGTGACCTTATCCATGTTAGCCTCCCTAACAACTTCGTTGACTGAAGGAACTACATCAAAACTCAGGCCACCTGCACTCTGACACGTGTTACCTACTATTGCCTCCTTAATAGCCAGGTCAAAATTGACTTTATTGCTTTTCACCTTTTTAGATCCTACCCTATTCCATTGAGATTTTCTTCCAACCTTTCTGCCCGCCTTCTTGCAGACATCTGACTTTAACACTTTGTCCAAAATTTCTCCCTCCTCAATATCTGAGCCTAAAAGCGATTATGTCCCCAATAAGTCAAGATCTGACTCCGACTACCTCTCACCATTGTCGTATGAGTTAGGAATTCCCCAAACATAATCCCCATCAAAATGTCCTCAGGAGAAGAAATAATTTCCCTCATATTTCTCACATTGATATGCATAGGAGCATGAGAATCTTCGGCTATCTTGATAGTAAACACTTTACCATCTATCTTTAAACGAGAGGTATCGTTTAGGGAAACCGCACATCTGGTTTGAACAAGAAACCGAGAAACACCCATACACTTAAGCTTTGATACATAAGAGAACCCACAATTTTATCCAAGAACTCAAAAAACAAATGTTTCCACGCATGAAAGGAGATTCTGAAACACCTAATCCATGTAACTCTCTCTTTGTCCATGTCATATTCCTTCAATTTTTGGATCTCTGAGAACCACTGACTCCATCAGCTCTTCCCCTCTCTAATAAGATCAAGAATCTCCCCTTCTTCCATCTCTTCAAAAAAGTAAATGTTAGCCCCCAACGGTGTAACTATAATAGAAAAATAACCCTCCATCTCAAAGTGCGTCTGAATACTATAAGATGATCCAGAAATAACAACCATCCCAATATAAGTTTTCCTAAATCTCGCGACATCTTCCTCCTTAGTGAAGTATTCACGACAAACTTCCGACTTACTTCTAAAGCCTCCACCCCCACCTCTTTCACTCCTTCCTACAACGTCAGTGAACGACTTGACACCAACTTTTACAACCCATGCACACGTCTTATTATGGATTACCCCAACTGAGGATCCCCTCCCCCCGCCTTATCCTTTGGACCAACAACATAAACATCTGAAGGACCTACTCTTCTATGCTGGACCTATTGTCAAACTTGTTCCTCTTAGAAGGAATAAACACTTCAAATATTTTACCGAATGGTTTGAACGTGTTAAAGATGTCCACAACTTTAAAATCTTCGAGAAACTCTGAGAAATTTTAATCCTACTGGTAACTCCTTCTTTTGAAAGATATCCCATGAATTAGAAGGTTTAAACCCACCGTTGAAAACTTTACAGTGAACCCTCTGCCAATCGGGAGACATTGGTTAGTATGATTGTTCAAAAATATATAATACTTATATAGTATTAATTTTTAAAGGAAGTTATGTAGGAAGTTAATAATAGAAAGTTGGATAGGAAGTTAATAGTGAGAAGTTATGTGAAAGATGATAGTAGTAGTTTCAATAGAAGTTATTGTGTAAAGGATAAAATTGGTAGAAAAATAGCCTACACCAAAACACCATATTTTGCCTTTATATATGTTATAGATAACTAGCGTTCAGACGGACACTCCCGTGCCCGTCTTTCAGCTTTTTTAATGCGCACAATATAGAAAAATAAACGTGTGTATATTTTGTATTAAGTTTTTATCATACTTAAGATTAATTAAATGCATTTGTTTTTAGATATCCTCAAGCAGTCTTAAAATCAGGATGATAAATGTATATATATACTAAAAATGTTTTAGTGAATTAACTATACATTAATGCTACTATTATTTTAAATATACCGAATTAAATAAAATTTAGATATTTGTCTAAACATGCTAATAATATTATTACATTTTGAAAATTACAAACAAAGTTATTCTAAATTATATTATATAATCGAAGAACACAAAGTACTATTTATACTTTGTAATCAATAACATTCTTTAAGAGAAAAGCTGAACATAAAATCTTTATCTTGAGAATTTTCTCTCTTTCTACAATTGTTTTTCGTAATAAAAAAAATGTAAGACTTTCACATTTAATACAACGGGCAGTAAAGTTTTGAAACTAAGATCCCCTATGTACATTAAGTATTATCGTTATGATACTATTATGTATCTTAAATAGGGGATCCCCTTAATTAAATTTTTGTCCTATTATGATCTAAGTAAACTATTAAATAAAAAATTTGGTATCTCATACTATCTACTTTTTAAGGGTAGACAATATATTTAGACTATGTCACATAATTAGCTTTTTTAAAAGGGATCACAAGCGCATTAAATGTCATGTGGATATAATAGGGGATCATAATAGGTTATTACATAATTATAATTTTAGTATAATTATATAGTACATTAAAAATTATTACATTTGTATGCCATATTAGTATCTTATGTACATTATAAATAGGATATATAATCATTATAAAGATACTATTTAATTACATATATAATTTTATAATGATTAGTATATTTATATGTACATTATAAAATAGGGAATATATGACTAATTAAAATTTAGGGTATAATTTTATATAATTATAGTACATATAACCTATGTAATTAAATATAATTATATACCAGATTTACATATAATTATCATATGTACTATATTATAATTATAAAGATGTACTATAATTCTACATATTAAGTATCTTTATAATTCTATTAGTATTTTTATATCTTTATATAATAGTACATATAATTATAATTATTGTACTATTAATATAATTATGTACATTATATGTACATATCTTTATAAATATATGTACATAACTATAAGAGTAGAAAATTATAACTATATGTATTTTTATTAATGTGGATAAAATATGTAATTCCGTATAATGTATACAATAAAGATATAAAAATATAAAAAATAATGTATTATGTAAAATATAAAGATATAATAACATAATATGTACATAGTTATAATAATATCTATTATATAAATATATCATTATATTATTATAATAGTAGATATATAATTTATCCGTAATTACATATATATAAATATAATGTATACATATGTTATATAGTACATATATAATTAAATATGATATTTTAAATAACAGATTTAATAGTATTTATATCTATTATTTAATTATAATTAGTATCTTTATAGTTAATGTCATAATTATATGTACATATCTTTATAGTATCTTTATAAATAGTACATATCTAATTATTACAATATGTTATAATTTTTGTTTTAACAACATCATCTAATGACGGATACAATAATATTCACGATATTGCTCTAGACATAGACGGTATTGATAGGATACATAATTGTATTAACAAAAAACGAGTTCACATGTGTGATTAATTGAATATATACAAGTTAGATTGACGAAATCTATCTTTGATATATCTTGTTAAACAAACATCTTTTAGAATTTAATCTTTGCTACAAAAATTATGACAAACTTATGATCTAAAACAAATAAGCTTTGAAAATCCAACTTGAAACATTGTAAACTGCAAAACGACAAGCGATATCACTACAATCCATGTGGAGACAATATACAAAAACCCCATGTATCTAAAAGTTCTAACACGAGCATAAATTCCATTGTGTGGATAACACGAGAATGAAAGACATAATAAATAAAATAAAGATCTTTCATGTTAACATTACCAACGCTATCAACCCGGCCAAATACGGTGTGCACAGAGACCTTTTGAAAACAATGAATGGTCGAGTTGTGAATGTGGGAAGACTTTTTCCCTTCCGTGTTATGGGAGAATTTCTCGGCCAGCGCTGCCAAAATGTGCCAAGCTTAAATGTTCAGGGTGCCTCTGTGGGGTTTAAATTGGCGCTACCTAATGTTTGGAACTACAACAAATCCTCTTTTTCATTCTAATTATAGTGAAAGTCTCAGTTAAATACCCGAAATATGGTCGTTCTAAAACATCTTCTAGTTCTCATAGAATATTGATACTTAAAGGAACTCAAAAGTTCAAGTGCGAGAATTTCATAAGTTGGATGCTTCAAAGTCAAAAACTAACTCCAACCAATTTGGTTGAACATCCAGTTTAAACTATCTAACAGGCCTAGAGTTCTAATGCAAGATTCGCCAACATACATGGTAGGCGTTATATGCATATGAGCAAGCTTTTCAAATCACACTCGTTGCTCCTCATCCTTGAACTATATTCCCATGTAGTCAACAATTTCTCTTCTCCTTGGAGGCATGATGATTTTCAGATTTGGTGGCTAGAGATGATGATTTTTAAAATTTTTAATTGGGGGGGGGGGGGGGGGGAAGATGATATTTTTTATTTTTTGAGAAAAATGGTATTTTTATGGAGGTTTATTGATGAATGGTGATGGTTTTCTTTTTGGTTTTTATGGAAATGGAGGTAGAGGTTTAATGTAATGAACTCTTTTGTATATATCAGGAAGATGAAGTGGGTGATTTTTAATGGATGAAGAAGGAAAAAGTTGTCGTTTACACGGTTTTGTAAGTGACGAGAGAGAAGATTTTTTAAATTTTTGAGGAAAAGAAATTGATTTGGATTGATATGAGAGTTGCGGACTACCTCTTTACGTTTTCGAGAGCTTGAGTTTCACGCCCAGGGCTGCTAACGGACGTCGGTGTGGCTAATAGTCTGACCACCAACAGTTTAAACAGTTGACCCTGCTTTAAATATGGGATTTGAAAAGATGATGGTTGTCATCATAGGATAGCAGGTTGACTGACAACAGCCCATAGGTCATGTTTGATTCTCAATTCAGAATTTCAATTTATAACGACCGTCAGTGTGATGACGGTTGTCAAGTAACCAGTTTTTGCATTTTTTTAGTGGATGTCATTTATTATTCCCTATTACCCATTAGTACACTCCCTTAGCTCATCGGATCCCTAATTCTATGACCTTTTTCACATTGATTAATCTCTTTTTTTCCTAATTAAATAAATAACTAAAAACATGAATGAGAAATGTAACACCCCGATTTATTTAATTAATTTTTCGTAAATAATATTGTGTGATTGCATGCGTTGATTGTTTTTTTATGTGTTAGAGAAACCCTGGGGTGTAGGTCAGTAGGCTTAGAGATTAGAATTTAAGGTGTTGGTGGTGTATGTGTCCTTGAGTTATAGGTATGGAGAGATGATAGAAGTGAGTAGAATAATTTAGAGTTGTTTTGCCAATTAAAATTAATGTTTTGTTTTGTTTATTGTATGAGGTAATTAGTGAAAATAAAATAAATAATATGTGTAGAGATTTTAGGGAAATGAGGTAATTACAAAAGGGTAAGTTGGGTAAATAAAGGAAATCATATTATGAGAATAATTTTATTAGAAAAAGGAAAAATTGGGAGAAGGTGAATTAGTTTTGCATTCTACATAAAATTGTGGGAGGAAAGTAGAGAAAGAGGTTAGGGCAAGGAAGGAGAAGTATAGAAAGAGCATAATTGCTAGAAGAGAAAGAGATCATTGCTAGGAATTCTAAGGTAAGAGTGGGATTTCCTTTTGTATAAGGTCATTCCATGATAACATGTGGGTGGGTGTTTTGGGTTTCTCTTTATTGAAATTCCTTTTCTATGCTATGAATTTTGCGATTCTGTGATAATGATGTTGTGACATATGTTTTGATGATTCGTGTGTTGATGAACATTTCTGATGTTGGGTGTTGTTTGGGAATAGAAGGTGAATCTTGAGCATATTACTTTCGTGAAAACTTTGGGGTTTGGGAAGGTTTTGGAATTGATTTTTGTACAACGATATAGCAGAAAACAACTTTTTTCGCATGTGTAACCGATTACCATTTTTGGTGTAATCGGTTACACTATAAAAAATTAGCATATCTGAGCATTTTTTAAAGGGTGTAACCGGTTACGTGTTTTGGTGCAGTCGGTTACACTATGAAGCAGAAGCGCGGTATGAGCATTTGTGAGGGGTGTAATTGATTACTGGTTTTGGTGTAACCGGTTACACTGGGAAGAAAAATCATAAACTTTAAAAATTCATATGTTGGGTTCCGGGTGTCCGATTGAGGTGCCATTCAAAGTGTTAGGAAGCTGATGCAATGTACTTTAATTTAAAAATAGTTACAGGACCTAGAATTAGTTTAAATGTTGCGTGATAGTGTTGGATGATGTGTTGCTTGTATTTTGTAGTGTGGAATATGCATGAATGTGATGTTGTTGAATGTTATATTACTATAATGCTATTGTTGAATGCTTGTAGTATATTTTTGGTGTTGGTGGCCAATATTGGTGTAGTGCAGTGGTTAAGGTGAATATCATTGTAAATATTGTTATGGCGCATGTCCTTCTATGGATCATGTATCATGGTGTTTGGACGGTGGTCCGCTTTGGTGAGCCTCAATCCTATGGTGGGGATTGGGTGCGAGTAGCCGGTTCCATGTGGAAATCCGTGAAGTGTTACATATGGTGATGATAACAATGTGCTATGATCCTATGGTGGAGATCAGAGCGAGTGAACCTGAGAGTTCACATTTGGTACCACATGCACTGAGTCATGAGTTGAGTCTCTTTACATTTGTATACTTGTTGCATTATGATATTTGGATTGTGTGGATTATGAGTTATGGAATGAGTGGTTATGTATGTGATGATTTTGAACTAACATATTATTATTGTAATTTCATTATATAATTGTGATTTCTCACCCCTTATGTTTGAATATTGCATTTACATGGGCATCGTGTAGATAACCTGCAGTAGAGGCGTGGATGTGAGTGGAAGAGGGTGTTCTTTTTTATGCGTTTGTTGAGTCGGCGTCTGCTCTGATATGTAACACTAGGGGAGGGGTGGAACGCTTATTTGTCTTATTTTATGTGTGGTGGAGATTTTATGGGAATCTCTTATGATTAATAATTTCTTATAATAACATTATGTTATGGTTATGTTTTGAATAATTAAACTCATCAGTTGTTTGATGTTTTATGCTGCTAAAATAATATTGGAGTTCAGACTTGTTTATTATTATCATTATTTTAAAATTTAATATTTGTTACATGTCCAATTGCATGAGCAGGTTAATGTTGAAGTAACATCCTAATTTTTATTGGTTTTTAAATTACTCTGATTTTTATTTATAAAATTGTGCGGGAAAATTTAGGGTGTTACAAGAAACCTGTGGGTTGCCTCCCACGTAGTGTTTTGTTTACATTCTTTTAACTTGAATTTTTCACTTCTACAACTTCTAAGGGAGTGCCTTCAAAGTGAAGCAAGCGCCACTTTCAAATTTCTCTCCAGTCACATAGTGCTTAAGCCTCCACCCCTTCGCTATAAATGATCAATTTATCGTACTTCATATTTCCACCACTCCCAACAACATTACTCGTTTCACATGAAATTATCTGACCATTGCGAGCGGAGTTTCTCGGGGAATAACTTCAAACTGGAATTCAATAATAATACAAGTTCTCCTTCATGAAATTATCTCTTGATTATGTGTTTATCATGCCAGCTTTTTGTCCTCTCTTTGTGTAACCATGCATTCTTATAAACGACGAGCCTAAGTTCTTCCAGCTCCTGCAACAGCGACTTCCTTTGTTCGTCAATAGAGTTGATGCCCATATTGAGGGCCTTAATGACCCAATATGCTTTGTGCTCTAATTCCACCTCTAACTGACAAAAATTACCTTATACAAGTTTGAATGGAGTGGTCCCAATGGGTATCTTATAAGAGGTCATATAAGGCCAGAGTGCATCAAGAAGCTTATTGAACTAATCCTTTCTCATGGTGGAAATTGTCTTTTCTAAGATTGTCTTGATTTATCTTTTAAAGACTTCCACCTTAATGATTGTTTACAAATGGTAAGGAGTTGCAACTCTATGTGTCACTCCATATTTCTTCAATAGATTTTCAAATTGTCTTGAGATAAAGTGGGATCCTTCATCGCTTATAACAAGCACGAGGACTCTGAACCTTGGGAATATGATTTTCATGAATAGCTTGATAAATACTCGTGTATCCTTTGTAGGCATGGCGATAGCCTCGATTCATTTCAATAAGTAATCAATTACAATGAGTATGGACTGATTACCCATGGATGACAGGAGAGGCCCCAAAAAGTCTATGTCACAGAGATCAAAGATTTTGACCTCTAGGATGAATTTCAACCTCTTGCATCTATTAACAGGGATCTTTGTGGGGATTATTTGTTCAGAGCTTCAAAGCTGGGAATCCTTTCCCCGTGGGAATGGGGATTGAGGGAAAAGTTCCCCCGATGACACTTCGGGACAGGGACCGAGGAAGTACCCTTTGCCCGCAAATTCCCCGACTCTGACCATATTATTTAACTTTTATATATAATATATTACATAAAATGTAATTATATGGTTTTGCATGTTTTTTTATAATAAATAATTAAAAATATATTAGGAAATGAAATGTCATTAGTGGATCATTTTATTTTATTTTTTCATTGTATAATATGTTGTTTCACCATCCAAATACCTAACCCTAAAAAAGTGCACCCATTACATATAGTGTATACACCATCTCGTCTTCTTCTTTTCTCAATTCTCTTTGTCCCCTTCATTCCTCATTTCTTATATTCTCATCATCACAACAACCACTCTTTTTTGTTCACATTGCTTATGGAAATTACTCTTCAACTTCAATATACTTCAATTAGTAACCTGTTTTTCATTCAATTAGTAAAATAGGGGTTATATTTTCGCAATTGCAAGTGCTTTTGCATTTTTATGTTACTGATGCAAGATTTGTTTTTAGTTTAAAAAAAAAGATGCAAAATATATATTTTTAAACATAATAACAACAAAATACTAGTGTCATAGTTTTGATCGAAAAGTATATAAACTTTCTAAAGATTCAATCTTTGTTTATCTCTGATTATCTATGCAAATCTATGAGGTCGGGGATGGGGAAAAATATTCCCCTGTGGCGAGGATCGAGGGCAAAGCTTCGGAAAATATTGAGTGCGAGGTGGGAATTGGAGAAGCATCTTTCGCATATTCCTTACCCCGTTGACATCCCTACTGGTCGAATTTCGTAAATTACGCACATCTTTGAAGAGGCTGGACCAGTAGAGGTCACTTTGGTCAATCTTCGATGTACTTGCATGTTTGCCATAAGCGGAGGCATGACAATGGGTGATTACACTTTCCATTTCCTCTTCAGGGATGCACCGTCAGAAGATACCGTCGGTGCCTCTCTTGAATAATATGGGTTCATCTTAGTAGAATTGTTGGATGTTTTAGAGCTTGATATAAGTTTTCATTAAAACGTTTTCAAAAATTATGTGTCATTGTGTTAATTTCGTGTGTTGATTGCATACCAAATTCGTGTAAACTAATGTGATGAATTCTGAAAATTGTTGTTCTTATTGGTTATGTTAAAAAATGTTAAAGTTGATGATGAATTTTAATCAAATCGATGTAATATATGTTGATTTATGTCTATTTGATTGTTTTTAATGATTTATAATTAAAAACATCCATAATTATCAACATCAAAAGATTTGTTGACTGCCTCAAACTTAAGTGGTATTACCTACAGTCTTGGTAGTTTGCTATATCAAATAGTAAGTATTTTTTAGGGAGAACGAATCCAAAAAAAAATATTGATCAGTTAATTAAAAATAAATAACGACAATATTGATTAAGAGTGTGTATCATGTTGATGTCTTCTAAATAAAAGTTTGAACAAAACTATAAATTAGAATACATTTATATAAAGCATAAATAGAACAAAATATATTTTTATTAGTCAACAAGTAAAAAATAAAAATTTATTTATTTATCTAAAACTAACTTATTTAAATATCTTTTAAATAAAAATTGAAGTAAATTATAATAAAATAATTTTGAGTTAGTGAAAAATAGCTAAAATATAAATATTTTATTAATATTGAATTATCCCATTGCATGATTTTTGAGCTAGTAAAAAATAGTTAAAATATAAATATTTTATTAATATTGAGTTAATGATTTTGAACTAGTAAAAAATAGTTAAAGTATAAATATTGAATTAATGATTTTGAGCTAGTAAAAAATAGTTAAAATATAAATATTTTATTAATATTGAATTACCTCATTGCAGGATTTTTGAGCAAGTAAAAAATGGGTTGAAAAATCAGAAAATATATTAAAGAAAGAAAGATGAAAAAACATAAGTGTTTAGAATTGAAGTAAATGAAGAAAAACATTGGAGTTCTGGTATATTTGATGGAAAGGCATGAGTAGTGGTGTAAATGAAGAGAGTACTAAACTGCGAAGGAATAAACATTCATAAGCGGGGATAGCTCAGTTGGGAGAGCGTCAGACTGAAGATCTGAAGGTCGCGTGTTCGATCCACGCTCACCGCATTTTATAATCTCTTTTCCCGAGTTTTTACTGCCATAATACGGTAAAGTTTTTGTTTCTATTCCTGCTAATTAAAACACATATCACCAATTCCATTGTCGTCCAGCGGTTAGGATATCTGGCTTTCACCCAGGAGACCCGGGTTCGATTCCCGGCAATGGAACTTTTTGTTTTCTGCCATCTCTCTTCAATTTGCTTAGCCTAATACACATTTATATACTCTAAACTCATCTTTTTATCTATATAAATTATATTTTCTTTATCAATTCAAACTTTTTTATTTTTTTATTCATATCCAACAAAATTATAATATACTTACTTTTTAATCATTATAAATTTATTCTTAAAAAATCTATACTTAAATTGAAGAGTCTCTTTTATCAGAATAAATTATATTTTCTTTATCGATTCAAATTTCTTTTTTATTCATATGCAAATAAATCTCTAAACTCATCTTTTTATCAATATAAATTATATTTTCTTTATCAATTCAAATTTTTTCTTTTTATTCACATGCAACAAAATTATACTGTATACTCACTTTTTAATCATTATAAATTTATTCTACAAAAATCTATACTTAAATTAAAGAGCCTCTTTTTTTAATATAAATTATATTTTCTTTATCAATTAAAATTTTTTATTCATATGCAACAAAATTATAATATACTCACTTTTTAATCATTATAAATTTATTCTAAAAAAATCTATACTTAAATTGAAGAGTCTCTTTTATCAATGTAAATTATATTTTCTTTATCAATTAAAACTTTTTTATTCATATGCAACAAAATTATAATATACTCACTTTTAATCATTATAAACTTATTCAACATCAAATCTATACTTAAATTGAAGAGCCTCTTTTATCAATATAAATTATATTTTCTTTATCAATTAAATTTTTTTTTACATGTACCAAAAATATAATATACTCAATTTTTAATCATTATAAATTTATTCTACAAAATTTTTATTCCTTTATATATAAATTGTGGAGATTAGGTGTGGTTTTTTTTTCTCCTCCATTACTAAAATAAATTATGAGGGAGAGAGAGGAAAAAAAAGAATGACACATAATTTTCACCATTTATTTTAAAATCTAATGGTTCATATTATTTTTCATGTTTTCACATAAAAATGACATTCATATGATATGTCATCTCACTCTATGATATAACTCTGATATAGTATAAACATAATTACTTGTAGAATAATCAAATATCATTAAAAAATGTAATAGCATAAACATAGTTAAATATCTTTTTATTAGAAATCTAAAATTACTTGTAGAATAATTTATAAAAATTAAAAAGTATAATTTTTTTATGCATACGAGAAAAAAATATATAATTTGATCATTTTATAGAGAAAAATAATAATATTTAAGACTTAATTAGTCACAAGATCCCTTAATCTAATAAACATTTTATATTAGTCATTTAAAAATCGTTTTGTTAGTCTTTTCTATTAAATATTGCGAAAAACTCTTAAGTTGTGATGATATGACATGACAGCGTGACAAAAGTCAAAATAGTGAGTCATCCATTTAGATAATGGACTAAATTGAAACTTTATAAATAATTACATAGGTTAAAGTGATTAGACCAAAATTTCGTAACATTTGACCATATCTTAATCGGTTATTTACCAGATTTGAATTTCATAACATTTTGAATTAACGTAATAAAAATTTTCTTATCAAAAGAATCTTGAATTTAATGACATTAAACTATATTTGTGTTACATTCTTTGTGAGATATTTGATCGAACTCTAGTATGGTCGAAGGGTAGCTTGTTGTCGGAGTAATACGTGTGGTAGTCGAAATTTGTTCTAACATGCATTAGTCAATATTGCTAGGTTGTTAGCATATTGGATTGGGTCTTGCTTGTAAGCCCAAGTGTTTAAGTTAGCTTGTAATGAATAATTGTTAAAAAATCCATTAGATTAGTGTGCTATTTTTCTTATAAATAAGATGTTAGTTTTTCAATTTTAGAATAAAAAAAAATAGGAAGATAAAATCTTAATTTCAATTTTAATATATTTTAATTTTTAATTTAGGGTATAATTTAGAGTATATAATTATACTTACATTATATAATGATTTCAATATATAAAAATTATATAATTATATGTATATAATTATAAAGATACTAGAATTAATTACATAAGTTATTATATAATGTACATATAATGAGTATGCTATTTCCTACATTAAGTATTATCACTCATTAATAGTACATAGGTTATGATATCACATTTCAATATATTTTAATGTACCCTATATTAGTATCCTATGTAGATCATAATGTGGATATAATAGGGGATCCCCTATACTATTATGTGACATTTAATATTAAAGAGTATATTATGATAGGATATTGTACTAAATGGGATAATATCCTTAAGAAACACAAGGTTTGCTATTTTTTAAAAGGGAACACAAGGGCATTAAATGTGAGAATCAATTATGATACTAACTTAAAAATAATTGTATACTATTAAATGTGAGAGTCTAATATCCTATTATCCAAGATCATATAATGTTTAGGGATCCCTTCTAAGAAACACTAGTACAATTCTTGAAGGGGATTTGTCCTTTCACATTTTATATTATGATCTTTACTTATACAATAGTATCTTGAAATATTATCACTACTGTATTATTAGACTTTAAGTGAAAATATATATCTAACGAAATAAGTGAATTAATGAAATAGAAAAAATAAAATCATTGATAAAATAATAAGGTATATGAGACAAATATTTTTATATACGAAAAAAATTTAAATACTTTATACCAAACTTTATTTTTATATATGAGCAAAAATGTATTGGTGATCCGAATAGTTTTATAACGTAAAAAAAAAAAATTAAATTAATTTACATACGGAAAAATATATTGTTGATCCAAATATTTGTATATATGAAAAAACCATATTTATGATTATTTATATGTTTTTCTTTTAAAAATAATAATTTTTTTGGTTAAATAATTTTGTCTTTCTATTTTTTTCATTTTATTACATTTTAATACATTTTAGATACAAATGAACCTAACACACTATTATCTGTGCAAACGCACATGTATCTAAATCAGAATTAATACGATCGCACGGATTATTATAATTTTTGTACAATTAAAAAATATTAACGTAAATATATTTAAATTCATGTATGAATCCAAATACAGGTAAAATATATTTAATTATGTTACTAATATTTATTTATACAATTAAAATAATATTTATAAATATTATGTTATTCGTTGATATTTATTAAATTAAATGTTGCATAAATATTTTTATAAATAATTTGAAAATAAAATTAATATTTACATACAAAAAATATATCATTGATCTAAATATTTGTATATATGAAAAAGTTATATTTATGGTCCATATATAAATAAAAAAATATTTTTTAAAATAATAAACTATTTTGATAAAAAAAATTGTTTGTTTTTTATTTTTTGCATTTTTTTTTATATTTTAAAAATAAACTCGTGTAACACACAGTACCCTTGTGAACTCACGAATATCCCACTAGTTTTATATATATATATATATATATATATATATATATATATATATATATATATAATATATATATATATATATATATTATATATATATATATATATATATATATATATATATATATATATATATATATATATATATATATATATATATATAATATATATATATATATATATATATATATATATATATATATATATATATATATATATATATATATATATATATATATATATATTATATATATATATATATATATAATATATATATATATATATATATATATATATATATATATATAATATATATATATATATATATATATATATATATATATACATATATATATATATATATATATATATATATATATATATATACATATATATATATATATATATATATATATATATATATATATATATATATATATATATATATATATATACATATATATACATATATATATATATATATATATATATATATACATATATATACATACATATATATATATATAATATATATATATATATATATATATACATATATATATATATATATATATACATATATATATATATATATATATATATATATATATATATATAATATATATATATATATATATATATATATATATATATATATATATATATATATATATATATATATATATATATATATATATATATATATATATATATATATATATATATATATATATATATATATAACAATAATATGATAAGTATTAATACATTTAACTACAAAATTGAAATGAATGTTATAAAAAAATTACATGATTTTATATTGAAAAGGGTTAATATAATATTCACTTTAATATTTAATTTAAAAACTAAAATATTTTGAATTCCGTTCGTCCATGTAATAGATAAGAATTAGTATATGATAGTGATATGACAAATATTTATCATATGTTGATTAATAAGTGATTTATAATTCAATCTCTAAAAATAGTTTTTTTCAGAGGAAAAAACAATATACACGGAAAGTGTAAAATATTTTTATATTGTCAATCAATAAGAAAAATGTATCTTATGAACTACTTTTAATTTTAACACACTAACATAACATAGTTGATTTTTTTTGGTAAGAAAAGTATATTAATGAAAAGAGTATTAGGCTACTCTAACCCTTGATACAAAATAGCACCCTGAAAGACAAATCGGGAGAGAAGAAAATCCAAACCAACTCAAACTACATCAAACAAAGCACAGATGCCTGACAAAATTTGAAAAAGTTACAGTTGGAATAAAAATTATCCTCGATAAAGGACCACTTCGAAGCCGTAAGTTTGATTTTCCAAAGTAAATTCGAGATAATACAAAAGACCCCCTTAAATAGAATAATGCTCCTCAACTTCCAAATATTCCAAAGCACCGACATCTAAACAATCCCTAAGTTCCGATTCTTCAACCCTCTACGTCTCTCAGCTCCTACCTAACTCAAAAAACTTTTCCACACAACCTTCACTTCTTCCCACTATAAACCAAAGCAAAGAACCACTTTCTCCCAAATAATATTAGATACTCCACAAGAAATAAAGAGATGGCACAAGTCTTCTTCAACCTGAAAACAAAGAGCACACACTACATCATGAGGAGACCACAAAACTCCTCTATTGATAAGATGGTCCTTCGTCTGAACCCTATTCAAAAACCATATCCAGACAAATATACAAACTCTATACGGAGAATTTGAATATGAAAGAGCACATAAAGTCTTACTAAGCTCAACATCGATCTCTAAACCGATTATGCCCTTCTCTAATAAGCTAGTGTCTGCTTTAATAATGTATCCAATTTTTGGATCCAAACTCCAAATAGGCCTATCCTCCACCCCCACCACCAGACTAATATTCTCCAACACCAACTTAAGATCCAGTCACCTACCACTAGAAGCTTTCCTCATTTGATCTAGAAGACCTAATTTCCCCCAAAACCAGTCACTAGAATCCCAGGTTTCCATATCAGAAACGTATGCCTCCTTTTGCTCACTAGCCAAGAATAAATCCGGAAAACGAGTGTCGCAACTACGAAAAACACCCGGCAGAAAATAGAAGAGTCACCACCGTTCATTATTTATCCCAAAGAGAGGGAAAGGAAATGAGCGAAGAAAACCTACGAAACGGGAAAAGACAAGGTCATCGCAACCAAATCTCAGGTTCGGGAGTCGGTTACGCAAGGGGAAGGCATTAGCACCCCTCACGTCCGTTGTACTCAACAGGATTCACGCTTGTTGTCTATCTAAGGGTGTGTTTAACTATCTAAGCTACAGGCTCACAGGACAAAAGAAAAAGAAAAGAGACTCGATAGAGCATCGCCGCTCTATGCCTACGTATTCCCTCATGCAATAGGAAAGTTAGAGTCAATGTATTTTGGAAAACTACGGGTGAAAGTGGGGAAGGTTTCTCGCCAAGACATCGTTGTCTTGTGCCTACGTATTCTCGACTGGTACGAGAAATTAGAGTAAACGTAGTTCGGGCTGACACGAAACCAAAGGTTGGATAAGCGTTTTAAACCGAGTAGGGTTAAACCCTCGTTCTAGCAGTTAGGGACGACGCCTGTGTGCGGTAGAACCAAAGCTTAACAACACTCTTTTCGAAAATGATTTTCAAATTAATCCTGAAGGATAAAAAGGTTTGATGTTTTGTTTGTGTTTTTTAGTGAAGTGAATTAATTCGGTTTGTGATTCACGTTGCACTAAAGACTATGACTTAGGAACGAATGCGTCGCATATCGCCCCCAAACGGGATGTACACTAAACACTCTAGACAAGTGAGAGGAGACCCATCACTCATCATTTCCCATGTGCTTAAGGCTCGTAGCGTACAACTTTCATCGTATTTATTAGATGAATTAGAATGTTTTAAGATGAGAAGAGAGACGCGCGAAAGGTCTAAGGGAAACTCGGTCCTAATGTTGTCATGCAAAGTGGACCTAGAGTTGGGATTGAAAGGGGAAAATCTACCCTAATGTTAGCATGCTTGGATTGAACACCTAATGTCTCTCCTACTCTCATCCTAAACGGAGGGACTAGGAACCCTATGGGATCATGGCAAAAGACCAAGAAAGCATAAAATAATTCAATCACAAGTAAGAGATGCAAACATTGAAAATAAACATGCAAAGAGGGAGGAAAAAAAGTGTGGGGCAGTAGCCACCACAAGCACGTCTCGACCTCTTGAAAGCAAGCAAATAATGCAAAGTGAAAGAGAAATGCAAGAAGGCAAGCAAACATGAAAATGCAAGCGAAAGAATGCGAGGATAAGATGAAATGGGAGAAGAGAACTCCTACGACCATCTACCATCAATCATCAAAGAAAAGTGGGAGGAAAAGAAGTGTGGGACAGCAGCCACCACAAGCACATCTCAACCACCATTCTTCAAAACTCAAGCATGATTAAAAATAAACATCACTTCGAACAACGTATACGAGAGTACGCATTCAAGTAGAAAGCAAGTGCGCGTGTCGAAGAAATCATGATTAAACAATCAAAAACAACGACATATATCCAAAACATCTCACTCTTAATGCATCATACTAATCTATGAAGATTCGAAGTGAAACGATACCGAACAACCATGAAAAACAGTAAAACAGGCCTGCTGGCACAATGTTAATCGATTAACACTAGGGGTTAATCGATTAACCACTGAAAAATGCTTGAAAATTTGATTAATCGATTAACACTGTGTGAACAGCAGAAAATAGCAGTTAAAAAGCATTTTTCAGCAACTTATCACTTAAGCAAACATCCACATGATCTTGTAATCAATTGTGCACGAAATTAAACCAGCAATCAGTGATCTCAACAAAATGTAAACATGTTTAAACAACAAGATCACAAATCAAATGGATCAAATCAACCAAAAGTCAATCAAAAATGAAGATCAATATTATTATGCAAATAAGCTGAAAAAAATAGAATTGGATCTAGAATTTTCAACCTACGAAGTGGAGAATTGCTTCGGTGAATGTTGATTTACTTCAAACGTGTAGATCTAAGCAAGGAATTCGGAATTCCTTCAAGATCTAAGTCCATTCTTATAGTAGAAGTGATAATCCACCAAAATCAAGCAAGAATTATCCAAATAAGCTCTTCCAAAACCACTTCAAGATTCAGATCCAAGCTTGCACGAAAATTGAATGGAAAAATTGATCCAATGAAGATGATAGATGAAGGTTTGAGCTCAAGAATTCATTGATTCCAATGAAGAATCAAGGAATTCAATGTGAAGAGCTTTTAGTGAAGTTTGGGAATGGAGAATTTGAGAGAAAATTGAGAGAATTGGAGTGAATTCTGAAATGAGAATGAAATTATGAGGGTTAGATGTGTGAGGTTTGGAGTAAATCAATTAAATACCCCTTAGGTTTGGATCCAAATGAGGTTTAGAATGTGGTTTGTGGAAATTTGGAATGGGATTAGGAATGAGAATTTGGAGGGAGAATGAAATTAACCAAAATTTGAAGTGGTTCTAGATCCTTCCTAAGTGTAAAAATCAACTTCTCAAGTGATCAAATTGGACCCCAAAGTGACTCCCTTTAAAAATTCACGTGCAGAGGCAAAATCTGCACTGGTTAATCGATTAACCATATGGGTTAATCGATTCACACCTTCAAAAATTCCAATTTAACCTGATTTTGACTTGGTTAATCGATTAACACCTTCAAAATTTGAATTTTGGCGCCTTTTGGAGGGAAATCTGCACATTTGCCCGTTCTCATCCGTTTTGAGCTCTGTTCAGCCTCTGAAGCTTGCTCTGGAATATCATAACCATGAAATTGCTTGAGATAGCCTGAATGCTGCTTTCTGAGATGAAAATATCCTGCAAAACAAAATAAAATCGGCCGCCTAACCACTGGGCAAAATAAATGTTAGAGTTGCTGATGCTTGCTATTCAGTCGCTTGCACCAAAAAGAACCCTGAGCCACGGGAATACCTTGATCCCATGCCTCGAGAGCAAATTCTATGATATGCAAAGAATGCAGAATATAGAGAAACAAAAGCCAGTTGTCGTTAAAACGGAAGGGCAAATTTTGGGGTGCTACAACGAGCCTTCAAAAAAACTTTAAAAATTCATGAATCAGACCAAAAATTAACATACGATCCATCCCTGTTGCGGTGAAATTTGGATGTCAAGCTATTGATTAACTTGAATCTTAATTCATTTACAACCGGTCTTTGATTTATCCGAAGGAAAGGTTAAAGAAAGGAAAAACCTAAAAGGGAGAGATCTAAGGTTCGGGGGTTGGTTAAATTTAGGGAAGGTATTAGCACCCTAAACTTCCGTAGTACTCTACGGGAACCTTTTGTTTATTTTTTTTTTATTTCATTAATTATTTTGCTTTAGGGTATATACAAAGGATTGAAAATTAAAAAAGACCTAGGGGGTTAATTCTAAGTTTACTCGGCAAGACATCGCATCTTGTGCCTACATATCCTTACGGGAATGGAATCAGAGTAACTGTAGTTCCCCTCAAAAGGGAGGTTAGAGACTTCTTGACTGTGGTCAAGGTCTCAAGGGGAATAAACGCATCTTAAGGACACGCTTACGTGGAGTGTAGAAACTCCAAATCTCTACGTTGAATTGTTAAGTGAATTAGGGTTAGGTTAGGGATTCCGCGGCGGGAAACCCTAAAATGAGCGCGGCGGCTCTTTGACCTAATGCTAGGGGTAAAATTGTAATTTGGCCTGCGGCTAGGCATTTGTGAAAATTAGGGTTTGTAGTTTGTAGTTTTGAGGATTTGAAATTGAATGTGTGAATTTTTACGGACTATTGGCGCGGCGGCCAAACAGTTAGACCTAACCTTCGGATGTGTGCAATGTGACAGAAATAATGGTAAACGCGTGAGATAATTGAATCATGCAAACAGAGAGATAATGTCATAATTTAAACCATGCAAGCAGAAATTTAAAGGCAGAATTTAAAGAGCGATTGTTAAGTTCGCGAGGTTACATGAGAGGAGCAGATACAATATGATAATGAAATTTGAATTGAACAATAATAAAATAAAATAAATAGCGGTTCTAATTATTATTTAAAAAAAAAGATTTTAGTTATTATTTTAAATTTATCTAAAAAAAAGTTTTTCTTAAAAATAATAGGTTTTCATATTAATTTGGAAAAAATGTTAATGTTATTTATTTTAAAAAACAGATTTTTATATTATAACAAGTTTTAATAAATTAATGATAATAATAATAATAATAATAATAATAATAGTAATAATAATAATAATAATGATAATAATAAATAAATAATGATAATAATAATAATACTAATAATAATGATAATAATAATAATAAATAATGATAATAATAATAATAATAATAATAATAATAATAATAATAAAGCAATAATGAATTTTAAATGTGCCAAATAACCCAACAATGTTGCTAACGCAGAAATGCGCTCAGCGCAACCAGATCTAAATCGGACGAAACAAAATTTATCGCAAAGAAAAAGAAATTAAGCAAAAAACAGTATTATTGCTCACACAAAAATGCAATCATCGCAACCAGATCGAACTAACACAAATATCACGCGTCATGCACACAAATGTGCAAACATCGTACCGATATAATTCGATCAAAAATTAATCTTATATATATATAAACTCTAACAATTTAAAAATTATAAATATATAAACTCTAACAATTTAAAAATTATAAATATATAAACGTAACAGTAATAGATGAAGAAAAAGAAGTAACGGTAATAGATGAAGAAAAAGAAATAACGGTAAAAGATGAAGAAAAAGAAACAACAGTAATAGATGAAGGAAAAGAAATAACGGTAAACGATGAAGAAAAAGAAATAACGGTAAAAGATGAAGAAAAAGAAACAACAGTAATAGATGAAGAAAAAGAAATAACGGTAAACGGCACTCACTCCTCTTAGGTTTTTTTCATTCTCCCCCTTTTTCAACAAGGCAACACAGGTATATATAGGGAACAAATTAGGGTTAACACCAAATTGTCAATAATGTCCCTAAAGCCCATTTTAAAGCCCAAACTAAATAATTAGTTAAGAAAAAATAAAATTTAAATAATTTAAAATAATTAAAATAAACTTAAAATAAAAACTAATAATCCTATTGATTCCTAAAATCAAAAATATTATAAAAAGAACAAAATTTTTTCCAATATTTTTTATTTTATGATTTTTTGGATATTTTTATGAATAATTTAGAAAAAGGTGAAAAAATTAATATTTTAAAAAATGATTTAATTAAAATACGAAAATAATAATTAAATAATAATAAAAAACTATTTTTGTTAATTTTTTAATGAAAGATAGAAAAATTTAGAGTAAAAATAATAAAAAACAAAAATTCCTAAAATCAAAAATATTATAAAAGGAACAAAATTTTTTCCAATATTTTTTATTTTATGATTTTTTGGATATTTTTATGAATAATTTAGAAAAAGGTGAAAAAATTAATATTTTAAAAAATGATTTAATTAAAATACGAAAATAATAATTAAATAATAATAAAAAACTATTTTTGTTAATTTTTTAATGAAAGATAGAAAAATTTAGAGTAAAAATAATAAAAAACAAAAAGTGACCAAGGTGAGATTCGAACTCTCAACCTCTCACACTCACAACTCCTTACACATGTCCTCTTGCCAATTATGCCATTTTTACTTTTTAGAAAAAAATGCATGCCATATGATATTTACCTGCAAAAAGTCAAACGACTACACAAATTTGTTAGTAATTGATTAAATGCAATAAAAATGCAATGAAATGCGACGACAAATCTTAGGGCAAAATTTGGGGTATTACAGTTGCCCCTATTTAAATAACTTCACCGGGTGATTTGAGCAACGGAGACTCGAGAAATCATGGTGGAGGGATTTAAATACAGATAACCGAAAATTTTGCCTTTAGACGCAGTGCTATGCAATGATATAGACAAAACAAAACGAACTATAATGCTAAATATGATATGAATCTGATATGATGCGTATGATGAAAATGACAAATGCACGGATATAGACGAAACAACGTCACAGGGGACGACCCATCGAGGAGTTGCACTAGGGAAGAAGACATGTCATATCTGGAAGAACGTCGGATAGACACGACACAAAATTGTTGATAGGTGCCAAGTAAATTAGAAATTGTCCGCAAGGTAAGACGCGGGTAAAACACGAGCTCAGGAGAAAAACGCAAATGGGGATAAAACACCCATGATGCCAAGTAAATAAATTTTGCCCACAAGGTAAGACGCGAGTAAAACACGACCTCAGGGAGAAAAAAAAGTAAATGGGGGTAAAACACCATGATGTTAGGTAAACCCAGGAATATCTGGTAAACGGGGAATAAAACACCCGGGATAAAAGGTACATGGGGGATAAAACACCCAAGGATAGAAGGTAAAAGGGGAGTAAAGCACCCAAGATAGAAATGTAAATGGGGAATAAAGCATCCAGGATAGAAATGTAAATGGGGAGTAAAGCACCCAAGATAAAAATGTAAATGGGGAGTAAAGCATCCAAGATAAAAATGTAAATGGGGAGTAAAGCACCCAAGATAAAAATGTAAATGGGGAGTAAAGCACCCAAGATAAAAATGTAAATGGGGAGTAAAGCACCCAAGATAGATAGGTAAATGGGGAATAAAGTATCCAAGATATGCACATGTATAGGAATTATGCTATGAGATATGATCAAATGCAAATGCAGACATCGACGACAAGGCTCGACTCTTTCGGTGAGATGACAAAACTGGAGGATTGATTCCTCAACACGGAGATCACTGTCATTCTGTTAAACTGTATCAAGTTGATAGTCACTGTAGGAATGATGAATAACTGCTTAGGGATTATGCAAGTAAACTGCCCCAGGTCAAATAAACTGATAATTGCTTCAGCTGTCTAATTCATGGAATCGACTGTTTTGCTGTATCCTCGGAGGGCTTGCCCCAGTCTGGGTCTTGAACAATTCTCTGGATAAACCAAATCTGAGAAGATATTGCCTTGAACCAATCTTGAACTAATTCTTTGACAGGATGTAAAAGGAACTTGCCCCTGATAAGATCACTTGACCAAGTTTCTCATTGTTTGAAAATTCCTTAGAGGAAAGCCAGTTTGCAAACAAAAATATTCATACAAACATGGTAATGCAAAGTTCATGCGATTTTTGAAAAATTATTTTTGAATGATGGAAAATACATGAGTCGTTAGTCAGAACAAGGCGGTTCAAGACACTCAAAGTTTAAAATAAAAGTGTATTGCCAAAATAAATGATTCGCAAGGATCTTTTGGAGTCAGGTTACGCAACCTTGTTGTAGTATACTTTCTAAATAACCCTGTTTCAGTTAGGTCTTTTGAGGGTTGTAACGTGGCCTGGTTCACGGTTTATGAAACAAAAGATAAAGGCTCAAAAGTTATTTGTACCCACCCAATCTACGTGATGATCTTCAATCCTATGCTCAGTTAACTCATACTATGCATTCAGGTTCCCATAAGTTAGGGATTTCATTGATCGTCGCAGTGATAATTCAGAAGTCAAAGGGACCTATGAAAAGGCAGCCACTACTCCCCTATAACATTTGATTGTTTTGACATTGAGGATTTTCAAGATAAGGATTTAAAAATCTCTTTGTATTATCCCTAAATTTTGCCTGAACTGTTTATTTTAGAGTTTACAGTCAGCGGGATGCCCCAGTTTTGCCTAAGTCTCCTTCATAGGTTTTGACTTAGCGGGCTTCTTTTGATTTTTTTATATTATTTTTTTTTGTGTGAAGGAAAGTGACTGTTTGATTTTAATGATTACGGTGAACCATCATCGACCTTTTGATTAGAAAACATCTTCGACACTTGTTTGACGTGTGCGAAGGAAAATTTGTTAATGAAAGGTGTATCGTATGAACACACAACCAAGTTAACTGAGAACTACCCATCCCAAGGTTAAAATTGTGGGTTTTTTGTAACGAAAGAAACTCCAACTTCTAGGCTCGAAGGGGGTAACGAGGGATTAACTTCCTTATTTCTCCAGTGTTTGGGAATTGAAACAATGCCTTACATCGTCAACAAGGTTTGATTGAAAGCATACTGACAGCAATTATGGGTATAACGTTTTCATCATCCTCCCTCCAATCTTAGCATATCAAAATTTTGGACAAGAAGTAAACATTTGAAAAATAAAGCATAAAGATGTAAATAAATGGACGGAAATGAATTGAATCAAAAGTCGCAATGCTTATTTCATTAATGAAAGTACAAACATAATTAAAAGCAAACAACTTAAACAAAATAAGGAAAGTGCAAACAACGAGAAACAAAAGGCCTAGTGACAAAACTTCATTTCTGATGTACTGGCAAGGGATTTTTCTGAACATCCGGATGACTGTCTATAAAATCAAGTATTCCAGTTCTAACCAATTCACATACTCTAGCCTTCAATGCAAAACAATGCTCCAAGTCATGGCCTGGGGCACCCTCATGGGAAGCACAATGGAGATCAGCCCTAAATCCAGCCGGAGGATTAAGAGGAGGTGGTAAAGCCTTTGTAGTAAGTCCTTGCCGGACTAAGTCAGGATATAGCTCTGTGTAAGTCATGAGAATAGGATCAAAGTGACTCCTGTTCTGTTTCTAGTCTGATATCTGTGTCGAGGAATCAGCTTGACGACTCAAAGGTACACTAGAAGACGATAGGACCAAGAAGGAGAAACTGGGGGATAAATGCAATGCAAAAATGTGATGCTAATGCCATGCAATGGTCTCAAGAATTTCAACGGTCGATTGCAAACATTCCCTTTTAGGAAAGCGAGAAAAGCTATTAGACTTTAAAATGTAGGACTTCTTGAATTTGCAAAGGACTTTTGAATTCCTTGAAACTAGAAATGATATGATGCTTTATGGATGCAAAGCACAAACACACATAAGCAAACAAAAGGTCCTAAGTTAGAGGAACAATGAATGGAGTCAAGGTCTACCCTTCCCAAAGAGGTATGTACTATAGGTTGATTGTACCTGCAGAACAAGGGTTCTAAATCAGTGCCCAAAGTCATCAGTCCATCTTTCGAATATTATCGACTTCCCGACTGACTCGAGGGTCAATAATATTCTCAAGAGAACCTCTTTTAAGTGTAGCATCGCGTAGCAACCATTGTAGGACTACTCCCATATAATTCCCGCACTACGTCCTATATAAGGTCAAGATGGTGTAAAGGTACTACGGTTCCCAGTATCACAGACTCCAATCGATAATGGTAAAAGTTTTCACGATTACACTCGATCAACCGAACCATTTTCGAAAGTGTCTCAACTGAGCGGTGATTCTCGATTTAGCTTAGTCGGGACTCACTCCCTATAAGCCTCGTTGAATATATCAGCCATCCTATCATAAGGTCGCTCAAGTCCGGGTGTAGGACTTATCTCACAACACAGTAGCTCCCAAGCAGGTACCCTGAACAACGTATATACAAATGAGTAAAAATATTAATGAAACAAATATATGAAGAAAAATAAACAAGATAGAGATAACCCTCAAAAATTAGGACTCCCCAGTGAAGTCGCCATTTTCTGTTGCGGTGAAATTTGGATGTCAAGCTATTGATTAACTTGAATCTTAATTCATTTACAACCGGTCTTTGATTTATCCGAAGGAAAGGTTAAAGAAAGGAAAAACCTAAAAGGGAGAGATCTAAGATTCGGGGGTTGGTTAAATTTAGGGAAGGTATTAGCACCCTAAACTTCCGTAGTACTCTACGGGAACCTTTTTTTTTTTTTTATTTCATTAATTATTTTGCTTTAGGGTATATACAAAGGATTGAAAATTAAAAAAGACCTAGGGGTTAATTCTAAGTTTACTCGGCAAGACATCGCATCTTGTGCCTACATATCCTTACGGGAATGGAATCAGAGTAACTGTAGTTCCCCTCAAAAGGGAGGTTAGAGACTTCTTGACTGTGGTCAAGGTCTCAAGGGGAATAAACGCATCTTAAGGACACGCTTACGTGGAGTGTAGAAACTCCAAATCTCTACGTTGAATTGTTAAGTGAATTAGGGTTAGGTTAGGGATTTCGCGGCGGGAAACCCTAAAATGAGCGCGGCGGCTCTTTGACCTAATGCTAGGGGTAAAATTGTAATTTGGCCTGCGGCGAGGCATTTGTGAAAATTAGGGTTTGTAGTTTGTAGTTTTGAGGATTTGAAATTGAATGTGTGAAGTTTTACGGACTATTGGCGCGGCGGCCAAACAGTTAGACCTAACTTTCGGATGTGTGCAATGTGACAGAAATAATGGTAAACGCGTGAGATAATTGAATCATGCAAACAGAGAGATGATGTCATAATTTAAACCATGCAAGCAAAAATTTAAAGGCAGAATTTAAAGAGCGATTGTTAAGTTCGCGAGGTTACATGAGAGGAGCAGATACAATATGATAATGAAATTTGAATTGAACAATAATAAAATAAAATAAATAACGGTTCTAATTATTATTTTTAAAAAAAAATTTTAGTTATTATTTTAAATTTATCTAAAAAAAAGTTTTTCTTAAAAATAATAGGTTTTCATATTAATTTGGAAAAGATGTTAATGTTATTTATTTTAAAAAACAGATTTTTATATTATAACAAGTTTTAATAAATTAATGATAATAATAATAATAATAGTAATAATAATAATAATAATAATAATAATAATGATAATAATAAATAAATAATGATAATAATAATAATAATACTAATAATAATGATAATAATAATAAATAATGATAATAATAATACTAATAATAATAATAATAATAATAATAATAATAAAGCAATAATGAATTTTAAATGTGCCAAATAACCCAACAATGTTGCTAACGCAGAAATGCGCTCAGCGCAACCAGATCTAAATCGGACGAAACAAAATTTATCGCAAAGAAAAAGAAATTAAGCAAAAAACAGTATTATTGCTCACACAAAAATGCGATCATCGCAACCAGATCGAACTAACACAAATGTCACGCGTCATGCACACAAATGTGCAAATATCGTATCGATATAATTCGATCAAAAATTAATCTTATATATATATATATATATATATATATATATATATAAACTCTAACAATTTAAAAATTATAAATATATAAACTCTAACAATTTAAAAATTATAAATATATAAACTCTAACAATTTAAAAATTATAAATATATAAACGTAATAGTAATAGATGAAGAAAAAGAAGTAACGGTAATAGATGAAGAAAAAGAAATAACGGTAAAAGATGAAGAAAAAGAAACAACAGTAATAGATGAAGGAAAAGAAATAACGTTAAACGATGAAGAAAAAGAAATAACGGTAAAAGATGAAGAAAAAGAAACAACAGTAATAGATGAAGAAAAAGAAATAACGGTAAACGACACTCACTCCTCTTAGTTTTTTTTCATTCTCCCCATTTTTCAACAAGGCAACACATGTATATATAGGAAACAAATTAGGGTTAACACCAAATTGTCAATAATGTGCCTAAAACCCATTTTAAAGCCCAAACTAAATAATTAGTTAAGAAAAATAAAATTTAAATAATTTAAAATAATTAAAATAAACTTGAAAAAAATAATATTTTAAAAAATGATTTAATTAAAATACGAAAATAATAATTAAATAATAATAAAAAACTATTTTTGTTAATTTTTTAATGAAAGATAGAAAAATTTAGAGTAAAAATAATAAAAAACAAAAAGTGACCAAGGTGAGATTCGAACTCTCAACCTCTCACACTCACAACTCCTTACACATGTCCTCTTGCCAATTATGCCATTTTTACTTTTTAAAAAAAAATGCATGCCATATGATATTTACCTGCAAAAAGTCAAACGACTACACAAATTTGTTAGTAATTGATTAAATGCAATAAAAATGCAATGAAATGCGACGACAAATCTTAGGGCAAAATTTGGGGTATTACAATCCCCAACACAATAAGTGACATTACTAGAAAAGGAAAAAGGCATACCTTTGACAGAACTGTCGATGAATAGGAGATCCTTCCACCATGAAGAACTATGCTTCAAAGGGGCCTCGTTATTACCTTTTTTTTATCATCTTACGGATATCTTTGTATCTAGCATTTAGAACAGCCAACCAAACAATCCTTTTCAAACAATATCCCTCATTTACACTTTAATAATAGAGCCATATTAACCTCGTCAATCTTCCTAACTCCTAATCTGCCTTCACCCGCCGATTTGCACACTTTGTTCCAAGAAAACCAATGAATTTTCTTCTTCTCCTCGTTCCCTCGCCAAAGGAAATTCTATTGGATACTTTCAATTTTTTCCAATTAGAAACCAGAGCTTTGAAAAAAGCCATAAGAAAAATAGAAAGGCTTCCTAATACCGACTTAATAATCATAACTTTACCACTGATCGACCTTAATCTACCTTTTCAACTAGCTAGCCTAGCTATGATTTTAGAAACTAAAGAACTCCAAGGTACAACTCTCCTTGAATTATAGCCAATAGGAATTCCTAAAAAAGAAAACTTATTACCTTCAACCTTACAAGATAGGAAATTTGACACAACTAGCAGAAAGTTAGGGTTTAAATTAACCCATATCACTCTACTTTTATGAAAGTTAACCCTGAGGCCTGAGACGATTTCAAAACCATACACAATAGATTTTATAGCCTACACATTCTTCCAATTCTCAGCCTTATTGTTTTCCACCTCTAATTGAACTTTCCCAAACACCTCCTGGTTCCACTATTTAATCATGCCTTTTAATACCTTGAATTTTTCCTTTAGCACAGAATCGCTCCTACCCACAACCGAAATGTTCTTCCACTCCTTTTCCACAAACACTAAAAACTGTTTGTTATCAAACCGACATTCAATTGACCTAAAAGGTTTAAGGCCCCAGTCCTCTTTGTATACCGTAAGCCAAATAGGACAATGGTCTGAAATCGATCTCATTATAATTGATTTAACTACAATACCTCAACTAACAATCAGACCATCTGACAAAAGGAAACGATCCAAGCGGCTCATAGCCTTACCATTTCCACTAAACCAAGTGAAAGAGTTTCCCCTATAAGGAAGGTCAACAAGATTTCTTTCCTTAATAAAATCAGATAACAAGGACATCTTTGAGGTCTTATTAACAAGAGTACTCCTTTTCCTTTCCTTTCTATTTGCAGCTGAATTGAAATCCCTACCAATACATCACTCCTCCTCCCCAAACTTCGCATTCATATAAATGATTTCCTTCCATAAACGCATCTTATTGGAAATACTATAAGGATAATATATATTAACAAAAATAAAATAATAAGGAACCCCTCCAAAGAGCTTTAAACCCCACGAACCCTTCACCTCTAAAAGAGAAAATAGGGTCGATAACCCCTTCCTTCCAAATCATCAAAAGACCTACTGATAACCCTGTTGATTCAGAAAAAGACCACCCTACCTTATGATGATTCTAAAAACTACTAGCCATATGATCATCTACAACCTTAAGCTTAGTTTCTTGAATAAAGAAAATATCTACCTTACCTGCCTCAATTCCAGCACTGATACAACGCCTTTTCGCGCTACTACCGCCCTCTTTGATGTTCCAAGACCCAATAAACATTTTCCAACATATTTTATCACCTTTGGAACCACCATCCTCTTCTTGTCTCTCACTTCCATCTCTTCAGTATTCTTCTTATAGTCCCTTCCATTATCGTTAGAAACTACTCCTAACCTTGAAATAGCTTTCCAGACTTTGTCCCCAACATTAGACTCCAAATTCTCCCAAAACCTTGAATTCCCTTCCAAATATCGGAATCATTAGTTGACTCACAACATAGCTCTTCACCACTAAAAAAACTCTCTTCATCTTCCTTGAGAGGAAAAGAATTTGCGCCATAAGACCTATTACCCTGAATTTTAGGTGAAGATATCTAGGGAATAATCCCACGAACCCCTCATGAGATGAAAGAGGAATTGGATTTCTCTCCCACCATATAACTAACCTTCTTAGCGACTAAATAAGCGTTGGGCCTAATAGCCTCCAACCTAACACCCTGAGCTAAAACTCCCAACTCAGGGCCCTCTAATAGAAAGAGCGATATATTGAGAGCTCCTACATTGTTATTATGATCACCCACATATGCCACCTCAGTCGTGACCTTATCCATGTTATCCTCCCTAACAACTTCGTTGACTGAAGGAACTACATCAAAACTCAGGCCACCTACACTCTGACACGTGTTACCTACTATTGCCTCCTTAATAGCCAGGTCAAAATTGTCTTTATTGCTTTTCACCTTTTTAGAGCCTGTCGCGGTGAAATTTGGATACCAAACTATTGATTAGTTTGAATCTTATTCATTTTGCAACCGAACATTGATTTGTCCAAAGGAAGGGATAAAGATCGAAATTCCCACAATGCAATGCAAATGCAAGGTTTAAAGAGTTTTAGGTTCGGAGGTTGGTTAAACTTAGGGAAGGTGCTAGCATCCTAAGTTTCTGTAGTACTCTACAGGAACCTCTTGTTTTATGTTTGTTTATTGCTATGGGTTATCTGCTTAATGGTTGAAAGACCTAATAGTTTATTTCTAAGAATACTCGATAAGATATCACATCTTATGCCTACATATCCTTACGGGAGTGGAATCAGAGTATCTGTAGTTCCCCTAAAGGGTTTAAGGAGTTCTTTGACTATGGTCAAAGTTCATACGGGATTAGGATAGTTGATTGATTGTTTTTAGGAGAAAAGATGAGTTGTCATTTTAAGAGAGATTTAACCGCCACAAGTGTAAGAGATTGTATTTGTTGTGGGGTGAAGATTCTATCTCGCTTAAGATGACTAACATCTTTCTCTAATGTTTGAATATTTGTATGAGTTGTTTAATGTGTTTGTCTAAGTTGTAGAGATAAAGGTTCTTCCTATGGGGCAGGATCTAACTTAAAAGATCGACTTGAATGGGATCAAGGATCAGGGGAGTATGATGCAAATGGGATGCACTACACACAAGTGTTGAATCATGTGTAGGTTCTTCCTTTGGACGGGATGTGATGCGAGAAAAGTAAATGCGATAATTGTAAATTGCGGAAAGAGAATAAAGCGGATAAAGTAAACATACACACGCATGAAAGCGCTAAGTGGACAAATGTGTAAATTGTGGATGTGAGAGTGAATTGTGAATCGAGGTGTAAGCATGCTTGATTGATTACATTTTACGATGTGAATTGATATTAGTTGATTAATTTAGACGTGGTTGAATTGATTTTGAGAGAAAACCGATATTTTGGTGAGATTTGATTTTAGGAAAAGTTGAATTTTTATTAATTGATTTTAATAAGAGGATTGAATTAATTTTAAGAGGAAAGTTGTATTAGATTATATTAATTAGATTTTTTAAAAAAGAAAAGAGTTTGAATAAAAGGGTTAATGTATTAAATAAGTGGTTTTGTTATTATTTATTTTTACTAAATAAAATATTTTAAAGTATGAGATGAATAAAGTTGGTTGAATAAAATGGGTTTAAGAAAAAATGTTCTTTCATAATTATTATAAATTTGGTTTAATTATAAAATAGTTTTCTTAAAAGTTTCAAATTAGCACTATAAAAAAATTCTAAATTATGAGTTTATTTATTAAGAAAATAAAATTGTTTGAGGGTTATTAAAAATAAAAAATGGTTGTCTTTCCTTTTTTAAGATAATTAAATTAAATAAAAAAAGGTTATTAGTTAATCTTTTTATAAAAGGATAATTAAGTTTAATGATTAATTAAAATGCTGATTAATTAAAAGAGTCATTAGTTTATTTTGAAAATTGTTTTTTTTTTATAAAAAAGACAGTTAATTAATTTAATAATTAGGTACATCATTAATTAATTAAAACGGAAGGTTAAGGGGGCTAATTAAGAGATTAGTGGGGAGACAGAGGGATCGTGTGTGGCGCAGGTGCACGGGTTATCGTAGGCGTGCAAGATGTGAGTCGCGTGATGGAATCCGTTGGAGATCCGTGAGTGTTGAGTGAAGGTGCACGGTAGTGAAGGTGCGTGCGTGTGCATACAATTACAACATAAAAAAAATGAAAAAAAGACAAAAGAAATCCTAATTCCTAATCTTCTTCCCAAATCCCTCCGTCTCTTCTTCGCGATCTCTCCCTTTCTCGCTCCGTCTTTCTCTTCTTCTTTCTCGGTTCTCTAGCCTCTTCTTGTCTGCCTCCACCGTTTCTTTCTTCTGTTTCACCTATACAAAACAAAATTCAACAAAAATTATTAGTGTTAGTAATAAGAATCTCACGGTTCTTGGATTTTTGCAGAGGGCGGATTTGCGGTGGATGAAGGTTTTGTGGCGATGATGGCTTCGACGACGCGGTTTTGCAATGAAGGCTCGCCTCGGTTTCCCCGGCGGATCGTTGGGATTTCCGGCAATGAGACTCTGAAAAAAGCTAAGTTCTTTTCCTTTGGTCTCTTAGGGTTTCAAATTGGGGCTCTGTGGATTTTGCAGATTTGCTGTGTGCTCTTGTTGCGTGTTGGGTTTTTTCTCGATTTGGGATTTTCAGGAATTTGGGATTTTTGTATTTCGAATTTTTGTTGTGAATTTGTTGAACTCTCCTAATCCTGAACCGTGGATGTGATTTTATAGTCTCAACTGAATCACTAAATTGATTTCTCAAATTGAATGGTGTTGATTCTTTCCCTTTACTCATGGTACAAACAGGGATTTCTTGCCATTTTAGTGTTGAAATGTTGAATGGTGTTTTAGAAACAAATTGAATGGCCCTGAGCGGACTTATTGCTTTTCATGCTTATTTGAAATATATTTCTGTTTGGGAATCAATGGCTACAACTTTTCTTCTTGAATTCGTTTTAATGATAATGATTTCCTGCCTTGACCAAAACTCATGTCTTTGATGCCAGGTTTCTTACACGTGACAAATATGCTGAAAGCTGGCCGTAGATAGAAGTGTATACAATAAAACTCAAGCGTGGAGGAATCTAATAGGCTCAGCATACAAGTGTTGTCTTTGCTGGCTAAGCCATCATGTTTCTTGCTCTTCAATAGTAAAACTAGTTTTGTTGCAACTAGTCTCTTTGTAGAGTTCTTGTTCAATCCATTACTTCTCTTGCTCTATGTTGAACCTTTATTCAAACACAGTGATGCATCACTTTTCTATACACTTCTTGCTCTTTGTTGGTGCAGCCAATCTAGAAGGAGAGATTGTTCAACTTGATATTGATGTAACACCATATCTCTTTGGATAGTTCAAACTTGTAGCTCGCTTGGATGATGGAGGCGTTTGACCTGATACTTATGAGGTGATTCAATTCGAAACTTGTGTTGTGTTGTAGTTTTTCTTGGTGATTTGATCTTCCTCTTGTTTCATTGATTGATGAAGAGGATTTCAATATCTATTACTTCTGTTATAAATCTCACACTTGATGGGTATTAATGGTTCCTTGTTCTCAACTCGCAGGTTATACAAAAGGGAGGTAGTGTCGGTCTGCTGCGTTGGTAACTCTACGAGGCATAGTCTCGGGAGTGTTGGTGATGGCTGCAAAATGCGGCTCTTGTTGTTGAGCTGATATTAATGATGTTATGCTCTTCTGTACCGATACTAGAATGTTGATGCTTGCTGAAATGCTTGCAGATGATGCTGAAAAGCTTGTTGTGCTGATGCTTACAGATGTTTGAAATAGAGCAGCTTGAATTTGCTTCGTGCAGTTGGAGTAACTCTAACTACAATTCCTGATTCAGCTTGCTGTTGAGGAACGGTTACTTGGAGAATTTATGAACCACACTAACATTCTTTTTCTTTTCTGTTGAATTTACAGGTACTTCTTCAAAATCTGTTATGCAAACGATTTCAGTTCCACTTTGGATTGTTTGAAGAACAAAGCTTCAGAGGTTGTGGTTTTAACAGCTCCGCATGAGAGTTTCAATAGGTAGCTTCTGGTTTGCCTAAAGTTGCCCTTTTTGTAATCTCCTTCAAAATTGTTATTTGTTGGAAAAGTAGCGCTAACGGAAGCCCTTAATTTCCTCTTTCAATTGCAGTACTGGAGTAAATCAAGGGAAAATTAAGCACCCGGTTGGAGAGTTTCTTTGATGCTGCCTTCGCCGACTTCAAGCAAGTTCATGCGAGAAGACAAGGATGCCGGTACTTATATTCGTGGTTTCTGAGGTATTGAGACTATGGCTTCGACTTAAACAACTTTTGCCTTGCACCGAGAATGCGATTAATTGTGATGAATAATTTCTGCTTCATTTCAGTCTGCACGATTGCCACTATGTCGCTCCGCAAAATGTTGGATTCTCCCATTTTCAGGTCATCGTGTCTTTAATGGTTTAGCTGATACTGACCTGCTGCCCTGTTTTCTTGTAGGTTCTGTGTGTCGTAGGATAGGAAGAATGATAGCGGTGTGAACAACAATTCGAACGGTGTCGTTTTAAACTTGCTCATTCATGGATAAAACCTTGATATCTTCGTTTTTTGTTTTAGGAAAAAAAGGATTTCTTGGTATTGGCGGCGGAATATTAAGGGCATGCTACCGCTCTAGTCTGCAAGGCTGCACATTCTGTGCTGGGAGCTTCTTGGTACTAGGATCCATAAACTCCTTGCTTTTCTACCACGGTACATTGTAATCGCCAAAAACTTGTCTTAAGTTGTTGTGTTTCTATAGATTTGTAGGATTCATGCTGGTTTCTTGGTTGTCCGAGCTACTAACTCTTTCTTTCGTCTTTTGGAATGACAGATAAAAAGGCTCCAAAACAACAAATGCCACGTATGTTCTCAATAATCAAAGCTCACGCCGTAACAAATGATACATGCTCCCATCTTGTAACAAGGTTTGGAAAGGTTGGATGATGAGGGTTCCGGCTGTGGTGAGGATGTTTCTTTCCAATTCTATGTTAACATGTACCAATGTTTGGAAGAATATTTGGGTTTAATGTTAGATTACGCCTGATAATTGCTTCTGTTCTGTAGGATTTTCTGCATACTTCGGTTTGTAGTATGTGAAGGATTCGGTGGCCAAAATCTCTCACCTGCCTCAGGCATCAATACTGATGCGGTTATGATAGCTTATGCGGGAGGTTTATAAATTTATATGGTTGGCCATGGAAAAAAAACAACGGTGTTTACGTGCATATGAAAGGTAGCGCAACTTAAATTCTTATATACATCAAAATTGCTCAAAAGAAATCTTTCTGAATCAAGTCTTGCTGTTTGAAGTGCAGGCCGAGAAGGTGTTCATGTTGTCGCAGTTCCGTCTTGTCTTTGTTGAGGAAAGTCGTGAAGCTGATTGTACGAGGACCAAGTGTTGAACTGCTAGGGGCGCGGTCGCTTTCAGCATTGTTATCAAATAGAGACGGTGGCGAGGTATTTGGTTATTTTTCAATCTCGCGCTCCGTATTTAAGCTCTTTTGTTTCTTTCAGAAATCAACGATGAACCTTGTTTTGAATCCGTTTCTGCTGTTGTGTCGTAACCAGGTAGTGGATGGCTTTGACGATAGTGTAATGGTCACCATAAAGTTAGGCTTGTGGAGTCTTCATCCACACGTTATGGATTCAGGCAGTTCCTTCTTTAATGGAAAAGAGTTAAATTCTCATACACACGCTTGGATGGGGAGTGACCAAAGTCGCACATCAGGTACGCTTGTCCTCATCTTGTGTTGAGTTATTCATGCCGGAAAGTGAATGGCCTCAATGACATTCTTCTTATTTCTTTCTAACAGACCAACGACCCAAACCTTGTGTCGCCGTGAAATTTGGATACCAAGCTATTGATTAACTTGAATCATATTTCATTTACAACCAGACCTTAATTTATCCAAAAAGGAAAGGTTTAAAGAAAGAAAGACCTATAAAAATGCAAAGCAGAAGGACAAGGCCTAAAGCTGAGCAAAGAGAGATCTAAAGGTTCGGGGGTTGGTTATACCTAGGGAAGGTGTTAGCATCCTAAGCATCTGTAGTACTCTACATGAACCTCTTGTTAATATTTGTGTTTGCTAAAGTTTGCTTGCTAAGGGAAAAGTGTTAAGGTAATAATCTAAAGTAAAGGGTATGTACAAAGTTTGCTCGCAAAGACATCGCATCTCGTGCCTACGTATCCGGACGGGAATGGAATCAGAGCAATCGTAGTTCCCCTATCTAGGGATGAGGAATTCTTGACTGTGGTCAAGGTTCCCAAAGGGAAGTAAGTATTCATAGCGAAGTACTTACATGGAGTGCGGCGACTCCTAAATCTACGTTGAGATTGTAATGATAAAGGGTGTCCACGGCGGGACGGTAAAAAGTGAGTACGACGACTCAAATCCTAAGGCTAGGATAAAGGGTAGTAAAGATTGTCCGTGGCGGGACGGTAAACATGAGTACGACGAATCAAATCCTAAGGCTAGAATAAAAGGGGAGAATATCCACGGCGGGACGGTTAAAAGTGAGTACGGCGACTCGTGTAAATGAAAAGGAAATTTGTTGTTATGTGCAGGCAGATTATGTACAGATAAATCAGTTTAACCTCGTAATTCAGGAGGAAAATATGTACAGGTAAATCAGTTTAACCTCGTAATTCAAGAGGAAAATATGTACATGGGATTATGGTGACAATCATTAAATGAGTACATGAGATTGACAAGGATGAGAATGCAATGATGACAATCAAAGCAGATGAAAATAACGAGAACTGTAACGACAGCTCGCATTCAAATACATTCAACAGGGAGATGAGATGAACATGGTTACAAACAATAAAAATCCTAGCATGTTAACTAACATGTATGGACATGAATACAAACAAATTTCACAAATAAATTTAAGTGGAACCACATAAAAATTCATCTGCAACAGTTAGAATTTACACTGTAAAGGCACAACTTGCACATGGTCAAAAGTGATGAAAAATTGGTCAAACATGAAAAATAAAAACATGACATGAAAGTACACATTAAAATTAACACAATGAAAAAAGAATGGGTGAAAAATGATTAAAATTGAGAGAGATATATGATTTTTTGAAGTTTGTGTGAAAAATGACAAAAATAAACAAAAGGGTTCGACCTCCACACAGATCGAACCTAAGTCTGGCTAGTGAAAGGTATAACGTGCGCGCAAGTCTCTACCACTGGGGTGGCCATACATCCATTAACTAAACTTAAATAATAAATACATAAGGCTTGCTCGTTTGATTTTTCTGGGCAAAAAACAAGAACACTTCCATGGTTTTGCAAAACATATCATAACTCCCTCAATTTTTAACCAAATTTCACAAACTTTATATGCAAATCACCCAGAAAAATATGAGGAACATGATGGTGGTGTTAGTTTTTGAAAATTCCTCTTCTATTTTAAAATTCGATAGCAGGTGTGTTTTTAAGTTTATGTGATGCATTTGGACATGAACACTTCCATGGTTTTGCAAAACATATCATAACTTCCTCAATTTTTATCCAAATTAAACAAACTTTATATGTAACTGGCCTAGAAAAACATGAGGAACATGATGGTGGAATTAGTTTTATGAAATTCCTTTTCTTTTAAAAAATTCACAGCTGCTGTACTTTGATGTTTATGTGATGCATTTTGACATGAACACTTTAATTCAAACACTTTTAAACCAAACCAATTGTGCACACAACTCACATAAATGATAAAGAATGATTCCCACACTTCAAATATGCTCAATGCAAACAGGTTATAAAAGTGACATGTCAAGTGCAAGGTTTTTTTGTAAAAATGCATTTTGAAATGTGAAATTTGTGACAGTTTGTTTTGCTACCAAATGAATATGCTAACAGCTCACAAATGGTTGGTATGAAGTGTCTAAAATGTGGTTTTGGTGAAAAACATCTTTATGCAAAAAGTGACATGTGAAGTGTATGATGCATTCTTTTGAAAAGTGCATTTTATGGTGTGGATTTTGTGACAGTTCATTTTAATGCACAAGAATCATATTAGCAGTCCACAAATAACATGTATGAAGTGTTGGAATGCCGAACTTTAATGAGAAAACACTATAGTGCAAAAGTGACATGTGAAGTGATGCTTTTTCATGAAAAATGCATTTTAAAAGGACAATCTTAAAACAACCAATTTTGGAGTATGAGAACTATGTCAACAACTCACAAATGATGAATTTAAAACATCTCAATACACATCTTCATGCAAGATGAGTGTGTGTGCAAGATGGCATGACAGTTGCAAATTTGGTGGTTTTTGTAAAATGCATCATGAGGTGTGAATCTCGGGAAAGTGTGTTTTACTACTAAATTATCATGCAAACACACTTTAAATGATGAGTATGAGGTGTTCCAACATGAGTTTTGATGCAAAAACAGTTTGTGTGAAAACTGGTATGACAGTTGCAATTTTGATGTCAAAATATGCATTTTCAAAGTGAAATTCAAGACAGTTTATTTTAAGCACTTCCAACCCAAATTGAATGGTCACACACCTCACATAGGTCACATAGAATGATTCTAAAACCTCAAACATAGTTAAATCCAACAGCTTGTGAAAATGGTATGTTGAATGACCAAAATGGCTTGAAAAATGCACATGGAAGCTCAAAACTCGAACCAATTGTTGTAACACTCAAGTGATGGTTTGAACATGTTAAAAATGACATATTTGAAGTGTTCCAACAATTGGTTTGGATTGGAATACACCAGAACTCCAAATTGGTATGTTAGGCCTCAAATTGGTAAAAGTTTGCATTTTGAAAGTGAAAGACATGTTACAAAAAAATTCTGTCAAAACTATCAACATAAACACCTCACATATATTAAGTAAAATGATTTCAATGCATCACAAATGCTCAAAAACAACAGGTTGTGGAAAGGTCATGGGAAATGCAATGCTTTTAGCAAAAATACACTTTGAATGAAATGACTCATATCAAGTAAAAACAACACATTAGACATTCATACACTTCACAAATATGGTATCAAAGATGTTAGAGACCACAAGATTAACACATATTCACAAAACACATTTTTGGCATGTGGACACAAACATATAAATTAGCATAACAGTAGCAGCAACAGGACATCACATCAAGCCATGATATTTCATGAAATCAAAAGCATACACACTCATTTTATGTAGCAACAAACATGTAGAAACCAATGTATAAGCACATGTATTTTAGAATCATCCACAAACCAGCTGTCATGAAAATTTGCTATATGCTCATAGTTTATGCTTTTCACTTCAAAGCCAAAAATGCCAAAACATGTAAAATGATGCAAGAGGCAAGAATCATAGACTACATACCTGTGGTGATGACTTGAGCAAGCAGAAAATACTCCTAGAAAACCAGAGATCACTTTGTATGCCCTTTTTGCCTTGAATTTGCAACTTTGAGCAAAATGCAACCTTGATGCCAATGACAGAAATATGGTCTTTTGATGACTCCTAACCACTTGGGCAGTTGCTACACAATATTTTCAAGGTGTTTGGATAGTTAGAATGTCAAGAAAATGAGTGTAATGAGATATGGCAAGTTTTGTGGCTTTTGGTTAAAGTAATGTGATATGGAAAGTGATTTTTTGATTCTGGTGATTTCTTGATGATTCAAAGGGCTAGACACCTTCCATATGATATTTAGAGAGTGTATGGATGGTTATTGAGGTGTAGGAATGCAGAGAAATGAATTTGGCAGCATAAGTGTAAAAACAGAATTTTGGCTCTTTTTGACACTTTGGTGATTTTTGAGAGTTTGATGCAAGGATGGAAAGCAACAAGAGGAGTGTATTTCTCTAGTGTTTAGTAGAGTGTGAATGTCCAAAATGTGATGAGTGAACTCTCCTTTTATAGGAAAATGAGGTGAGGTGCTTGCTAGGGAACTTTCTTCACCATGAAGCAAAGTTGTGATATTTTGAGAAAAATCCCACTTGGTGGATTTGCTTGGCTGTTCTTTAACCCAAAGGGCAAGCAATTTGAGAGGTTACTGATGCAATTAGCAGGCTATAAGCATGGGAGAGTGGCTGGTTCATGATGAAGCTTTACACCTCATGCTTGGAAAGTTCAACTTTGGCAACTTTCCACCTTTATGGCAATGAACTTAAACCTTTGGGTTTTTTTATACTTCTGCATAACTTTCACTTGTTTCATGCTACACATACTCCATATATCAGTTAGAACAAGTTTTACAAGCTAAAGTTGGCCCACTTGGGTGAAAGAGATGATTTTGCAAAATTGGGCAATGTGGGACTAAAGTGTGAAACCTCCAACTTTGCACACATGTAACTTTATGCTCATAACTCACCTTGAGGAGTTCTTGTACTTTTTAGAAAGCCCTCATGTAGTACTAAAACATTCATGTTTGTCAAAGGTTCTGATTCCAATTGGAACTGGGTGAAAAATCCTCCCAAAGTTGGCTGAAATTAGGATCCTTAAGGTAAAATAACTTAGAAATTTTCTAAGTTATTTTGCCCTCTTGTAATGTTTTTTCTTCTAACTCAAAAACTAAGCATTTTTTGATCATGGACCAGGAGACTTTTGTAGAGCTTGTCAATAGCTTTCAAATGAGCTTGGAACCACCTCAATTGGATGTGTGGTTAGGAAGTTATGGTTTTGTCCCTTTCGAAACCCTAATTCCCGATTTTCTCGATTACTCCTCCATCCTTGATCAAATGACCATGAACTTTTATGAAAAAGCTTATATTAACATATGAAACATTTTTTCTTCACATCTTGAAGTCCCATTCCTTAAATTTGAAAAGCCGATTTTTGGTCGACGACGCGATCGATCGGTGACTACCGAGTCGTCTGTGGACGTTCTGGACTTCTCGAGACTTTGAAACTTCTTGAATGGACTTAATTAGGTCATATGAACTTCATGAACCACAATTCCCTCATTAAAACACCTTCCAACATAAAAGTCAAACTACAGTTGACTTTTTATCAGCTGAAAACCCTAATCGGGGCCTCAAATTGCATTGTTCTTGATTCTGGGGGTACAACCTCAAATTGGATTCTCATTTGACATCATTTTGTATCTTTGAACTTGTTTCATGATTTAATCCATCCAAAACGTTGATTGATCAAACCTCAAAGCTTCGATTTTAACTGCGCAAAACCCTAATTCGTCTGCGTCTTAAACAAAGAAAAACTTGAACTGGGTTAGGGTTAGATAATCACATGAGTATGATCCTAAAATGATAATGAAGATCTAAGGGTCAAAATTTGGGGTATGACAGTTGCCCCTATTTAAATATCTTTCACTGGATGGCGGTGAGAGATGATAATCCTTGCAAAATCGTAGTGAAAGGTATTTAAATATAGAAAAACCAGAAATTTTGTCCCTTAGGTCCAATGGCATGCAAAATGAAAATTTTTTAAATGCAATGAATTCTAAATGATGCTTCATGATGTTTGGACAAATGCAGACACATGAGCAAAAAATAAAAGAACGACAATACGACGAGTAATTACTTGACTGGGGAAAACGGAAACATCGGGGAATAAAGCACCCATGATGCCAAGGAAATTTTAATTCATCCACAAGGTAAGACGTGAGTAAAACACGACCTCGGGAGAAAGGAAGTAAATGGGGAATAAAGCACCCAAGTAAGGTAAACTCATCCACAAGGTAAAACGCGAGTAAAACACGACCTTGGGAGAAAAGGCAGATGGGAGTAAAACACCATGATGCCAGGTAAATGGGGAGTAAAACACCCAGGTAAGGTAAACTGGAGTTCGTCCACAAGGTAAGACGCGAGTAAAGCACGACCTCGGGAGAAAAGGCAGATGAGAGTAAAACACCGTGATGCCAGGTAAATGGGGAATAAAAACACCCAGGTAAGGTAAAATCTTCCACAAGGTAAGACGTGAGTAAAACACGACCTCGGGAGGAAGGAAGTAAATGGGATTAAAACACCATGTAAGGTAAACGAGGTAAGACGCGGGTAAAACAGGACCTCGGGAGAGAAAAGCAAATTGGGGAATAAAGCACCCAAGATATGCACATGTATATGAATTATGCAGATGATATATGATCAAATGCAAATGCAAATGTCGACGAAGAGGCTCGACTCTTTTGGTGAGAAGACAAAATTGGAAGACTGATTCCTCAACACGAAGATCACCATCATTCTTCTTCTTGGGGACTAAAGATGCTACCGCTGGGCACTTCTCTGCTACACTGATAATGGGAATTAAAATAGATGATCTATGTAGGAAGGATAAAGAGCTGCTTGGGGATTTCTCAAATAAACTGCCCCGGTTTAACTATCTGTTGTAGATGAACTGATTGACTTCAACTTGTCTGATGCTGAAGGTGACTGATTTACTGAGTGCTTGGAGAGCTTGCCCCCAGTTTGAGTCTTGGAATATAATCTGGATAAACCAAATCTGAGAATACCATGTCTTGAACAAATATTGAATTGATTCTTTGACAGGATGTAAAAGGAACTTGCCCCCTGATAGGGTCATTTGACCAAGTTTCTCAATGTTTGAAAATTCCTTAAGATGAAAGCTAATTTGCAAACAAAAGTGTTCATACAAACATGGTAATGTAAAGTTCATGCAACTTTTTGAAATCAAAACCATTTTTGAAAGATGCAAAGTAAAAGAGTCATTGGTCAGAACACGGTGGTTCAAGACACTCAAAGTTTCAAAGCAAAGGTGTACTGCCAAAATAGTTGATTTACAAAAATCTTTAGGAGTCAGTTTACGCAACCTTGCTGTAGTATGCTTTTCAAAATAACCTTGCTTCAATTAGGTCTTTTGAGGGTTGTAGCGTGGCCTGGTTCACGGTTTAAGAAACAAAGGATAAAGGCTCAAAGTTTATTTGTACCCACCCCATCTACGTGATGATCTCCAGTCCTATGCTCAGTTTAAATCAGACTATGCGCTCAGTTTCCCATAGGTTAGGAATTGCACTGATGATAGTGATGATGTTTTAGAAGTTAACAAACTTTTTTGAAAAGGCAGCCACTACTTCCTTATGACATTGGGTTATCTTGACATTGATGATCTATATAGTAAGGATTTTACAGATCTCCTCTTTCATTGTCCCTAACTTTTGCCTGAACTGTTTCTTTTAGAGTTTTACAGTCAGCGGGATGCCTCAGTTTTGCCTAAGCCTCCTTCATAGGTTTTGACTTAGCGGGATTTTTGCTTTGATATCTTTTTTTGTTTAAATAAAATGGCTGCCTAGCTTAATGATCACGGTGAACCATCATCGGCTTTTGGCTTGGAAAACATCTTCGACACTTATTTTTTGTGTACGAAGGAAATATTGTAGTTGCATCCTTTATATGATAGGTGTCTTGTATGAACACACAACCGAGTTAACTAAGAACTACCCATCCCAAGGTTAAAACTGCGGGTTTTTTGTAAAGAAAGAAACTCCAACTTCTAGGCTCAAAGTGGTTGACAAGGGATTATCTTCCTTATTTCTCCAGTGTTTGGGAATTGAAACAATGCTTTACATCGTCAACAAAGTTTTATTGAAAGCATACTAACAACAATTATGGGTATGACGCTTTCATCATCCTCCCTCCAATATTTGCATAATCAAAAATTTGGACAAGGAGTAAATATTTGAAAGTTAAAGCACAGAAGTGCAAGCAATAGATGAATTGAAATCAAAAGTTGTAATGCTCATTCATTAAGATGAAAGTACAAGCACTAATTAAAAGCAAACAGCTTAGACAAAGTAAAGGAAAATGCAAACAATGAGAAACAAAAAGCCTAGTGATTAAATCAGTACAGAGATGGATTGCCCTGTCTGAAACAGTGGCGCTCAAAAAAGATAGTCTGCTGAAGTCCGACTGAAGTTTCACTTTTGATGCACTGGTAGAGGATTTTTCTGAACATTCGGCTGGCTGTCTGTAAAATCAAGAATCCCAGTTCTAATCAATTCACACACCCTAGCTTTCAATGCAAAACAATGTTCCAAGTCATGGCCTGGGGCACCCTCATGAAAGGCACAATGAAGATCAGTTCTAAATCCAACTGGAGGAGGATCAGGGGTTTGCAGAGTCTTTATAGTGATCAAACCTTGTTGAACCAAGCTTGGATACAATTCAGTATAAGTCATGGGAATAGGATCAAACTGATTCTTATTCTGATACTGGTTCTATCTAACAGCAGGACGTGGAGGAATTTGAACTGGTCGTGGAGCAGCAACAGCAGCAACTGCAGCAATAGTGTTGTGATTATACTGAGGTCGGGGATGAGGCCTCCTCACTTCATCCAGGACAACATTAGTATATTCTTCTTTCTTCTTATGAAAATTCCCAAAGGGTTTCTTTGCACTATTAGAAGATTTAGCCACTTTGGACACCTTACCACTTTTCAGCCCTTCTTCTAACCGTTGACCAATAGTCACCAGATCTGTGAAGTTTGAAGATACACTCCCAATCATCCTTTCCCAATAAAAAGGAGACATAGTATCCATGAACATTCCAGTTAATTCTTTCTACGCCAGAGGGGGTTCAACCTGGGAAGCTAACTCTCTCCAACGTTGAGCGTATTCTTTGAATGTTTCTCTTTCACCTTGAGACATGTTCTGAAGTTGACGACGGTCAGGAGCCATATCCAGATTGTATTTGTATTGTCTCATGAAGGCATTGGTGAGATCTTGGAAGCAATGGACGCTGTTATGCTCTAAACTCATGTACCATTTGAGAGATGCACCACTTAAACTGTCCTGAAAGCAATGGATAAGAAGCTTCTGATTATTGGTGTAAGCTGCCACCCTTCGGTAATACATCACCAAATGGGCTCTTGGACACGAGTGCCCTTTGTATTTCACAAACTCTGGAGTCTTGAACTTTGCAGGCATGACTAGACCAGAAACCAAACACATATTATCTGCATCAACATTGAAGAAATCCGTACCCTCAACGGCCTTGAGTCTCTTGTCTATATTCTGGAACTGTTCACGGACAATCTCAGGCTCAACAAAATCTTCAGGGTCTTCTCCTTGAACACTAGCAGCATTGTGCTCATAGAGAGGATTTTCAAAAGAAGCTCGGATATTTGGGTTAACAGTATGGACTACAGGTCTCGTCTCAGCGAAGATAGGAGTGTGAAGAACTGGTCCAGAAGTTTGACCAATCATAGCAGCAGATGCAAAGGGTGGAAAATAGTTGGGGGGTAAACCAAACTCCGGCCAAGTAGATTGTGGCATTTGAATGGGAAGAGGCTCAGCACTAGAAACTTCCTGAATAACAGTTCTTTGGGATGACTCTCCTCTAGCAATCAAGACTTGAAGCATCTCAGTAAGCTTATTCATACCTAACTTCAACTCCTCAATCTCCATTCGGACTTCTGTATTGTGTGCTTCCTGTTCAGACATCTTGCGTCTATAGTTTGCTCTAGTCTGATATCGGTGTCGAGGAATCAGCTTGACAACTCAAAGGTACACTAGATAATGAAGACAACTGGACATGAGCGACTGGACAAACAGAGGTATGCAATGAACCATGTAAAGATGCAAATGCAATGTAATGTGATGCAAGAGAAGATGCAAATCACACATAATAGGATCAAAGGTTCCAGGTCACAGCATGAGGTTTGAGTGAAGAACCATAAGGTATGTACTAGGGGTAAAGTACCTGCACAACGGGTTCTACCAAAGTTCCCAGAGTCAACAACCCATCTTTCGGATATTATCAACACACCAAATACTTGGGAATCAATAATATTTTCAAGAGAGTCTCGTCTGAGTGTAGTATCACGTATCAATTACTTCGGGAATACTCCCTCATAATCATCGCACTACGTCCTAAAAGGCCAAGTGGGGTAAAAGGTAATCTAAAGGTCCTCAGTGTCAATGGCTCCTTTGAGGGTAGTGATGTTTTCATGAATACTCATTCAACATCACTAACTCTCAAAAGGCCCACACTGTGCGGTGGTTTCTCAAGTCAGCTTGGTCGGGAATCAACTCCCTATAAGCCTTATTGAATATACCACCATCCTATCATAAGTGCACTCAAGTACGGGTATAGTATTATCTCATCACTCAAAGTAACAACCCTGCATACAGAAGAACCCAAGTACAAACAGATATATGTACAAATATATAAGCAAGCAAGCATATAGAAAGCACAAATACAAACAAGGTGGATTTAACCCTCTTAGGGGATTCCCCAGTGAAGTCGTCATTTTCTGTCGCCGTGAAATTTGGATACCAAGCTATTGATTAACTTGAATCATATTTCATTTACAACCAGACTTTAATTTATCCAAAAAGGAAAGGTTTAAAGAAAGAAAGACCTATAAAAATGCAAAGCAGAAGGACAAGGCCTAAAGCTGAGCAAAGAGAGATCTAAAGGTTCGAGGGTTGGTTATACCTAGGGAAGGTGTTAGCATCCTAAGCATCTGTAGTACTCTACAGGAACCTCTTGTTAATATTTGTGTTTGCTAAAGTTTGCTTGCTAAGGGAAAAGTGCTAAGGTAATAATATAAAGTAAAGGGTATGTACAAAGTTTGCTCGCAAAGACATCACATCTCGTGCCTACGTATCCAGACGGGAATGGAATCAGAGCAATCGTAGTTCCCCTATCTAGGGATGAGGAATTCTTGACTGTGGTCAAGGTTCCCAAAAGGAAGTAAGTATTCATAGCGAAGTACTTACATGGAGTGCGGCGACTCCTAAATCTACGTTGAGATTATAATGATAAAGGGTGTCCACGACGGGACGGTAAAAAGTGAGTACGGCGACTCAAATCCTAAGGCTAGGATAAAGGGTAGTAAAGGTTGTCAGCGGCGGGACGGTAAACATGAGTACAGCGACTCAAATCCTAAGGCTTGGATAAAAGGGGAGAATGTCCACGGCGGGACGGTTAAAAGTGAGTACGGCGACTCGTGTAAATGAAAAGGAAATTTGTTGTTATGTACAGGCAGATTATGTACAGATAAATTAGTTTAACCTCGTAATTCAGGAGGAAAATATGTACAGGTAAATCAGTTTAACCTCGTAATTCAGGAGGAAAATATGTACATGGGATTATGGTGACAATCATTAAATGAGTACATGAGATTGACAAGGATGAGAATGCAATGATGACAATCAAAGCAGATGAAAATAACGAGAACTGTAACGACATCTCGCATTCCAATACAGTCAACAGGGAGATGAGATGAACATGGTTACAAAAAATAAAAATCCTAGCATGTTAACTAACATGTATGGACATGAATACAAACAAATTTCACAAATAAATTTAAGTGGAACCACATAAAAATTCATCTGCAACAGTTAGAATTTACACTGTAAAGGCACAACTTGCACATGGTCAAAAGTGATGAAAAATTGGTCAAACATGAAAAATAAAAACATGACATGAAAGTACACATTAAAATGAACACAATGAAAAAAGAATGGGTGAAAAATGATTAAAATTGAGAGAGATATATGATTTTTTGAAGTTTGTGTGAAAAATGACAAAAATAAACAAAAGGGTTCGACCTCCACACAGATCGAACCCAGGTTTGACTAGTGAAAGGTATAACGTGCGCGCAAGTCTCTACCACTGGGATGACCATACATCCATTAACTAAACTGAAATAATAAATACATAAGGCTTGCTCGTTTGATTTTTCTGGGCAAAAAACAAGAACACTTCCATGGTTTTGCAAAACATATCATAACTCCCTCAATTTTTAACCAAATTTCACAAACTTTATATGCAAATCACCCAGAAAAATATGAGGAACATGATGGTGGTGTTAGTTTTTGAAAATTCCTCTTCTATTTTAAAATTCGATAGCAGGTGTATTTTTAAGTTTATGTGATGTATTTGGACATGAACACTTCCATGGTTTTGCAAAACATATCATAACTTTCTCAATTTTTATCCAAATTAAACAAACTTTATATGTAACTGGCCTAGAAAAACATGAGGAACATGATGGTGGAATTAGTTTTATGAAATTCCTTTTCTTTTAAAAAATTCACAGCTGCTGTACTTTGATGTTTATGTGATGCATTTTGACATGAACACTTTAATTCAAACACTTTTAAACCAAACCAATTGTGCACACAGCTCACATAAATGATAAAGAATGATTCCCACACTTCAAATATGCTCAATGCAAACAGGTTATAAAAGTGACATGTCAAGTGCAAGGTTTTTTTGTAAAAATGCATTTTGAAATGTGAAACTTGTGACAGTTTATTTTGCTACCAAATGAATATGCTAACATCTCACAAATGGTTGGTATGAAGTGTCTAAAATGTGGTTTTGGTGAAAAACATCTTTATGCAAAAAGTGACATGTGAAGTGTATGATGCATTCTTTTGAAAAGTGCATTTTATGGTGTGGATTTTGTGACAGTTCATTTTAATGCACAAGAATCATATTAGCAGTCCACAAATAACATGTACGAAGTGTTGGAATGCTGAACTTTGATGAGAAAACACTATAGTGCAAAAGTGACATGTGAAGTGATGCTTTTTCATGAAAAATGCATTTTAAAAGGACAATCTTAAAACAGCCAATTTTGGAGTATGAGAACTATGTCAACAACTCACAAATGATGAATTTAAAACATCTCAATACACATCTTGATGCAAGATGAGTGTGTGTGCAAGATGGCATGACAGTTGCAAATTTGGTGGTTTTTGTAAAATGCATCATGAGGTGTGAATCTCGGGAAAGTGTGTTTTACTACTAAATGATCATGCAAACACACTTTAAATGATGAGTATGAGGTGTTCCAACATGACTTTTGATGCAAAAACAGTTTGTGTGAAAACTGGTATGACAGTTGCAATTTTGATGTCAAAATATGCATTTTCAAAGTGAAATTCAAGACAGTTTATTTTAAGCACTTCCAACCCAAATTGAATGGTCACACACCTCACATAGGTCACATAGAATGATTCTAAAACCTCAAACATAGTTAAATCCAACAGCTTGTGAAAATGGTATGTTGAATGACCAAAATGGCTTGAAAAATGCACATGGAAGCTCAAAACTCAAACCAATTGTTGTAACACTCAAGTGATGGTTTGAACATGTTAAAAATGACATATTTGAAGTGTTCCAACAATTGGTTTGGATTGGAATACACCAGAACTCCAAATTGGTATGTTAGGCCTCAAATTGGTAAAAGTTTGCATTTTGAAAGTGAAAGACATGTTACAAAAAAATTCTGTCAAAACTACCAACATAAACACCTCACATATATTAAGTAAAATGATTTCAATGCATCACAAATGCTCAAAATCAACAGGTTGTGGAAAGGTCATGGGAAATGCAATGCTTTTAGCAAAAATACACTTTGAATGAAATGACTCATATCAAGTAAAAACAACACATTAGACATTCATACACTTCACAAATATGGTATCAAAGATGTTAGAGACCACAAGATTAACACATATTCACAAAACACATTTTTGGCATGTGGACACAAACATATAAATTAGCATAACAGTAGCAGCAACAGGACATCACATCAAGCCATGATATTTCATGAAATCAAAAGCATACACACTCATTTTATGTAGCAACAAACATGTAGAAACCAATGTATAAGCACATGTATTTTAGAATCATCCACAAACCAGCTGTCATGAAAATTTGCTATATGCTCATAGTTTATGCTTTTCACTTCAAAGCCAAAAATGCCAAAACATGTAAAATGATGCAAGAGGCAAGAATCATAGACTACATACCTGTGGTGATGACTTGAGGAAGCATAAAATACTCCTAGAAAACCAGAGATCACTTTGTATGCCCTTTTTGCCTTGAATTTGCAACTTTGAGCAAAATGCAACCTTGATGCCAATGATAGAAATATGGTCTTTTGATGACTCCTAACCACTTGGACAGTTGCTACACAATATTTTCAAGGTGTTTGGATAGTTAGAATGTCAAGAAAATGAGTGTAATGAGATATGGCAAGTTTTGTGGCTTTTGGTTAAAGTAATGTGATATGGAAAGTGATTTTTTGATTCTGGTGATTTCTTGATGATTCAAAGGGCTAGACACCTTCCATATGATATTTAGAGAGTGTATGGATGGTTATTGAGGTGTAGGAATGCAGAGAAATGAATTTGGCAGCATAAGTGTAAAAACAGAATTTTGGCTCTTTTTGACACTTTGGTGATTTTTGAGAGTTTGATGCAAGGATGGAAAGCAGCAAGAGGAGTGTATTTCTCTAGTGTTTAGTAGAGTGTGAATGTCCAAAATGAGGTGAGTGAACTCTCCTTTTATAGGAAAATGAGGTGAGGTGCTTGCTAGGGAACTTTCTTCACCATGAAGCAAAGTTGTGATGTTTTGAGAAAAATCCCACTTGGTGGATTTGCTTGGCTGTTCTTTAACCCAAAGGGCAAGCAATTTGAGAGGTTACTGATGCAATTAGCAGGCTATAAGCATGGGAGAGTGGCTGGTTCATGATGAAGCTTTACACCTCACGCTTGGAAAATTCAACTTTGGCAACTTTCCACCTTTATGGCAATGAACTTAAACCTTTGGTTTTTTTGATACTTCTGCATAACTTTCTCTTGTTTCATGCTAAACATACTCCATATATCAGTTAGAACAAGTTTTACAAGCTAAAGTTGGCCCACTTGGGTGAAAGAGATGATTTTGCAAAATTGGGCAATGTGTGACTAAAGTGTGAAACCTCCAACTTTGCACATATGTAACTTTCTGCTCATAACTCACCTTGAGGAGTTCTTGTACTTTTTAGAAAGCCCTCATGTAGTACTAAAACATTAATGTTTGTCAAAGGTTCTGATTCCAATTGGAACTGGGTGAAAAATCCTCCCAAAGTTGGCTGAAATTAGGATCCTTAAGGTAAAATAACTTAGAAATTTTCTAAGTTATTTTTCCCTCTTGTAATGTTTTTTCTTCTAACTCAAAAACTAAGCATTTTTTGATCATGGACCACTAGGAGACTTTTGTAGAGCTTGTCAATAGCTTTCAAATGAGCTTGGAACCACCTCAATTGGATGTGTGGTTAGGAAGTTATGGTTTTGTCCCTTTCGAAACCCTAATTCCCGATTTTCTCGATTACTCCTCCATCCTTGATCAAATGACCATGAACTTTTATGAACAAGCTTATATTAACATATGAAACATTTTTTCTTCACATCTTGAAGTCCCATTCCTTAAATTTGAAAAGCCGATTTTTAGTCGACGGCGCGATCGATCGGTGACTACCGAGTCGTCTGTGGACGTTCTGTACTTCTCGAGACTTTGAAACTTCTTGAATGGACTTCATTAGGTCATATGAACTTCATGAACCACAATTCCCTCATTAAAACACCTTCCAACATAAAAGTCAAACTACAGTTGACTTTTTATCAACTGAAAACCCTAATCGGGGCCTCAAATTGCATTGTTCTTGATTCTGGGGGTACAACCTCGAATTGGATTCTCATTTGACATCATTTTATATCTTTTAACTTGTTTCATGATTTAATCCATCAAAAACGTTGATTGATCAAACCTCAAAGCTTCGATTTTAACTGCGCAAAACCCTAATTCGTCTGCATCTTAAACAAAGAAAAACTTGAACTGGGTTAGGGGTTAGATAATCACATGAGTATGATCCTAAAATGATAATGAAGATATAAGGGTCAAAATTTGGGGTATGACACCTTGATATGTTGACCTTGGTCTGTTTGGTTACTTGGTGCCGGGATTTTATTGTTGAATCTTGCAGCTTATTCTACCCTCTTCTTTTCAGGTGCAAGTAGTGTTCCATACGCATAAGCAAGGCGAAGTTTGTCGTACGTGGCGGTTGAGGGATTGAGAAAGATTAATGGTTGCTCAAAGAAAGCTTAGCTTTTCCAGGGCCTTTGCAAAGTGTTGAAGTAGTGGAATCTGATTGTAGAAATCTAAGATTGTAGTTTGGATAATTTCACTGTACTTAGAATTTTATGCCAGATGGTTGCTTGTAGGATAGCTTAATTGTAACATAATTTGAAGCTTGACGCTGCGCACACTTGTTTTGGATTTCTGCTCATTGGAGCATCATTTACAGTTTAGCGTTTTTTTGAATTGAATGAAATGTATGATATGCCCTATGATTCCTCATGATTAAATGGATATTATAAAGACATAATTGGTCTAGAATGTGGTCCTCGTGATATCTTGACTTTTTATTGTGCAACTTACACATGAGTCCAAAAGAAAAGTGCAAGGCCCCTCTAATAACCATGGATACAGTCTAAGAATTTGAAAATAAGCATCTTGATCTCAAATGATGATAAACTTGCCTCTGAAAACCCTGGCGTTATACACCTTTGGAGGCATTCCAACGTAATTTAAGGTCTTACAAATCAAAGAGTTAAATTAAACTTTGCCTTGACAATATAAAACCTCATCCACGATTCCTATCCATACTGGTCGTATTAAATTATCAGTGAACCTATGCTCTTTCTTATGATGACTCAACCTTATGAAATCACAATGGTGATGCAAATTAGTACGCGGACCATGTCTTTCACAACTTAAAACCTCTGGGGCGAACATTGAGACTTTTGAGAATTCCTGAGGAGACAACTGATAGAATAATCTCGGGATCTTTACAATCCTGCGGTTACACCTCGCAGTCTATGATTGTAAGGACCTGCACTTGAAGTTATTACACCTGCGCAATCTAGTTAGCCGTGATAAACATACGTACGAAAGGTAAAATAAAACATGCAAGAAAAACAAGGGGTGAATTCTTAAGGTCAAAAATTAGGGTGCAACAGATGCCCCTATTTAAGTTTCTCCTATCCGGAGATATGGAGATTGAAATCTTCGTCTCGACGAGATAGGAGGGACTTAAATACAAACATTGCAAGAATTTTTTGGCCCTAAGAAACCACCGAATGCATATGATATGCAATGACATGAAATGCAAAACAAGGGGTCCTGTGAGGAAATGATGCCACAGGGGAATAACTGGACATAACACGCAGAGAGCAAACTCAACCACACGATACACCACGAGGAGAGACAACAATCAACATTGGGGATTCTCCAAAATGGAGATAAGATATAATAATACCACCAGAAGTACAGTAACTTGGACAGTGAAACGAGATCTTGAAAGTGAAGGGTAGCCCACTGCTAGCGTGTGGCAGCCTAAACAAAGATATCCGGTTGAAACAAGAAACGCATGTTACCTACTATCAAACATATGATAGCCTAAGCAAAGACAATATGAAGAGGGAAGATGACCTACTATCAATCTTGGCAGCCTAAGCAAAGGTATCTGACCACAAGAAGATGTGTTACCTACTATCAAACATATGATAGCCTAAGAAAAGGTGATAAGCAAAAGGAAAGATCACCTACTACCAAACATATGGCAGCCTAAGAAAAGGTGTCTATCCAAAAGAAAGGTATATTACCTACTATCAAATGTATGATAGCCTAAGTAAAGGTAATAAACTTGAAAGGAGACATCACCTACTACCAAACATATGGTAGCCTAAGAAAAGGTGTCTGACCAGAAAACAAAATGGTGTATTACCTATTATCAAATGTATGATAGCCTAAGAAAAGGTGATAAACAAAAGGAAAGATCACCTACTACCAAATATATGGCAGCCTAAGAAAAGGTATCTGTCCAAAAGAAAGGTATATTACCTACTATCAAATGTATGATAGCCTAAGTAAAGGTAATAAACTTGAAAGGAGAGATCACCTACTACCAAACATATGGTAGCCGAAGAAAAGGCGTCTGACCAAAAGATGCGTGTTACCTACTATCAAGCATATGATAGCCTAAGCAGAGGTAATAGCCCAAAGGAGGAAAGATTACCTACTACCAAACGTATGGCAACCTAAGAAAAGGTATCTGACCAAAAAGAAATGGTATATTACATACTATCAAATGTATGATAGCCTAAGAAAAGGTAATAACCAAAAGACTGAGAGATCACCTACCACCAAACATATGGTAGCCTAAGCCAATGCGTCTGACCAGAAAACAAAATGTACCAGAGATTGTAAAGCTTCAGCGAGGATCTTTTGAAAAGATGTAAGCCGGTTGACTTGTAAATATGTCTTCTCAAATAAAGAGAGATCAAATGTAATAATCTTCACCAAACTTCTCGGGAGAGATGCCATTTGATGGAGTTAATATTGTGTAGTAGACTCCTGGGGAATACATTCCTGGGGAGTACCCTTGTTGTAGCTATAAAAGTATGTAATATTTGTAAAGTCCTCGACAAAATTCCTTGGCGGATTTCCAAAGGAATGCCATCTGACGAGTTGATAATTTTGACAAACCCACCAGGGATGGGCAAACTGTCTCGCAGAGATTGCCATTTGTCACGAGTTGCTCAAATAAAGACGGCGCTTGTAGTCCAGATGTAAATTATTAAGAATCTCTACTAACGCTATTGGAGAAATATTTGTCTTCGATAGCGATCTTCAGAAAGAACTTCTTAGGGAACCGAGTGCAAAATAAATGCATACTTAATCCTTATTCAAGAGTCGGAGATGTCCACAAATGTGATTGTCAAGGACCGAAGTTCAATTCAGGAAATAGCTGAAGAGAAACTGTCAAGCAAGACTCGACCATTGAGGCATGAACTCAAATGGTATCTAACTAAAACAACTATCTTCCACGAGGGTTAAACTTCGTGGGGAAATAAAAGTATTGCGCTTTTTCTGCCTAGGGCTGACAATTCTACTTGGAAGGAGAAGACACACCCAGTCGCTCGGGGATAAACACAGCCAAAGTGACAGGACAAACAAAACAAAGATACAAGATGCGTATGCCATGCTATCTATCTATATGTTATGCGTATGCTACAAAACCAAACAGAGATGATAAACATCCCAAACGGCGGGTCACTCAAACCAAATCTTCACAGATCAAACATTGCTTGGAGAATGTATACTTGCTTTAGGAAACCAGAGCTGTGGAATATGTTGGAGTCAAAAATTTGATGGGGGTGAAATAAACATCTGTCTCGCCGAGGAAGATCGGTGTTGTAAAAGGATCCATTAGGGATTGAAATAACGTCCTCTTCGCCGAAGAGGTGAAGCTAATCAGCTCACTGAGAATTCTCAGGTCACCAACTGGGGTTTTCTTGTGTTGAAAATATTCATTACAGAATTGTAACAACCACCTTTGATTTTCAGATGCCCTAAGCCACAAAGTCATCTCGAGAGGATTTTACATAAAACATGGCGTCCAAATGCCCCATTGTTTTCAAACTCTTGGAGAGATTCGCAGAAGCTCGACGTAACTGCCCCTGATTGACGGTATAACCGAGTCTTCAAACTTGTGTTATAGATAAAGTCAAAGTTGTATGGATCAAACCTCTTGGAAAATGACTTACCCCAGGTCAGAAAAGTCTTCAAATTTAATCGGTGATGTCTTCACGTAATCTTTCTAAGGTATCAAGCAAAATTAGCGAGCCAGAAATGTTAATTCTGAAACTGTTAACACAACATATATGTTTGTTTCGAAGAAGTCTTTTTTGAAAAAGATATCACCATGACTAGTGACCGAATCACTAGTTAGGATATGAGTTTAATTTTTTTAAGCCAACACCTAATTGAGCATAGCTCATAGGAGTCAGGAAACGATATCTCATCGAGTATGCTTTTGAACTAAACCTTACTTCAATTAGGACTTTGAGGGTTGCATCTGGGCTTAGTTTATGATTTGTAAAGCAGAGGAAGAAAAGGGTTAAAATATATTTGTGCCCACCCAATTTTTTTGAGAGATTCTCTTCTTTTTTTTTTGAAAGCTTTATCTGTAAATTCCCCTGCCCTAGGTTAAAAACGAGGTTTTGGTTTGGGAGAGAAGACAGATCCTCTCTCGAGGCCTAAAAGAGAGGTTAACTATTTTTGTGTTCAGGAGGTTTGAAACAATGCCTTACATCATCAGTAGGGTTTTTATTCAAAAGCATACAACGAGAGATCCTGCGTTCTACTTCATCATCCTCCTTCCAATTCTCTATCAGAGCAAGAGATCGGGTAAAGTCGGCATTATAAATTATGAAGAATATTTTACGAGTGAATATGAATGGATTTCTTCAAGACAAACATTTTATTGCATTAATTATTTAAAATAAACAAGCCATTCAAGCCAAACATGCTTTTAATCAAAGAAATGAAATACGCATAAGCAAACGAAAAGAAAACACCCTAATGAGCCCTTCTCATGATTTATTCAGTCTTCGTATGGAATGGAGAAGCTTGCAGAATCGTCTGATATGTCGCCTTATGATTCATCTTCAGGAACTATATTGATATGAGCTTCCCGAATAACCTTGGATCATGTTCGCGGAGGACGAACCATGCTGAGGTGGGGGATTATCTTGCACATTAGGAATGGAACCCTTAAAGGATAAAATTCCGCACTTAACCAACCTTTGAACGTCTGCTTTCAAACCGTAACAGTCCTCAATATCGTGGCTTGGAGCACCTTGATGGTATGGGCAAAGTTTGTCAGCTTTGTACCAATACGGGAGTTTCTTGGGTACCTTAGGTGGAGCTCTTGTCTGGATGTGACCCTTTTGAATCAAAGATGGGAACAAGTCAGCGTATGTCATCGGGATGGGATCAAAGTCTATCCTTTTGTGTACACGACTCTGATCGTTGAATGGCTGATTTTGTTGATGTTGTGGTTGATAAACCGTAGCAACCTGATGTGATGGCGGGTACCCTCTCTTAGATCGTCCCTGATGCACAACACTCGCCTCATGTTCCCTCTTCTTTACAAAACCACTCCTATACTTTTGAGCATTATTGGGAACACCCCCTTCCTTGATTAGCCTTCCTTCACGAACCCCCTCTTCCAAGCGTATTCCCATGTTTACCATTTCGGTGAAGTCACTGGGTGCACTCGCTACCATTTTCTCATAAAAGAATGGAGCGAGAGTCTTCAGAAAAATCTTGGTCATTTCCTTTTCTTCTAATGGCGTTATGACTTGGGCGGCTAACTCGCGCCAACGCTGAGCATATTCCTTGAAATTCTCTTTGTCTTTCTGAGCCATGGCCCTCAACTGATCACGGTCAGGAGCCATGTCCACATTATACTTGTACTGCTTGATGAAGGCTCCACCCAGATCGTTGAAAGTTCGAATTTTTGCACTATCCAACCCCATATACCATTTGAGCGCAGCGCTTGCCAAACTGTCTTGGAAATAGTGAATGAGCAGTTGATCATTGTCAGTTTATGCATACATCTTTCTGGCATACATAATAAGATGACTCTGAGGGCAGGTATTCCCCTTGTACTTCTCAAAATCAAAAACCTTGAATTTTGGAGGAACCTTGACATTTGGAACCAAACACAAGTCAGAAGCACTCTTCGCAAACAAATCCTTCCCATGAAGGGCTCTTAATTCTTTCCGCATCTCGGAAAATTGGTCTTGGAAACCATCCATCCTCTCTTCAAGACCCACAGTTTCACTGGGTGTCTTATGGAGAATTGGTTCGTCTAGGACATGTGGAGTAATATTCACACGCGGAGGTGCACTAGTCATCACAGTAGTAGTTGCAGGAGTAGCTCGAACGGCAGTTATGACAGGGACCTCAGGAACAGGTGGACGATAACCGGTCGGAGTGAAATAAGGAGGCATCCCCCACGGGAAACCTGGCGGCATGCTGTAGGTTACTTCAGCAACAGTAGACACCACTGGGATCGGTGCTGACACAACTTCGGAGATAACAGTCCTTAGAACATCCTGATTATTGGGCGTAGACTGGTTGGACAGAGCTTCGACTAAGCCATTCAACCTCTCCAGATTTTCTTTCAGAGTTGCAACTTCATCACGGAGTACTCTATTTTCTTGTTCTAGTTGATCCATCTTCTGACGTTAACTAGCTCGAGTGTTGTATCGGTGATTCAGATTGTCTGTGAAGATGAAGCAAGAGTGAGACCCCCCCCCCCCCGAAATGCAAAGGATGCTATGCTGATGCAAAATGCAAAATGCAAATGCAAGAATGAAAAACGAAAGGTTTCATGGAACTCAAGTATTTATAAACGTCACAGAGTACCCAAAGAAAACTCGTTTACTATTTTTTGATATCGATTACAAATGAACATTCTCATAAGAGTCCTGACCCAATAGCTAAATAAAAGCTAGTAAAAGTCCTAAGGAAGTCTTTCATCGTGCTTCTTGATTTGCTCTTCTATCTGGACTTTCTTGAATATAAGTTCTTCAGGATCAACTTCTAAGGAATGGTGTGATAGAGGAAAATAAATCCTCTATCTCTTGTTGGAAGATAAGGAAAGAAGCCCTTGTTTACTTGGATCTTCAATGTTGATGATAGCTTTTTGAAACCTCATTTGATCCTCAATAATAAAGGAAAGCCTCTTATATTTGTCTTTCGAGTTCTCTTGATTCTTCAATCACTGCCCTTAACTTCCTTAGGTCATCCAAGTTAGGACTCTTAGAAGAATATTTCAAAAATATTTTTTGTAATCCCTATTGGTTCTATAATGTTTATAAATAAACTCGGGATTCCATGAAACCAATGCAATATGATGCTTATGAATGCAACAAACACAGGTAAGCACATAGATGCATAAAGATAAACAAACAAAGGGGGACCCTAGGTTTGCAACGAGCATGGAGCTGAAGGGTATACCTATTCCCAAAGGACACGTACTAAAGGTTGATTGTACCTGCAGAACAAGGTTCTAATAAGGTTCCCAAAGTCATTAGTCCATCTTTCAGATATTATCAACTTTCCAAGTACTCGGTGGTTAATAATATTCTCAAGAGAACTTCTTTTGAGTGTAGTATCGCGTAGCACTATTTCGGGGGGTACCCCCTCATAGCCCCGCACTACATCCTAATAAAGGCCAAAGTGGGGTTAAGGTAACTACGATCCTCAATATCATAGGCTCCAACATCGAATATAGTGCATGTTTTCACGATTAAGGACTCATTCAACAATACAACTTTCGAGAGGGCCTCAATTGAGCGTGATTTTCAAGTCAGCTTGGTAGGGATTCCACCCCCTACAAGCCTCTTTTGAACATATCACTATCCTATCTTAAGTTTACTCAAGTCCGGGTGTAGGACTTTGTCTCACCACTCAAGAGTATCAACCCAAGGGCAATAAACAAACAAGTAAATAATTATACAAATAACAAATATAAAGCAATAAACAAGTAAAAATAAGATAGGGGAACCCACTGAAGGTTTCCCCAGTGAAGTCGTCATTTCTGTCGCGGTGAAATTTGGATACCAAACTATTGATTAGTTTGAATCTTATTCATTTTGCAACCGTACTTTGATTTGTCCAAAGGAAGGGATAAAGATCGAAATTCTCACAATGCAATGCAAATGCAAGGTTTAGAGAGTTTTAGGTTCGGAGGTTGGTTAAACTTAGGGAAGGTGCTAGCATCCTAAGTTTCTGTAATACTCTACAGGAACCTCTTGTTTTATGTTTGTTTATTGCTATGGGTTATCTGCTTAATGGTTGAAAGACCTAATGGTTTATTTCTAAGTATACTCGATAAGATATTGCATCTTATGCCTACATATCCTTACGGGAGTGGAATCAGAGTATCTGTAGTTCTCCTAAAGGGTTTAAGGAGTTCTTTGACTGTGGTCAAAGTTCCTACAAGATTAGGGTAGTTGATTGATTGTTTTTAGGAGAAAATATGAGTTGTCATTTTAAGAGAGATTTAACCGCCACAAGTGTAAGAGATTGTATTTGTTGTGGGGTGGAGATTCTATCTCGCTTAAGATGATTAACATCTTTCTCTAATGTTTGAATATTTGTATGAGTTGTTTAATGTGTTTGTCTAAGTTGTAGAGATAAATGTCCTTCCTATGGGGCAGGATCTAACTTAAAAGATCGACTTGAATGGGATCAAGGATCATGGGAGTATGATGCAAATGGGATGCACTACACACAAGTGTTGAATCATGTGTAGGTTCTTCCTTTGGACGGGATGCGATGCGAGAAAAGTAAATGTGATAATTGTAAATTGCGGAAACAGAATAAAGCGGATAAAGTAAACATGCACACGCATGAAAGCGCTAAGTGCACAAATGTGTAAATTGTGGATGTGAGAGTGAATTGTGAATCGAGGTGTAAGCGTGCTTGATTGATTACATTTTACGATGTGAATTGATTTTAGTTGATTAATTTAGACGTGGTTGAATTGATTTTGAGAGAAAACCGATATTTTGGTGAGATTTGATTTTAGAAAAAGTTGAATTTTTATTAATTAATTTTAATAAGAGGATTGAATTAATTTTAAGAGGAAAGTTGTATTAGATTATATTAATTAGATTTTTTTTAAAAGAAAAGAGTTTGAATAAAAGAGTTAATGTATTAAATAAGTGGTTTTGGTTATTATTTATTTTTACTAAATAAAATATTTTAAAGTATGAGATGAATAAAGTTGGTTGAATAAAATGGGCTTTAGAAAAAATGTTCTTTCATAATTATTATAAATTTGGTTTAATTATAAAATAGTTTTCTTAAAAGCTTTCAAATTAGCACTATAAAAAAATTCTAAATTATGAGTTTATTTATTAAGAAAATAAAATTGTTTGAGGGTTATTAAAAATAAAAAATGGTTGTCTTTCCTTTTTTTAAGCTAATTAAATTAAATAAAAAAAGGCTATTAGTTAATTTTTTTATAAAAGGATAATTAAGTTTAATGATTAATTAAAAAGCTGATTAATTAAAAGAGTCATTAGTTTATTTTGAAAATTGTTTTTTTTTTATAAAAAAAAGACAGTTAATTAATTTAATAATTAGGTACATCATTAATTAATTAAAACGGAAGGTTAAGGGGGCTAATTAAGAGATTAGTGGGGAGACAGAGGGATCGTGTGTGGCGCAGGTGCACGGGTTATCGTAGGCGTGCGTGATGTGAGTCGCGTGATGGAATCCGTTGGAGATCCGTGAGTGTTGAGTGAAGGTGCACGGTAGTGAAGGTGCGTACGTGTGCATACAATTACAACATAAAAAAATGAAGAAAAAAAAAGACAAAAGAAATCCTAATTCCTAATCTTCTTCCCAAATCTCTCGGTCTCTTCTTCGCGATCTCTCCCTTTCTCGCTCCATCTTTCTCTTCTTCTTTCTCGGTTCTCCAGCCTCTTCTTGTCTGCCTCCACCGTTTCTTTCTTCTGTTTCACCTGTACAAAATAAAATTCAACAAAAATTATTAGTGTTAGTAATAAGAATCTCACGGTTCTTGGATTTTTGCAGAGGGCGGATTTGCGGTGGATGAAGGTTTTGTGGCGATGATGGCTTCGACGACGCGGTTTTGCAATGAAGGCTCGCCTCGGTTTCCCCGGCGGATCGTTGGGATTTCCGGCAATGAGACTCTGAAAAAAGCTAAGTTCTTTTCCTTTGGTCTCTTAGGGTTTCAAATTGGGGCTCTGTGGATTTTGCAGATTTGTTGTGTGCTCTTGTTGCGTGTTGGGTTTTTTCTCGATTTGGGATTTTCAGGAATTTGGGATTTTTGTATTTCGAATTTTTGTTGTGAATTTGTTGAACTCTCCTAATCCTGAACCGCGAATGTGATTTTATAGTCTCAACTGAATCACTAAATTGATTTCTCAAATTGAATGGTGTTGATTCTTTCCCTTTACTCATGGTACAAACAGGGATTTCTTGCCATTTTAGTGTTGAAATGTTGAATGGTGTTTTAGAAACAAATTGAATGGCCCTGAGCAGACTTATTGCTTTCCATGCTTATTTGAAATATATTTCTGTTTTGGGAATCAATGGCTACAACTTTCCTTCTTGAATTCATTTTAATGATAATGATTTCCTGCCTTGACCAAAACTCATGTCTTTGATGCCAGGTTTCTTACACATGACAAATATGCTGAAATCTGACCGTGGATAGAAGTGTATACAACAAAACTCAAGCATGGAGGAATCTAATAGGCTCAACATACAAGTGTTGTCTCTGCTGGCTAAGCCATCATGTTTCTTGATCTTCAATAGTAAAACTAGTTTTGTTGCAGCTAGTCTCTTTGTAGAGTTCTTGCTCAATCCATTACTTCTCTTGCTCTATGTTGAACCTTTATTCAAACACACTGATGCATCATTGTTCTATACACTTCTTGCTCTTTATTGGTGCAGCCAATCTAGAAGGAGATATGGTTCAACTTGATATTGATGTAACACCATATCTCTTTGGATAGTTCAAACTTGTAGCTCGCTTGGATGATGGAGGCGTTTTGACCTGATACTTATGAGGTGATTCAATTCGAAACTTGTGTTGTGTTGTAGTTTTTCTTGGTGATTTGATTTTCCTCTTGTTTCATTGATTGATGAAGAGGATTTCAATATCTATTACTTCTGTTATAAAGCTCACACTTGATGGATATTAATGGTTCCTTGTTCTCAACTCGCAGGTTATACAAAGGGGAGGTAGTGTCGGTCTGCTGCGTCGGTAACTCTACGAGGCATAGTCTCGGGAGTGTTGGTGATGGCTGCAAAATGCGGCTCTTGTGTTGAGCTGATATTGATGATGTTATGCTCTTCTGTACCGATACTGGAATGCTGATGCTTGCTGAAATGCTTGCAGATGATGCTGAAAAGCTTGTTGTGTTGATGCTTGCAGATGTTTGAAATAGAGCAGCTTGAATTTGCTTTGTGCAGTTGGAGTAACTCTAACTACAATTCCTGATTCAGCTTGCTGTTGAGGAACTGTTACTTGGAGAATTTATGAACCACACTAACATTCTTTTTCTTTTCTATTGAATTTACAAGTACTTCTTCAAAATCTGTTATGCAAACGATTTCAGTTCCACTTTGGATTGTTTGAAGAACAAAGCTTCAGAGGTTGTGGTTTTAACAGCTCCGCATGAGAGTTTCAATAGGTAGCTACCGGTTTGCCTAAAGTTGCCCTTTTTTTAATCTCCTTCAAAATTGTTATTTGTTGGAAAAATAGCGCTAACGGAAGCCCTTAATTTCCTCTTTCAATTGTAGTACTGGAGTAAATCAAGGGAAAATTGAGCACCCGGTTGGAGAGTTTCTTCGATGCCGCCTTCGCCGACTTCCAGCAAGTTCATGCGAGAAGACAAGGATATCGGTACTTATATCCATGGTTTCTGAGGTATTGAGACTATGGCTTCGACTTAAACAACTTTTTCCTTGCACCGAGAATGCGATTAATGGTGATGAATAATTTCTGCTTCATTTCAGTCTGCACGATTGCCACTATGTCGCTCCGCAAAATGTTGGAGTCTCCCCTTTTCAGCTCATCGTGTCTTTAACGGTTTAGCTGATACTGACCTGCTGCCCTGTTTTCTTGTAGGTTCTGCGTGTCGTAGGATTGGAAGAATGATAGCGGTGTGAACAACAATTCGAACGGTGTCGTCTTAAACTTGCTCATTCATGGATAAAACCTTGATATCTTCGTTTTTGGTTTCAGGCAGAAAAGGATTTCTTGGTATTGGCGGCGGAATATTAAGGGCATGCTACTGCTCTAGTCTGCAAGGCTGCACATTCTGTGTTGGGAGCTTATTGGTACTAGGATCCATAAACTCCTTGCTTTGTTACCACGGTACATTGTAATCGCCAAAAACATGTCTTAAGTTGTTGTGTTTCTATAGATTTGTAGGATTCATGCTGGTTTCTTGGTTGTCCGAGCTACTAACTCTTTCTTTCGTCTTTTGGAATGACAGATAAAAAGGCTCCAAAACAACAAATGCCACGTATGTTCTTAATAATCAAAGCTCACCCCGTAACAAATGATACATGCTCCCATCTTGTAACAAGGTTTGGAAAGGTTGGATGATGAGGGTTCCGACTGTGGTGAGGATGTTTCTTTCCAATTCTATGTTAACATGTACTAATGTTTGGAAGAATATTTGGGTTTAATGTTAGATTACGTCTGATAATTGCTTCTGTTCTGTAGGCTTTTCTGCATACTTCGGTTTGTAGTATGTGAAGGATTCGGTGGCCAAAATCTCTCACCTGCCTCAGGCATCAATACTGATGCGATTATAATAGCTTATGCGGGAGGTTTATAAATTCATATGGTTGGCCATGAAAAAAAAACAACGGTGTTTACGTGCATATGAAAGGTAGCGCAACTTAAATTCTTCTATACATCAAAATTGCTTAAAAGAAATCTTTCTGAATCAAGTCTTGCTATTTGAAGTGCAGGTCGAGAAGGTGTTTCTGTTGTTGCGATTCCGTCTTGTCTTTGTTGAGGAAAGTCGTGAAGCTGATTGTATGAGGACCAAGTGTTGAACTGCTAGGGGCGCGGTCGCTTTCAGCATTGTTATCAAATAGAGACGGTGGCGAGGTATTCGGTTATTCTTCAATCTCGTGCTCCGTATTTGAGCTCTTTTGTTTCTTTCAGAAATTAACGCTGAACCTTGTTTTGAATCCGTTTCTGCTGGTGTGTCGTAACCAGGTAGTGGATGGCTTTGACGATAGTGTAATGGTCACCATAAAGTTGGGTTTGTGGAGTCTTCATCCACACGTTATGGATTCAGGCAGTTCCTTCTTTGATGGAAAAGAGTTAAATTCTCATACACACGCTTGGATGGGGAGTGACCAAAGTCGCACATCATGTGTTGATTTATTCATGTCGGAAAGTGAATGGCCTCAATAACATTCTTCTTATTTCTTTCTAACAGACCAACAACCCAAACCTTGATATGTTGACCTTGGTCTGTTTGGTTACTTGGTGCCGGGAGTTTATTGTTGAATCTTGCAGCTTATTCTACCCTCTTCTTTTCAGGTGCAAGTAGTGTTCCATACGTATAAGCAAGGCGAAGTTTGTCGTACGTGGCGGTTGCGGGATTGAGAAAGATTAACGGTTGCTCAAAGAAAGCTTAGCTTTTCCAGGGCCTTTGCAAAGTGTTGAAGTAGTGGAGTCTGAGTTGTAGAAATCTAAGATTGTAGTTTGGATAATTTCACTGTACTTAGAATTTTATGCCAGATGGTTGCTTGTAGGATAGCTTAATTGTAACATAATTTGAAGCTTGACGCTGCGCGCACTTGTTTTGGATTTCTGCTCATTGGAGCACCATTTACAGTTCAACATTTTTTTGAATTGAATGAAATGTATGATATGCCCCATGATTCCTCATGATTAAATGGATATTGTAAAGACATAATTGGTCTAGAATGTGGTCCTCGTGATATCTTGACTTTTTATTGTGTAAGTTACACATCAGCCCAAAAGAAAAGTGCAAGGCCCCTCCAATAACCGTGGATACAGTCTAAGACTTTGAAAATAAGTATCTTGATCTCAAATGATGATAAACTTGCCTCTGAAAACCCTTGCGTTATACACCTTTGGAGGCATTCCAACATAATTTAAGGTCTTACAAATCAAAGAGTTAAATTAAACTTTGCCTTGACAATATAAAACCTCATCCACGATTCCTATCCATACTGGTCGTATTAAATTATCAGTGAACCCATGCTCTTTCTTATGATGACTCAACCTTACGAAATCACAATGGTGATGCAAATTAGTACGCGGACCATGTCTTTCACAACTTAAAACCTCTGGGGCGAACATTGAGACTTTTGAGAATTCCTGAGGAGACAACTGATAGAATAATCCCGGGATCTTTACAATCCTGCGGTTACACCTCGCAATCTATGATTGTAAGGACCTGCACTTGAAGTTATTACACCTGCGCAATCTAGTTAGCCGCGATAAAGATACATACGAAAGGTAAAATAAAACATGCAAGAAAAACAAGGGGTAGATTCTTAAGATGAAAAATTAGGGTGCAACAGAGCCTACCCTATTCCATTGAGATTTTCTTCCAACCTTTCTGCCCGCCTTCTTGCATACATTCGACTTCAACACTTTATCCAAAATTTCTCCCTCCTCAATATCTGAGCCTAAAAGAGATTATGTCCCCAATAAGTCAAGATCTGACTCCGACTACCTCTCACCATTGTCGTATGAGTTAGGAATTCCCCAAACATAATCCCCATAAAAATTTCCTTAGGAGAAGAAATAATTTCCCTCATATTTTTCACATTGATATGCATGGGAGCATGAGAAACTTCGGCCATCTTGATAGTAAACACTTTACCATCTATCTTTAAACGAGAAGTATCGTTTAGGGCAACCGCACATCTGGTTTGAACAAGAAACCGAGAAACATCCATACACTTAAGCTTTGATACATACGAGAACCCACAATTTTATCCAAGAACTCAAAAAACAAATGTTTCCACGCATGAAAGGAGATTCTGAAACACCTAATCCATGTAACTCTCTCTTTGTCCATGTCATATTCCTTCAATTTTTGGATCTCTGAGAACCACTGAATCCATCAGCTCTTCCCCTCTCTAATAAGATCAAGAATCTCCCCTTCTTCCATCTCTTCAAAAAAGTAAATGTTAGCCCCCAACGGTGTAACTATAATAGAAAAATAACCCTCCATCTCAAAGTGCGTCTGAATACTGTAAGATGATCCAGAAATAACAACCATCCCAATATAAGTTTTCCTAAATCTCGCGACATCTTCCTCCTTAGTGAAGTATTCACGACAAACTTCCGACTTACTTCTAAAGCCTTCACCCCCACCTCTTTCACTCCTTCCTACAACGTCAGTGAACGACTTGACACCAACTTTTACAACCCATGCACACGTCTTATTATGGATTACCCCAACTGAGGATCCCCTCCCCCCGCCTTATCCTTTGGACCAGCAGCATAAACATCTGAAGGACCTACTCTTCTACGCTGAACCTATTGTCAAACTTATTCCTCTTAGAAGGAATAAACACTTCAAATATTTTACCGAATGGTTTGAACGTGTTACAGATGTCCACAACTTTAAAATCTTCGAGAAACTCCGAGAAATTTTAATCCTACTGGTAACTCCTTCTTTTGAAAGATATCCCACGAATTAGAAGGTTTAAACCCACCGTTGAAAACTTTACAGTGAACCATCTGCCAATCGGGAGGCATTGGTTAGTATGATTGTTCAAAAATATATAATACTTATATAGTATTAATTTTTAAAGGAAGTTAATAATAGAAAGTTGGATAGTAAGTTAATAGTGAGAAGTTATGTAAAAGATGATAGTAGTAGTTTCAATAGAAGTTATTGTGTAAAGGGTAAAATTGGTAGAAAAATAGCCTACACCAAAACACCATATTTTGCCTTTATATATGTTATAGATAACTAGCGTTCAGACGGACACTCCCGTACCCGTCTTTCAGCTTTTTTTAATGCGCACAACATAGAAAAAGAAACGTGTGTATATTTTGTATTAAGTTTTTATCATACTAAAGATTAATTAAATGCATTTGTTTTTAGATATCCTCAAACAGTCTTAAAATCAAGATGATAAATGTATATATACTAAAAATGTTTTAGTGAATTAACTATACATTAATGCTACTATTATTTTAAACATACCGAATTAAATAAAATTTAGATATGTTGTCTTAACATGCTAATAATATTATTACATTTTGAAAATTACAAACAAAGTTATTCTAAATTATATTATATAATTGAAGAACACAAAATACTATTTATACTGTGTAATCAATAGCATTCTTTAAAAGGAAAGCCGAACATAAAATATTTATCTTGAGAATTTTTTCTCTCTCTACAATTGTTTTTCGTAATAAAAAAAAAATGTAAGACTCTCACATTTAGTACAACGGGCAGTAAAGTTTTGAAACTAAGATCCTCTATGTACATTAAGGATTATCAACAGTTATGATACTATTATGTATCTTAAATAGGGGATCCCCTTAATTAAATTTTTGTCCTAGTATGATCTAAGTATACTATTAAATAAAAAATTTGGTATCTCATACTATCTACTTTTTAAGGGTACACAATATATTTAGACTATGTCACATAATTAGCTTTTTTAAAAGGGATCACAAGGGCATTAAATGTCATGTGGATATAATAGGGGATCATAATAGATTATTAAATAATTATAATTTTAGTATAATTATATAGTACATTAAAAATTATTACATTTGTATGCCATATTAGTATCTTATGTACATTATAAATAGGATATATAATCATTATAAAGATACTATTTAATTACATATATAATTTTATAATGATTAGTATATTTATATGTACATTATAAAATAGGGAATATATGACTAATTAAAATTTAGGGTATAATTTTATATAATTATAGTACATATAACCTATGTAATTAAATATAATTATATACCAGATTTACATATAATTATAATATGTACTATATTATAATTATAAAGATGTACTATAATTCTACATATTAAGTATCTTTATAATTCTATTAGTATTTTTATATCTTTATATAATAGTACATATAATTATAATTATTGTACTATTAATATAATTATGTACATTATATGTACATATCTTTATAAATATATGTACATAACTATAAGAGTAGAAAATTATAACATTATATGTATTTTTATTAATGTGGATAAAATATGTAATTCCATATAATGTATACAATAAAGATATAAAAATATAAAATATAATGTATTATGTAAAATATAAAGATATAATAACATAATATGTACATAGTTATAATAATATCTATTATATAAATATATCATTATGTTATTATAATAGTAGATATATAATTTATCCGTAATTACACACACACACACACATATATATATATATATATATATATATATATATATATATATATATATATATATATATATATATATATATATATATATATATATATATATAAAATTAAATATGATATTATAAATAACAGATATAATAGTATTTATATCTATTATTTAATTATAATTAGAATCTTTATAATTAATGTCATAATTATATGTACATATCTTTATAGTATCTTTATAAATAGTACATATCTAATTATTACAATATGTCATGATTCTTGTTTTAACAACATCATCTAATGACGGATACAATAATATTCACGACATTTCTCTAGACATAGACGGTATTGATATGATACATGATTGTATTAATAAAAAACGAGTTCACATGTGTGATTAATTGAACATATACAAGTTAGATTGACGAAATCTATCTTTGATATATCTTGTTAAACAAACATCTTTTAGAATTTAATCTTTGCTACAAAAATTATGACAAACTTATGATCTAAAACAAATAAGCTTTGAAAATCCAACTTGAAACATTGTAAATTGCAAAACGACAAGCGATATTACTACAATCCCTGTGGAGACAATATACAAAACTCCCATGTATCTAAAAGTTCTAACACGAGCATAAATTCCATTGTGTGAATAACACGAGGATGAAAGACATAATTAATAAAATAAAGATCTTTCATGTTAACATTACCAACGCTATCAACCCGGCCAAATACGGTGTGCACAGAGACCTTTTGAAAACAATGAATGGTCGAGTTGTGAATGTGGGAAGACTTTTTCCCTTCCGTGTTATGGGAGAATTTCTTGGCCAGCGCTGCCCAAATGTGCCAAACTTAAATGTTCAGGGTGCCTCTGTGGAGTTTAAATTGGCGCTACCTAATGTTTGGAGCTACAACAAATCCTCTTTTTCATTCTAATTATAGTGAAAGTCTCAGTTAAATACCCGAAATATGGTCGTTCTAAAACATCTTCTAGTTCTCATAGAATATTGATAGTTAAAGGAACTCAAAAGTTCAAGTGCGAGAATTTCATAAGTTGGATGCTTCAAAGTCAAAAACTAACTCCAACCAATTTGGTTGAACATCCAGTTTAAACTATCTAACAGGCCTAGAGTTCTAATGCAAGATTCGCCAACATACATGGTAGGCGTTATATGCATCTGAGCAAGATTTTCAAATTACACTCGTTGCTCCTCATCCTTGAACTATATTCCCATGTAGTCAACAATTTCTCTTCTCCTTAGAGGCATGATGATTTTCAGATTTGGTGGCTAGAGATGATGATTTTTAAAATTTGTAATTGGGGGGGGGGGGGGGGGTGGAAGATGATATTTTTAATTTTTTGAGAAAAATGGTATTTTTATGGAGGTTTATTGATGAATGGTGATGGTTTTCTTTTTGGTTTTTATGGAAATGGAGGTAGAGGTTTAATATTGTAATGAACTCTTTTGTATATATCAGGAAGATGAAGTGGGTGGTTTTTAATGGATGAAGAAGGAAAAAGTTGTCGTTTACACGGTTTTGTAAGTGACGAGAGAGAAGATTTTTTAAACTTTTGAGGAAAAGGCATTGATTTGGACTGATATGAGAGTTGTGGACTACCTTTTTACGTTTTCGAGAGCTTGAGTTTCACGCCCAGGGCTGCTAACGGACGTCGGTGTGGCTAATAGCCTGACCACCAACAGTTTAAACGGTTGACCCTGCTTTAAATATGGGATTTGAAAAGATGATGATTGTCATCATAGGATAGCAGGTTGACCGACAACAGCCCATAGGTCATGTTTGGTTCTCAATTCAGAATTTTAATTTATAACGACCGTCAGTGCGATGACGATTGTCAAGTAACCAGTTTTTGCATTTTTTTTAGTGGATGTCCTTTATTATTCCCTATTACCCATTAGTACACTCCCTTAGCTCATAGGATCCCTGATTCTATGACCTTTTTTACATCGATTGATCTCTTTTTTTTCCTAATTAAATAAATAACTAAAAACATGAATGAGAAATGTAACACCCCGATTTATTTAATTAATTTTTCGTAAATAATATTGTGTGATTGTATGCGTTAATTGTTTTTTTATGTGTTAGAAAAACCCTGGGGTGTAGGAAAGTAGGCTTAGAGATTAGAATTTAAGGTGTTGCACAACACGACCCGTGTCATGGCCACTGATAGTGAAATTGTTGTTTTTCTGATTTTTATGTTGTCAGACCTATTTCAAAGGGCATTTGAGACATTTCGCGATGTAATTTTAATTTAGATATAAGAGCCACTTTTTAGAAAGAAGCAGACACTTTTGAATTGAGATTAGGATTGACAACTGAGGAGAGAGTTTTTCTGGAGAACGAAGGATCGATCAAAAGCGGAAGCAATTGATGATCCAAGTGACCCAACTTGCATTGTAATGATCTTCTCCTTTTCATTTCTAATTGCATTTATGTTTACGAAGAACATGAGCAGCTAAACCCCCAGTTGTTAGGGGGTGGTCCTAAGTTGCGATGTAATGACATTTGTTTGATTATTCTATGAGAATTATGTTATTCACCTTATATATTTTTTATTTTGCAACAATCTTAATGCGTATTCATATTGGAAAGTAGAATTAGATTTATGATTAGGTTTTGGTCTGGAAAGTCAACCTAGCACTTTTGCAAAATAATATCACGGTAGATATTGCTTAGGAATGGGGATATCCCGTATCACGTATTTTATTGTCAGAACTATTGCTTGATGCTTTTCATGGACACTGAGGAATTAGTGTACATGAAACTCATCAAAGGGTTTTTATTAAGGAATTAAGGAAAACTAAATTTGAGAACTGATGAATTAAGGTTAATAACTATTATCTCAGGATAATCCTACATGGTCTTTACTCGCATCGTGTCCACTCCCCTAACACTGTTCTTAGATTGATCTATAAGTCTTTATTTACTTGTTGTGTTACTCTGCTACCAAACAACCTCATAGACTTTTTGTTCCTTTGAATACTAAAAATCCCGTTAACTACTACGCAGTCCTCGAGATCGATACTTGGGACTCTTCCCTTATTACTACAATTGGTAAAAATAGTACACTTGCTATTTTCCCGATCATATGGAGAGATGATAGAAGTGAGTAGAATAATTTAGAGTTGTTTTGCCAATTAAAATTAATGTTTTGTTTTGTTTATTGTATGAATTAGTGAAAATAAAATAAATAATGTGTGTAGAGATTTTAGGGCAATGAGGTAATTACAAAAGGGTAAGTTGGGTAAATAAAGGAAATCATATTATGAGAATAATTTTATTAGAAAAAGGAAAAATTGGGAGAAGGTGAATTAGTTTTGCATTCTACATAAAATTATGGGAGGAAAGCAGAGAAAGAGGTTAGGGCAAGGAAGGAGAAGCATAGAAAGAGCATAATTGCTAGAAGAGAAAGAGATCATTGCTAGGATTTCTAAGGTAAGAGTGGGATTTCCTTTTGTATAAGGCCATTCCATGATAACATGTGGGTGGGTGTTTTGGGTTTCTCTTTATTGAAATTCCTTTTCTATGCTATGAATTTTGCAATTCTGTGATAATGATGTTGTGATGTATGTTTTGATGATTCGTGTGTTGATGAACGTTTCTGATGTTGGGTGTTGTTTGGGAATAGAAGGTGAATCTTGAGCATATTACTTTCGTGAAAACTTTGGGGTTTGGGAAGGTTTTGGAATTGATTTTCGTACAACGATATAGCAGAAAACAACTTTTGTCGCATGTGTAACCGATTACCATTTTTGGTGTAATCGGTTACACTATAAAAAATTAGCATATTTGAGAATTTTTTAAAGGGTGTAACCGGTTACGTGTTTTGGTGCAGTCGGTTACACTATGAAACAGAAGCGCGATATGAGCATTTGTGAGGGGTGTAATTGATTACTGGTTTTGGTGTAACCGGTTACACTGGGAAGAAAAATCATAAACTTTAAAAATTCATACCTTGGGTTCCGGGTGTCCGATTGAGGTGACATTCAAAGCGTTAGGAAGCTGATGCAAGGTACTTTAATTCAAAAATAGTTACAGGACCTAGAATTAGTTTAAATGTTGCGTGATAGTGTTGGATGATGTGTGGCTTGTATTTTGTAGTGTGGAATATGCATGAATGTGATGTTTTTGAATGCTATATTACTATAATGCTATTGTTGAATGCTTGTAGTATATTTTTGGTGTTGGTGGCCAATATTGGTGTAGTGCAGTGGTTAAGGTGAATATCATTGTACATGTTGTTGTGGCGCATGTCCTTCTATGAATCATGTATCATGGTGTTTGGACAGTGGTCCGCTTTGGTGGGCCTCAATCCTATGGTGGGGATTTGGTGTGAGTAGCCGGTTCCATGTGGAAATCGGTGAAGCGTTACATATGGTGATGATAACAATGTGCTCTGATCCTATGATGGGGATCAGAGCGAGTGAACCTGAGAGTTCACATTTGGTACCACATGCACTGAGTCATGAGTTGAGTCTCTTTACATTTGTATACTTGTTGCATTATGATATTTGGATTGTGTGGATTATGAGTTGTGGAATGAGTGATTATGTATGTGATGATTTTGAACTAACATATTATTATTGTAATTTCATTATATAATTGTGATGTCTCACCCCTTCTGTTTGAATATTGCATTTACATGGGCATCGTGTAGATAACCCGCAGTAGAGGCGTGGATGTGAGTGGAAGAGGGTGTTCTTTTTTATGCGTTTGTTGAGTCGGCGTCTGCTCTGATATGTAACACTGGGGGAGGGGGTGGAACACTTATTTGTCTTATTTTATGTGTGGTGGAGATTTTATGGGAAGCTCTTATGATTAATAATTTCTTATAATAACATTATGTTATGGTTATGTTTTGAATAATTAAATTCATCAGTTGTTTATTGTTTTATGCTGCTAAAATAATATTGGAGTTCAGACTTGTTTATTATTATCATTATTTTAAAATTTAATATTTGTTACATGTCCAATTGCATGAGCAGGTTAATGTTGAAGTAGCATCCTAATTTTTATTGGTTTTTAAATTACTCTAATTTTTATTTATAAAATTGTGTGGGAAAATTTAGGGTGTTACAAGAAACCTGTGGGTTGCCTCCCACGTAGTGCTTTGTTTACATTCTTTTAACTTGACTTTTTCACTTCTACAACTTCTAAGGGAGTGCCTTCAAAGTGAAGCAAGCGCCACTTTCAAAGTTCTCTCCAGTCACATAGTGCTTAAGCCTCCACCCCTTCGCTATAAATGATCCATTTATCGTACTTCATATTTCTACCACTCCCAACAACATTACTTGTTTCACATGAAATTGTCTGACCATTGTGAGCGGAGTTTCTCGGGGAATAACTTCAAACTGGAATTCAATAATAATACAAGTTCTCCTTCATGAAATTCTCTCTTGATTATGTGCTTATCATGCCAGCTTTTTGTCCTCTCTTTGTATAACCATGCATTCTCATAAACGACGAGCCTAAGTTCTTCCAGCTCCTGCAACTGCGACTTCCTTTGTTCGTCAATGGAGTTGATGCCCATATTCAGGGTCTTAATTTAAGGTGAGAAAATACTTAGAAGGGGGGTTGAATAAGTATGAAAATAAAAACTTAGAAATAAAAACTCAAGTATTTTTATCCTGGTTCGTTGAACTCAACTACTCCAGTCCACCCTTTCTAGAGTGATTTGCCTTTCTCAAACAAGGACTTAATCCACTATTTAATCAACTGATTACAATAGTAAGCACTAAGAACAACTGTTCAAAGTCTTCTCAAGAACTACTGATCCTAACTGGATCTTCTTAAGGTTTTCTTACAATCAAATGTAATAATAAATACAAGTGTTAAGATGCTTCTAATAAAGCTTTATCACAACTATGATTTTTCACTTAAGATTAAGAACAAAGAAATAATTCTAGCAAGAAGATATGAGTTGTATGAGAGCTTTGATAATGAATTCTTTTCAAGTGTTTCGTCAACTGAAGAAGATGAGTGGAGACTTGCTTTTATAGGCACAGTGATCCAAGAGTTTTTCACGTTGAGAAGTGTGTACCAAAAGGTCTGAGCCTTTTTTTTGTCTTCACATCAAGTGACCTTTCCTAGAAGAAGAAAGCACAGAGAAATCCTTTTTGTCTGTGTTCTTGTGTCTAGCATAAATAAGGAAAGAGTCGTTTGGATATTCCAACGGACATAATCTTTGAATTCTTCTTCAACAATTTTCAGCAAGAATCATCAGAGTCTAATTTGATCAGAGCCTTCTGATGTTGATCAGAGTTTTGCTAAATCAGAGTCTTTGCAGCAAGTGTGCTTTTAGCGTGTATAAGTTCAGAGCAGAGTTTTGGGTCAGATCCTCAGTACTGGCAGCGTTAGTACTCTCAGAGTCTTCTGAAGTAACTATGCTTGGAAACTCTTCATACAGAATTCTTCATTGGTTCAGATGCTTCTGGCTTGCTTCAGATTCTTCTGGAGCTTCTGCTTCAGATCCTTCTGGAGGCAAAGCTCAGGATCTTCTGATGGCAGCATTCAGAATCTTCTAATGGGTGGTTCTGACGCTTCAGAGCCTTGCATATTTTTTATGTTCAGATCTGATTTGCTTCTGGAGTGATATTTACTTTAATATCTGCAGCAAACATTCTTAAGCAAATTTTAGAGTACATAATTCTTAATTACAAAATTTCATAATAGTTATCATCAAAACATAGAGATATTATTAAGAACCAATCTGTGTTCTAACAATCTCCCCCTTTTTGATGATGACAAAAACATCAGAAATTTTGTTTAATTGAAAAGAGAATAATTATAACTCCCCCTAAGATGATGAATCTCCCCCTGAATTAAATATTAATAAGGAATAGAAACTTCCCTTTTTGTCTTGAGTATTCTTTTCAGAATTAGAGTTTGATTGTTCTAAACATTTGATCTTGCATGTTTCAGAGTCAGAGTCTGATAAGTTAAATATGATCTGGGAGTCTCAGAGTTTCTTTTAAAGAGTATATCAGATTTATCAAATGTTCTGAAACACTCAAATTTTGTGTTAGATAAAATTGATATGTCTGAAGTTTCATTCTGGTAGAGTTTTATTAAACAGTTCAGATCTATTTTCTCCCCCTTTTTTGTCATAAGCAAAAAGTAAGAACTTTTAAAAAGACAAATAAAAAGGAAAAACAAACGAGATAAATCATGTATAGAAAACATTGAAACATTCATTCATTCAGAGTAAAAAATACAAACATCAGAAAATTTTCAAGTACATGTGCAATCATCAGATGCAAACATCAGAAAAAAATAAACTAAGATTGTTTTGACAAAATCATCTTCAACAGATCAGTGATCTCAGAAGAGGAATGTTCTTGTTTTGACATCCACTTAGCCATTGTTTCATTCTTCTGATCTTGTTTGGACATCCACTGAGCCATGTCTTCAGACTTCTTATCTTGCTTAGCCATCCATGACTTAATCTCTGATTGACCAGCTTCCAGAACTGCAATCTTATCTTCAAGATCTGGATACTCTTTCTTGATCTCAGATGAAGAAGGTGGGACAGATTCTGAAGCATGAACAGAGTCAATTTCCATAGGGGATTTAGAGTTAGGAGCAGTAGATCCAGAGGGATGTTCTACAAAAGTCATATCCAGAGGGTTGTCTTCAGATGCAGATTCAGTATTCTCTTCTGATGATGAAGAAGCATCTTTAAGAAGCAATGGTGCAGATCTTTTAACAGTCCAGAATAAACTTCTAGCAGTTTCAGCAAATCTGAGCTTCGCATCATCAGAACATATGTTCTTCAGATTTGATGCTACAGTATTGAATCTGTTTATGAAGCTATTCCAAATAGCATCAGATTCATTTGCATCCATTGTTGATGAACACTTCCTCTTTACAGAGCCTAAATACATCTCTATTTCTTTCAAAAAAATTGTAAATAAATGATCAACATTCAGCCTAGGTTTTGGGTTTAGAAAAGTTTCCAATGTGATTGGCTTAGGTTGGGGTGAAGGTGGATTGGTGAATTTTGGAATGGTGATCAGAGGACGAGGGTAGAAGGGTATGGATGGAGGATCAGATGAATTGGCATTTTTTGATCTGGTTAAAGCATTCAACAGAAATGGTTTGGCATTTGATGCATAGGAAACAACATCAAATGGGGTATCAGAGTAAGGAGTGAATGCAGATTTATCAGATAAAATAGGTTCTGATGAAATCATTTCTGGCAGTTCTTTAATATACGTTTGAAGAACAGATGGTAGAATGATGGTAAGTTTGGGTTTAAGAGGAGTGATAGTGTCAGATGGTTCAATTTTGGTGTAGGAATTTTTGAATTTAAAACCAGAGGAAAGTTTGTCAGATGAAAATAGTTTACACAAAGCAGAGGGAACACACTCAGATGTCCTTGGCTTAGGTGTTGGGATAGGATTGGGAATGAGAATTTTAGAAGAAATAGGTGGTTCTGGTTGGTTAACTTCAAGATTTCTGAGATTAAGATTTCTGTCACGGTGAAAATTGGATACCAGACTATTGATTAGTTTGAATCTTTATTCATTTTGCAACGAACTTTGATTTGTCCAAAGGAAGGGATAAAGATCGAAATTCCCACAATGCAATGCAAATGCAAGGTTTAGAGAGTTATAGGTTCGGGGGTTGGTTAAACTTAGGGAAGGTGCTAGCATCCTAAATTTCTGTAGTACTCTACAGGAACCTCTTGTTTTATGTTTGTTTATTGCTAAGTGTTTATCTGCCTAATGGTTGAAAGACCTAGGGGTTTATTATCTAAGTATACTCGCCAAGACGTCGCATCTTGTGCCTACATATCCTGACGGGAATGGAATCAGAGTATCTGTAGTTCCCCTAAAGGGTTAAGAAGTTCTTTGACTGTGGTCAAAGTCCCTACGGGAAATAAGCTTTCATATGGAAACGCTTACTTGGAGTGTGGAGACTCCTATCTATGTTAAAAGTTGAATTGAAAAGGATGAAGGTATGTCCATGATGGGACGCCTAAAAGGTGAGTACGGGGACTCGAATCCTAAGGCTAGGGTGAGGGTAAAGGTATTGACTCGGGGGTCAAACATGTGAACCTTTCCTTCGGAGAGGATAAACGTTAAACAGAAAATTAAAGCAGTAACTGATTGAAAATGTAAAATAATAAGCAAAGTGATAAGATATAGATGAATTGTTTGATTTAGTTAACTTAAAAGTTAGGAGTTGAGGTTAAAGATTTTCTTTTTTGAGAATTTTATGGCTGAGATGAAAATATGCCTAGAAATTAAATTGATTTGCAAATTAAAAGGGTTCATTTATTTTTTATGATTTTTTTTGATGAGTTATGTAATTAAAACCGTTAGGTTAAATAAGGTGTTGATTTGATGGTTAATCTTTAAAAAAAAGTGGTTATTTTTTTAGGAGAAATATTAATTAACAAAGATTAAATAAGTCATAGAAAAAAAGTTATATTTTACTTAAATCAAATTAGTTAGCTAATTAGAAATTTGAAAAAAAGTTTCTCTTGGGTTTTTAATATATATTTTTTATGGATTTTCAAATATATCATTAAGAGAGGTGAGATCCTAAATATTTTTATTTCTTGTTATTTTTATAAATTGAAATCAAAATATTATTGATGAATTGAAGTTAAGAATATTAAAATAAAACTAAGTCAATATCAACCCTAAAAATTAATCATTTTTTTATTTCTTTTCTTAATGTTTAATAAAAAAATTATTTTCAAATTTTTTACTTTAGTCAGTAGTTAGTGATTAGTTAGTTTGTTAGTGATGTTTAATATTAATAATGAACAATTACACATACAAAATGAACCCAACCCAAATAAAATAAAATAAACAAAAACTAAATAAAATAAAAAACAACCGGGTCGATGGTGGTCATCCCACCGAACCCGGGTTGACCCGTCCCAACAGTAGAAGGCAAAAATTAGGGTTTAGAAAACCCTAAATTAGATCGAAACGGCGCCGTAAACCACCTTTTTCTCTCTCGTCAATCTCCCTTTTGTTCCAACTCTTTTCTCGTTTCGCCTTCTTCGATTCACGTTCTCCTTTGGATTTCCTACAAAAAAAAACAATCAACAAAGTTAACAGAGTGAATGTTAGTCGAATAGCTCAACGTTTTTAATGTTTTTCAAGTTTTGGCTGTGGATGAATCACGGACGACGCGGAGGTGCGATTTTGGGGGTCTCGGTGACGACACTTTGTTGAAGGTTCGCGTCAGAGTTTTGAGGAGATAAGTCCTTTTCTTCGCGATGGTTTGCAGGGCTTCTGGTTCGTGAAATGCTGAGCATTCTGTCAGGGTTTAGTATGAATCTCTCTGTGTATTCCTTTAATCCATAAAAAAACAAGTTAATTGAGAACAATGTTAATAATAAATGAAAATTTCATATTTGAATTGGGTTTTGCAGGTCTTTTGTTTTGTTGTTGTGGATGATTCACGGATCTGTCCGAGGATTTTGAAGAAGCTCCATCGGTGGCGAGGGCAGTTTGCGGTTTTGAACGAACAGAGATAAGTTCTCTTCTTTTCCGATTCACAGCACTAGGGTTTTGCCCTCTTTTTTTTGAATCTGCTAACTTCACCTCAAATTGGCCGTCATTGGATTTCAAAAGAACTAAGACTCTGGTTCTATTATGCAGGTGTAAGGGCTTCAACTTTCATTCTTCAATTTGTCATGAACGGTGCCGTCTTCCGAAACTCAATATGTATGCGGTTTGGTTTGCAGGTTTGGAATTCCTTTCAAGCATGAAGAACCTCGTGAAGGTATGATTTTATGACACGTTTCTTCTTCTGAGTTTCATTTGACTCTTGATTCCAATTTAGTCTGTTGTGTAATAATTTAAAACTGATTCTTCACTTTCTCCTTAGAGGTTAAGTAGGCTGCCGCAACCGGATGATCTCTTGGACTCAGCATCGATGACCGTGAAGTTCTCTATGTTACGGTAGTCAGTAGTGTCAACAATTCTCATGCCTAATATAATATGCATCTGCTTGCTTTACTTATGGTTCTAATTTCAGTGATGTCGGAAACACCTGTCAGGAGTTGCAGCTTGTCCTGCTCTAGTATGGACAGTACGGTTTTGATATTTTAAGCCAACATACCCCGTACGTCGTGTAGGAGTTACGGAGGCAAATGGCGGAAGCGGCAAACAAAGTGTTTCACGTTGTAAGTTTTTTTTTTACAGAGGTAAAGTTACCGAAGGATATGCGCATCTTCTTTGTTTGTAAAGGTCTTAAAACTTTACATCTTCTTGATAGCTGAATTCTTTCTCAATGGCTTCATTAGCTGCTTTTGTAACAGGGCTCAAAATATGGCTATATGATTCTACAAAGTTGGCATCGATGTGAGCGGTCTTCATGGCGTACGCGGAAGTGAACTTCTGAGAGCCGGCAAGGCTTTTAATGGTTTTCACATTAGAGTTTGAGCGTGGGATACAGATTGCTAGCGATATATCATGCTACAGGAGTTATCACTTTGTCCTCCTGCATTTGTATGCAATGACTGCTATATTGAATTTCCTGAACATCTCCTCTGAAGGTCATGAGGTAAAGAACTTCTTTGAATTGACAACATATTCTGAATCCAAAGTGAGACTGTTGCTAACATTTTACGACACAGATGCGTTGGAGCTCGGATTTGGCAAATGGTGAACAGTCTTGGTGCTTAGAGAGATTAGTATGAAGTTATGGAATTTCCGAAGTATGGTTGTGAAGATCAAGTTCAAATTCTGATTTAGGACAACAACTTCTAATTTCTTCCATGTGTATGTAACAAGGCAAACACTGATATGGGATTTAGTCGTTGGTTTGCACTTCCAGGCCTGACATCACTCTCCTTTGAGAAAGTAGGAAAAACACGGTACGACCTCTTTCTTCTCCTCTAAATCTCAGTGTGCTTTTTCTGTCTGCTCAAATTATTTCAGCAATATCAATTGGTTTCTTCTTCTTAGACTCGTTTCATGACGCTAATCCTGTCTAAAACTGCAGGTAGGCTGCCGGTGTTTCGAACGATGTTTACGGCGGTGGAGCCAAAGCTTTGAGGTGGCGGAGAAATGTAGAAGATGTTGTCGGCGTGACCGTGTGACATGGTGCTGCTGCTCTGTACCAGACTTAGAAGAAATTTCAAGTGTAGGCGGGATATTATCAAAACAGAAGCCCTGAAGCTTGCGGTTGCGAATGAGTAGTAATAGTTTATGGTTCCAATTGTAATATTAATACCTGTTGTACTTTGAAATTTTTTTTTAACGAAGATAACAAAATCTTTGAAGTTGGCCTGAGATTCTGAGAGATAAAAACAGCTTGAAACTTGCTTAATATATGATTGAATATCGGATTCGGAGATATCCCTTTGCCTTTTCCTTTTCTTTCTCTTTTTCTTTAAAACATTGCAAGAAGATTTTAAGACTATATGCGATTGACCTTATGATAAGCCTTGAGTCTTTAAGTGTGTCATGGCAACAACAACACTAAACAAAAAGTTTGAAGCAAGGATAGGCTTTAGAATTTTGAGTTACTTTGAACTTGAATGTCTTGCCTTATTGAATAACTTTGAAGGTCCTTGATTTTGGGAGGTTGATTATCACCCTTGAATTTAGAGTTCAAACTTGATGCAAATTACCTACAGTCTCTTACACACCCATGGGCTTTGAATTCAAAGAGGCTTAATCACTTGAGGCCCATGTTAGGCCCAAACCCATCTTTTGGAAAATGTATCTCGGACATAAACCTTGGGAACTTAGCGCTTAAATTCGAATCAAATCTTAACCAATATCGCTTCGGAGCCTCAACGAAGGGAAATCAAACCTTTTTAAAAAACGACCCATATCCTGAGGGATTCTTTAGAAAAGAGATACAACCTGACATTTCTCTTGCTACAAAACCAAAGATCCACTTTTCTTCATGAGTATCTATTGCAGCTTTTAAGAGATACCGGCAAGAACCTTAAATTGAATCAAGCCCAAATGACCCTGTCTTTGAAATTGTGAGAATGAATGTTGGTCCACTTGGAATTACTGCATCTGCAAAAGCCGGTTAGCCATAATAAACATGTACACAAAATTACAAAGACAAGATGTAAGAAAAAAAATGCAAGGAGGTGGGATCTTAAGGTCCAAAATTAGGGTGCAACAGATGCCCCTATTTAAGTTTCTTTTATCCTGAGGTATGGAGATTGAAATCTCCATCTCGACGAAATAGGAGGGACTTAAATACAAACATTGCGCGAATCTTTGGCCCTAAGAAGCCACCGAATGCATATGATATGAGATGATATGAAAATGCAAGACACAAGGTCCTGTGGAGAAAAGGCGCCATAGGGGAGAAATTAGACACAGTGCACGGGAAGCACAGACTCAACAAAGCGAGACTCCATGGGGAAAGATTGGCAATCACAAAGTGTCTATAAATATGTCATGAAGACCTTGGTGGAGAAATCCTCTTGAGGGATCTGCTGTATATGTCAAATGTAATCGATTCAAGACATCAACTAGAGAAGTCTATTGCCGAAACTTGTAACTATAATTGTTAAAATCTGTGAGGAATCTGCTGCCGAGATTCTGTGTTGAAATCTGTTGGAGAAATACTCCTGCCGGGGTTTTCTGGAAGTCTACTGTCGAGATTAACCAGGCACTACCTACTGCCGAGGTCTTCTGGGAACCTACTTCCGAGATTAACCAGGCACTACCTACTGCCGAGGTCTTCTGGGAATCTACTGCCGAGATTAACCAGGAACTACCTACTGCCGAGGTCTTCTGGGAATCTACTGCCGAGATTAAACAGGAGATGAAAGGTGTCTACCTACTGCCGAGGTCTTTTGGGAATCTACTGTCGAGATTAACCAGGAACTACCTACTGCCGAGGTCTTCTGGAAATCTACTGCTGAGATTAACCAGGAAATGTAAGATGTTCGAATGATTGTCGTTGTAGACTGTAGTTTGTCGTTCGTTGTAGAACTCGTAGATGTTGTTCGTTGTAGAACTCGTAGATGTTGTTCGTTGTAGAACTTGTAGATGTAGTTCGTTGTAGAACCCTGTAGATGTAGTTCGTTGTAGAACCCTGTAGATGTAGTTCGTTGTAGAACCCTGTAGATGTAGTTCGTTATAGAACCTGTAGATGTAATTTCTAAATGTAGTTGTCAATGTAGTTGTAAATGTGAAGCTTCACCGGGGATCTTCAGAGGAGATGTGAGCCGGTTGTACGTCTTCTCAAATAAAGAGAAACCATTGTGATAAACTTCTTCGACTTCTCCGGGGAGATATCACTTGACGGAAGTAAACTCGTGTGATGAACTCGCTGGGGAATAAATTCCTGAGGAGCATCCGAGTTGTTGTAAAAATATGTGAACTCTCAAATGAAGAGAAATGTCTGTAACTGTCTTCTCTGTTGAATCAATAATGTTGAAGGACCCACTGAGGGAACTATCTTGTAGAAACTATCATTTTTCGTTTTGAACAAAGATCTTGATCAAAACGAGTTGCTCAAATAAAGAGATTGTTGTAGATGTTTGAGAAAAAATCTGTTGAAGAAATGTCTGTCTTCATGAATATTCTTCCTGGGGGAATAGGGTGCAAAATAAATGCACACTTAATCCATGTTCAAAGGTTGGAGACGTCCACGATGTGATTGCCAAAAGACTGAAGTTTGATTCAGAAAGCAGCCGGAAAGAAACTGTCAAGCAAGACTTGACCATTGAGGTATGAACTCAAATGGGATATGCTGAAACAACTGTCTTCCACGAGGATCGAACTTCATGGAAAAAATAAAACATTATGCTTTTTCTGCCTAGGGTCGACAAATCTAATTGGAGGGATAAGACGCACCCGAACACCTAGGGATAACTACAACCAAAGCGACGAAACACAAAGAATGCAAACAAATGTATATGCTATGCTGCCTACTTATATGCTATGCGTATGCTTATGCTGACAAAACAAACAGAAAGAGGCGACCGAAGATGAAATAAACATCTCGGGATAAACATATCGACCAATCTTCGAAGATAGAAGTACCACTGAGGATAAACGGAGAACCAAGTATGGGATCCCAATCCTGCTTCAGGACTCCAAATCTCCTCTTGAAAAATAGAGAAAGGTTGTACGAAGTTGTAGACGGAGGTACCCAAAATAAATATCCTGGGTCATCATAGTGGTCGAACACGTCGGAGTTGAGCTTCCTGAGGATGAAGTAAACATCTGCTTCGTTTCAAAGCTTCAAATGCCCCAAGTCACTTGTCTTAAGAGAAAAACATCTCGAGAGGATTTTATAGAAAACATGATGTCCAAATGCCCCACTGTTTTCAAACTCTCAGAGAGATTCACCGAATCTCGACGTAACTGCCCTTGATTGACGGTATAACTGAGTCTTCCAATTTGTGCTTTAGATGAAGCCAAAACTGGTACGGATCAAACTTCTTGCAAAATAAATTGCCCCAGGTTGGCAAGGTCTTCAAGTCCATCAAAGTCTGTTTGTAATCTTTCTAAGATATCAAGCGATTTTAGCAAGTCAGAAATGTTGATTCTGAAACGGTTAATGCAACACATGTTTGTCTTGAAGTTTTTGAAAAAGAGATATCACAATAACTTGTGATCGAAACCACTAGTTAGGATATAAATTAAAAATTATTTATAAAGCCGATTTAATTTGAGCGTAGCTCAAGGAGTCAGGAAACAATATCTCATCGAGTATGCTTTCGAACTAAACCTTACTTCAGTTAGGACTTTGAGGGTTGTATGTGGGCTTAGTTTATGACTTGTGAAGCGGAGGAATAAAGGGTTAGTATATTTGTACCCACCCAATTTCTTTTGAAAGATGTTTATTATTATTATTATTATTATTATTATTATTATTATTTTGATATTACCCTGCCCCAGGCCAAAACGAAATTTCGGTTTGGGAGAAAAAAACAGATCTTTTCTCAAGGCTTAAAAAAAGAGGGTTTAACTATGTTGGTGTTTAGATGGTTGAAATAATGCCTTATATCATCAGTAAGGTTCTTATTCAAAGCATACAACAAGAGATCATGTGTCTTACTTCATCATCCTCCTTCCAATTCTCTGTCAGAGCAAGAGGTCAGGTAAAGTCGGCATTATCAATAATTTTGAAAACAATTTGAGTGAAAACGAATGGATTTCTTCAAGACAAACACTTATTGCATTACTTATTCAAAATAACAAGTTCTTACATGTCGAAAATACTTTTAATCAAAGAAATAAAAACACAAAAGCAAAATTAAGTGAAAAGCCGGACAAGCCCTTCTTTATTATGCCTTGAAATGGAGATGTGTGGTCTTCTGATAACATTGGATCATGGCCTCGGAGGATGAACCATGTTAGGGTTAGGGTTAGAACCCTCGAAGGATAAGATTCCGCTCTTAACCAATTCTTGAACGTCTGCCTTCAAACCATAGCAGCTCTCAATGTCGTAGCCAAGAGCACCTTGATGATATGGGTAAAATTTGTCAGCTTTGTACCAGTACGGGAGTTTCTAAGGTACTTTAGGTGGAGCTTTTGTTTGGATGTGACCTCTCTGAATCAAGACTGGAAACAGGTCAGCATATTTCACAGGGATGGGATCAAACCGATGAATTACCTCTCTTGGAGTATCCAGAGGCATCCTCTGATACCTTCTCCGAAGCCGTCGATTCTGTGGTTGATCTGGAGAAGCCAACTTCTTCTTAGGAGGTGGTTGTTGTTCGTGTTGAACGGGAATTGCATACTGATGTTGAGGATGGGGTACCGGAGCTATGAATTCTCTGGAAGGTCCACTGTCATCTTCATTGTCTGGGGCTATACCCAAGTTGTGATAGTATTGCTTCACAAAAGCAACAGCTAAGTCTTCCCAAGACTGAATGTGGTTACTTTGCAGCTTCATGTACCACATCCAGGATGTCCCACATAAACTTTTTTGAAAGCAGTGAATCAATAGCTTGTCGTTGTCAATATAAGCAGTCATCTTTCGACAAAACATTGTCAAGTGGTATTTTGGACAGCCGATACCCTTGTAAACTTCAAAGACAAGCATCTTGAACTTTAGAGGAATAATCACACCTGGAACTAAACATAGTTCATGAGCACCAAGACCTGATGCGGTAGCTCCTCTCATCATCTTTACTTGTTCTTGGAGACCACAAAGTTCTTTCTCCATTGCTATGAATCTAGGATCATCCACTCCTTTCTTAGTAGGAATGTTTTGGGGGTCAACAAACAGGTTGTCTTGCGAAGGTGGAAGTTGCACAGGAACATTCATTTGTTGCACAAAGTCGTCGGTGGAATAGTCGAACGTCAAATCAGTCCTTACTTTGAAGCTAGTCATGTGATCCATATCTTTCATTCTCTTTGCTATCCTTCAATAGTACTTCGAGTTTGGTCATATGGTCGAGATGTCAGCTGATAGACAAAGATAGAAGACCAGATGAGCCACAGAAGGGGAGAGACACATGCATATGCAAAATGCTAAATGAAGGATGCGGAAGGAAAATTTTCATGGAACTCGAGTTTCTATGAACGTTACAAAATACCAACGAAAATTCATTTATTGTTTTTTTTACTATTGTATTGGATTACAAGGAAACAACCTTATAAGAGTCCTTACTTAATAGCTAAATAAAAGCTAAGAAAGCCCTAAGGAAGTCTTTCATCATGCTTGTTGATTTGTTCTTCTACTTGGATCTTCTTGAAGATGGGTGGTCGATAATCGTCTTCTACGGAGTAATGTGATAGGGAAAATAAATCCTCTATCCCTTGTTGGAAAGGAAGGAAATCCTTTAGGTTAAATAAGGTGTTGATTTGCAAATTAAAAGGGTTCATTTATTTTTTATGATTTTTTTTTTGATGAGTTATGTAATTAGAACCGTTAGGTTAAATAAGGTGTTGATTTAATGGTTAATCTTTAAAAAAAAGTGGTTATTTTTTTAGGAGAAATATTAATTAACAAAGATTAAATAAGTCATAGAAAAAAAAGTTATATTTTACTTAAATCAAATTAGTTAGCTAATTAGAAATTTGAAAAAAAGTTTCTCTTGGATTTTTAATATATATTTTTTATGGATTTTCGAATATATCATTAAGAGAGGTGAGATCCTAAATATTTTTATTTCTTGTTATTTTTATAAATTGAAATCAAAATATTATTGATGAATTGAAGTTAAGAATATTAAAATAAAACTAAGTCAATATCAACCCTAAAAATTAATCAAACCTAAAAATTAATCAGTTTTTTTATTTCTTTTCTTAATGTTTAATAAAAAAATTATTTTCAAATTTTTACTTTAGTCAGTAGTTAGTGATTAGTTAGTTTGTTAGTGATGTTTAATATTAATAATGAACAATTACACATACAAAATGAACCCAACCCAAATAAAATAAAATAAACAAAAACTAAATAAAATAAAAAACAACCGGGTCGATGGTGGTCATCCCACCGAACCCGGGTTGACCCGTCCCAACAGTAGAAGGCAAAAATTAGGGTTTAGAAAACCCTAAATCAGATCGAAACGGCGCCGTAAACCACCTCTTTCTCTCTCGTCAATCTCCCTTTTGTTCCAACTCTTTTCTCGTTTCGCCTTCTTCGATTCACGTTCTCCTTTGGATTTCCTACAAAAAAAACAATCAACAAAGTTAACGGAGTGAATGTTAGTCGAATAGCTCAACGTTTTTAATGGTTTTCAAGTTTTGGTTGTGGATGAATCGCGGACGGCGCGGAAGTGCGATTTTGGGGGTCTCGGCGACGACACTTTGTTGAAGGTTCGCGTCAGAGTTTTGAGGAGATAAGTCCTTTTCTTCGCGATGGTTTGCAGGGCTTCTGGTTCGCGAAATGCTGAGCATTCTGTCAGGGTTTGGTATGAATCTCTCTGTGTATTCCTTTAATCCATAAAAAAACAAGTTAATTGAGAACAATGTTAATAATAAATAAAAATTTCATATTTGAATTGGGTTTTACAGGTCTTTTGTTTTGCTGTTGTGGATGATTCACGGATCTATGCGAGGATTTTGAAGAAGCTCCATCGGTGGCGAGGGCGGTTTGCGGTTTTGAACGAACAGAGATAAGTTCTCTTCTTTTCCGATTCACAGCACTAGGGTTTTGCCCTTTTTTTTTTAATCTGCTAACTTCACCTCAAATTGGTCGTCATTGGATTTCAAAAGAACTAAGACTCTGGTTCTATCATGCAGGTGTAAGGGCTTCAACTGTCATTCTTCAATTCGTCATGAACGGTGCCGTCTTCCGAAACTCAATATGTATGCGGTTTGGTTTGCAGGTTTGGAATTCCTTTCAAGCGTGAAGAACCTCATGAAGGTATGATTTTATGACGCGTTTCTTCTTCTGAGTTTCATTTGACTCTTGATTCCAATTTAGTCTGTTGTGTAATAATTTAAAACTGATTCTTCACTTTCTTCTTATAGGTTAAGTAAGCTGCCGCAACCGGATGATCTCTTGGACTCATCATCGATGACCGTGAAGTTCTCTATGTTACGGTAGTCAGTAGTGTCAACAATTCTCATGCCTAATATAATATGCATATGCTTGCTTTACTTATGGTTCTAATTTCAGTGATGTCGGAAACACTTGTCAGGAGTTGCAGCTTGTCCTGCTCTGGTATGGACAGTACGGTTTTGATATTTTAAGCCAACATACCCCGTACGTCGTGTAGGAGTTACGGAGGCAAATGGCGGAAGCGGCAAATAAAGTGTTTCACGTTGTAAGCTTTTTTTTTTACAGAGGTAAAGTTGCCGAAGGATATGTGCATCTTCTTTGTTTGTAAAGGTCTTAAAACTTTACGTCTTCGTGATAGCTGAATTCTTTCTCAATGGCTTCATTGGCTGCTTTTGTAACAGGGCTCAAAATATGGCTGCATGATTCTACAAAGTTGGAATCGATGTGAGCGGTCTTGATAGCATACGCGGAAGTGAACTTCTGAGAGCCGGCAAGGCTTTTAATGGTTTCCGCATTAGAGTTTGAGCGTGGGATACAGATTGCTAGCGATATATCATGCTACATGAGTTATCACTTTGTCCTCCTACATTTGTATGCAATGACTGCTATATTGAATTTCCTGAACATCTCCTCTGAAGGTCATGAGGTAAAGAACTTCTTTGAATTGACAACATATTCTGAATCCAAAGTGAGACTGTTGCTAACATTTTATGACACAGATGCGTTGGAGCTCGGATTTGGCAAATGGTGAACAGTCTTGGTGCTTGGAGAGATTAGTATGAAGTTATGGAATTTCCGAAGTATGGTTGTGAAGATCAAGTTCAAATTCTGATTTAGGACAACAACTTCTAATTTCTTCCATGTGTATGTAACAAGGCGAACACTGATATGGGATTTAGTCATTGGTTTGCACTTCCAGGCCTGGCATCACTCTCCTTTGAGAAAGTAGGAAAAACACGGTACGACCTCTTTCTTCTCCTCTAAATCTCAGTGTGCTTTTCCTGTCTGCTCAAATTATTTCAGCAATATCAATTGGTTTCTTCTTCTTAGACTTGTTTCATGACGCTAATCCTGTCTAAAACTGCAGGTAGGCTGCCGGTGTTTCGAACGATGTTTACGGCGGTGGAGCCAAAGCTTTGAGGTGGCGGAGAAATGTAGAAGATGTTGTCGGCATGACCGTGTGACATGGTGCTGCTGCTCTGTACCAGACTTAGAAGAAATTGCAAGTGTAGGCGGGATATTATCAAAACGGAAGCCCTGAAGCTTGCGGTTGCGAATGAGTAGTAGTTTTTTATGGTTCCAATTGTAATATTAATACCTGTTGTACTTTGAAATTTTTTTTAACGAAGATAACAAAATCTTTGAAGTTGGCCTGAGATTTTGAGAGATAAAAACAGATTGAAACTTGCTTAATATATGATTGAATATCGGATTCGGAGATATCCCTTTGACTTTTCCTTTTCTTTCTCTTTTTCTTTAAAACATTGCAAGCAGATTTTAAGACTATATGCGATTGACCTTATGATAAGCCTTGAGTCTTTAAGTGTGTCATGGCAACAACAACACTAAACAAAAAGTTTGAAGCAAGGATAGGCTTTAGAATTTTGAGTTACTTTGAACTTGAATGTCTTGCCTTATTGAATAACTTTGAAGGTCCTTGATTTTGGGAGGTTGATTATCACCCTTGAATTTAGAGTTCAAACTTGATGCAAATTACCTACAGTCTCTTACACACCCATGGGATTTGAATTTAAAGAGGCTTAATCACTTGAGGCCCATGTTAGGCTCAAACCCATCTTTTGGAAAATGTATCTCGGACATAAACCTTGGGAACTTAGCACTTAAATCCGAATCAAATCTTAACCAATATCGCTTTGGAGCCTCAGCAAAGGGAAATCAAACCTCTTTAAAACACGACCCATATCCTGAGGGATTCTTTAGAAAAGAGATACAACCTGACATTTCTCTTGCTACAAAACCAAAGATCCACTTTTCTTCATGAGTATCTATTGCAGCTTTTAAGAGATACTGGCAAGAACCTTAAATTGAATCAAGCCCAAATGACCCTGTCTTTGAAATTGTGACAATGAATGTTGGTCCACTTGGAATTACTGCATCTGCAAAAGCCGGTTAGCCATAATAAACATGTACACAAAATTACAAAGACAAGATGTAAGAAAAAAAATGCAAGGAGGTGGGATCTTAAGGTCCAAAATTAGGGTGCAACAGGGAGATATCAAAAAATATGGGTGTATATCAGATTCTGATGAATTTGAGGATGTGGTTGGAGTATAAGACATAGAGGACACTTCAAAAATAGTTTTGAGAGGTGTAACGTTTAGAACCTCTGTCTCAGGGATATTTGTTTCAGATGGGTTGGTTGATTCTGATGGATTCTTAGAAAGTTTTGATGGAGGTTCAGATGTAGGTGGTTCAGATATAGGTGGTTCAGATGTAGGTGGATCAGATGTAGGTGAATCAGATGTAGGTGGATCAAATTCCACTTGATTAGATTGTATAGGTTCAAAAATAACTTGTGCAGATGCAATAGGTTCAGATATGTTTGATTGTGGTTTTCTGGTTGTGGTTGTTTTTCTGGTTGTTGTTGTTGTTCAGATTGTTCTGTTGGTTTTGTTATAGGTGGTGGAGTTTGATTTGCTGGTGTTGTTGTTGTTGGTGTTGGTGCAGATGATTGATTAGTAGAAGGTTTTAGAGGAGTGGTGGAAACAGGATCAGATGATTTTTGTGGGGAAGGAATTTTTAATGGTTCAGAATTATGAGATGGAGCAGGAACAGATTGTTTCTGAGTAGGAGGTGGTTTTGGAATAGAATTGAATGTTGATTCATTTAAAACAATGTTACTGAAAGAGGATACAGAAGATTTGGTACCTTTAATCTTGATACGCTTTGTGGGAACAGAGGGAGCGTCTCCAGATGCTTTCCTCTTGATCAGCTTCTGAGGCTTGTCAGCAACTTTGGGCTTCTTCTGAACAGCAACTTCTTCTGCTTATGATTGACCTCTTTTCCTTGTGTTCTCATTTCCTCCATAAGGCATTGGTTCCCTTGCTCTTTTCAGAATATCTGCAGGAATGGGCGTTCCATCTGCCTTGCAAGAATCAATATATCTCACAATTATTTCTCTTGGTTCTTCAGCACAGAACAGTGGGTCGTTTTCAACTGGAATTCGCTTTTGACTGAGTTCAGATATATTCAGCTTCTTGGGTGCAGATGTAAGTTCCTCTACAATTTTTAGTCTCTGAAGACTCTTGGCATTAAGAGGTTTTCCAACAATAGATTCAAGTTCATCCTTGACTCCAGCAGCATACAGAGCAGTCACCAGTCCATTTTCTGTCAGAATATCTGAAATTAACCTTCCAAAGGGAATCCATGTTTTGATCTTCTGACCCTTATCTTTTACAGATTCTCTTGAAGCATTGATATGATTCCATAAATGCATGAAAAAAATGTAAGGAAGATCTACCTTAGTGCTCTGACTTAAACAGTACATGAAGTAGAGTTGTTCATTGTTCACATAGTCTGGAGAATTTGTAGATTTTCTGTGATGAATGCATCCCATAAAAATCTTTGCCCAGATTTTGTAGTCAGGCTTCAGATCTTTAAATTTGTTAGAGTCTGTTCAGAAGTCATGACTTCCTCATAGACTTCTTCCATGTCTACACGCCCAGCTGACAGATGAAATACTCCATCAGTCTCCTCATACCCTATGAGTTTCCTGATTAGATCTTCTGTAATTATAATCTCCTTACCCAGAACAGAAGACAAGATGAATTTGGGGTAAACAGAAGCATGTATCCAGAATTCTTTCACCAGATGAGGATAAACTGGTCCAAATAATCTGTCAAAGTATTTTACCCAGCCTTGAGCATCAACTATTGAACGAAATTCAAATCCATTTTCAGCTAATGAATCAAATTCCACCATTGATTCACAGAGAACTTCAAGTTTGTCAATAGGAGTTAACAAAGTCCTTTTAGGTGTCGTGTATGGAGCCACACCCATATTTGCAGAAGTAACTGCAGCCATGGTTGATTGAAACTGAGCTGCTGTAGAAGATGAGGTTTCCATTGAAGATGATTTTGACAAGGGTTTAGGGTTTTTGTGAAGAGAGAAAAGAAGACAGAAATGCATAAACTTGCTTGTGTTGTGAAAAGTGTGAAAGTGGTGAGAGATGTGGTATTTATAGAAAAACAATTAGGCATTCAAACAGACAATCAAAGCACATTTACACATAGCAATTAATGTCAATTAATGAAAGAGAATAAAAATCATTTCAAGCATTAATTGATTCTGACAAATTGGGGGGGGAAATCAAGATTTTCACTATTCAAACCATACCTCAAACATCTCTTCAGTAGTGTACACGCCATCTTTGCAGATTTAGAGTGACACGTGTTTGCTTGCATGTGCTTCTGAATTCTCTTGAGAAATGAAACGTTAACCAACGTTCAGATCCTTTGAGATTGGTTAGTTCAGATACACACAAATAAACATAAATATAATAAGCAACAGATGAAATACTTCAGAGTGATAAACATTTATCATCTATAAAATTTGCTTCTGACAAATATTATTCTGGACATAAATCCATACCAATATTTTTCAGAATAAATTTGAATCTATCTTCAACAAGGGGTTTTGTGAAAATATCTGCCCATTGATGATCTGTATCAACAAAGGCTAAGTTTATAATTCCCTTCTGAACATAGTCTCTGATGAAATGATGTTTAATTTCTATATGTTTTGCCTTAGAGTGTAAAATGGGGTTTTTAAACAAACATATAGCAGAAGTATTATCACAGAATATAGAAATGTTACTTTCAAATATCTGATAGTCTTCTAGCTGACTTTTCATCCAGAGCATCTGCGTGCTACATCCAGCAACAACAATATATTCTGCCTCTGTAGTTGATAGTGCAATTGTGGGTTGCTTCTTGCTGTACCAAAAGATTAGATTTCTTCCTAGAAATTGACAACTTCCATAAGTACTTTTTCTTTCCACTCTGTCTCCAGCGTAATCAGCATCACAAAATCCAACTAATTTGAAATCATCAGATTTTCTGTAACACAAACCCACATTAGAAGTACCTTTCAGATACCTTAGAATCCTCTTAACAGCTGTTAAGTGTGATTCTCTAGGATCTGATTGGAATCTTGCACACAAGCATAAACTGAACAAAATTTAAGGTCTAGAAGCAGTTAAGTAGAGAAGAGATCCTATCATACCTCAGTAGAGTTTCTGATCTACTTTCTTACTTACCTCTTCCTTGCCTAGTGAACTAGTTGGATGCATGGGAGTCTTTGTCATCTTACTATCAGTCATGTTAATTTTCTTCAGAAGTTGTTTAACATATTTGGTCTGATGAATGTAAGTGCACTCTGGAGTTTGGTTGACTTGAATTCCCAGAAAGAATCTCAATTCTCCCATCATGCTCATTTCAAATTCTGCCTGCATACATTGAGCAAACTCCTTTCCCAGCATAGTATTAGTAGATCCAAATATGATATCATCCACATATATTTGACAAATTAGAAGATCTTTCTTAAATGTTTTACAAAAGAGTGTTGTGTCCACTTTGCCTCTGATGAAATTTTTCTCCAGAAGAAAATTGCTTAATCTCTCATACCAAGCTCTGGGAGCTTGTTTTAAACCATACAGAGATTTCTTTAGTTTGAAAACATGTTCTGGGAAGTTTTCACTCTCAAAACCAGGAGGCTGGTGAATATAAACTTCTTTTTCTATAATACCATTTAGAAAGACACTTTTAACATCCATCTGATATAGAGTGATGTTATATTGTGCAGCAAATGAAATAAGAAGGTGTATAGATTCTAACCTTGCCACTGGAGCATAAGTTTCAATGTAATCAATACCTTCTTGTTGATTGTACCCTTGAGCAACAAGCCTTGCCTTATTTCTTTCAACTTCTCCTTTCTCATTAAGCTTATTTCTGAAGACCCGCTTAGTTCCAATTATGTTGAATCCTTTTGGTCTTGGAACTAAGTCCCACACATCATTTCTGGTGAACTGATTTAGCTCTTCTTGCATGGCAATAATCCAATCATTGTCTTGAAGAGCTTCATCTACAGAAGTTGGTTCAATTACTGACACCAATCCAAATAATGATGCTTCAGATGATCTGAGGAAGGATCTTGTTCTGATAGGGTCATCCTTCTTTCCAATAATCACATTCTCTGGATGAGAAGCTTTGATTCTGGAAGATGATCCTCTAACAGTTGATTCTTCAGAAATATTTAAGTTGTTCATCTGAGAAGTCAAAGGAATTGCATCTGGCGTTGCTTCTGGTTCCTTCACTTGAGCTTTGTCTGCCTCTGAGCCTTCAGAGTCTGTGAAGACTACTTCTCTATCTGCAGAATTTTCAAACTGCTTTGGCTTTTTAATGCCAAGCTTATCATCAAATCTAACATGAATAGATTCTTCCACAATCTGTGTTTCAGTATTGTATACTCTGTAGCCTTTAGAGCGTTCAGAATACCCAAGCATGAAACACTTATGTGCTTTAGAATCAAACTTGTTCAGATTTTCTTTAGTATTCAACATATAGCAAATACATCCAAAAGGATGAAAATATGAAATGCTGGGCTTTCTGTTCTTCCACAATTCATAGGGAGTCTTCTCCAGAAGAGGTCTTACAGACACTCTGTTCTGAATGTAACAGGCTGTGTTGATTGCTTCTGCCCAAAAGTGCTTTGCCAGATTAGCCTCATTGATCATGGTTCTGGCCATTTCTTGCAGAGTTCTATTTTTCCTCTCTACAACTCCATTTTGTTGTGGAGTTCTAGGACAGAAAAAATCATGAGCAATGCCATTTTCATTAAGATATTTTTCAAAATATTTGTTTTCAAATTCACCACCATGATCACTTCTGACTTTTATAATTTTGAAATCTTTTTCATTCTGGACTTGTTTGCAAAAGTCAAAGAACACAGAATGTGACTCATCCTTGTGTTTTAAGAACTTTACCCATGTCCATCTACTATAGTCATCAACAATGACTAATCCATACTTCTTGCCTCTGATGGATGCAGTTTTCACTGGTCCAAACAGATCAATATGAAGTAATTCTAATGGTCTGGAAGTAGAAACAACATTTTTTGATTTAAAAGAGGATTTTGAAAACTTCCCTTTTTGACATGGTTCACAAAGAGCATCTGAGGTGAACTTCAACTTAGGAAGTCCTCTGACAAGATTAAGTTTATTAATCTGAGATATACGTCTCATATTAATATGCCCTAATCTTCTGTGCCAGACCCATTGCTCTTTATTAACAGACAAGAGGCATTTAACATTCTGAACCTTAAGTTCTGAAAGATTTATTTTATAAATGTTGTTCTTCCTCTTTCCACTAAATAGTATTGAGCCATCCTTTTGACTAATAGCTTTACAACATTTTTGATTAAAGACTATGTCATAACCATTGTCACTTAATTGACTTATGGACAATAGATTATGCTTTAATCCTTCTACAAGTAAAACATTTGTGATAGAGGGAAGGTTACCATTTCCAATAGTGCCAGATCCAATGATCTTGCCCTTCTGATTCCCTCCAAATTTCACATCACCTCCAGATCTAAGCTCCAGATTTTGGAACATAGACCTTTCTCCTATCATGTGTTGCGAGCATCCAGAGTCCAGGTACCATGATTGGCGTCCTGGCCTTGCTGCTAAGAACGTCTGCAACAGGAATTATTTTACTTTTAGGTACCCAGATCTTCTTGGGTCCTTTTGGGTTAGTTGTTTTGAAGGTTTGTCTAAACTTCTGTTTTTCAACATAAGGTTTATTCTGACTAGCCTTAGATTTAAACACATGAATGTTCTTTTCAGAACGAGTGTGTTCAATATCATTCAAGTGACCAAATTTAAAGTGGGAATATAAAGGAGTCTTCTTGATGATAATTTTATCAACAGATTTTGGATTTAAATCCTTTCCAGAGGAAGATTTATATCCAATTCCTTTTCTGTTATTTCTGCTAACTCCATAGATCATAGAAGCCATTTTGCTTCTGTCTATGCTTTTAGCAAGAAACTTCTGAAAGTTGTAGTCATATTTTTCCAAAATATTTTTGCATTCAGAATCAGAGTCTTGTTGAGCTAATTCAGAATCATTTTTCAATTTTAAGTTCTTTTCATTTAGCTCAGCTACTTCTGATTTGAGAATATTATTCTCATATACAAGATTGTTATGACGCTTCTTGTATTTGAGCTTAATATTGTTATAGCTCTTCAGAACTTCTGATAACACTTTGATGAGTTCATCTTTAGTGAGTTTAGCCATTACCTCTTCAGCGTCAGAGTCAGATTCAGATCCTGAAATTCCTTCCTCCTGATCTTCTATGTCAGCCATCAATGCTACATTGGCACATTCCTCTTCTTACTCAGATTCAGATTCAGATGTATCTGAATCATCCCAGGTAGCCATTAGAACCTTCTTCTTCTTATCAAATTTTCTTTTAGGCTTTTCTTTCAACAACTTTGGACATTCATTTTTGTAATGCCCAGGTTCTTTACATTCGTAGCAGACAACCTCCTTTTTGCCAGATCTTCTGTGTCCAGAAGATTCTTTTCTTTGGTCAGGCTTCCTGAAGTTTCTGAACTTCTTTCCTTTATGCTTCCAGAGTTTGTTTATTCTTCTGGACAACATGGATAATTCATCTTCATCTTCAGATGAGGATTCTTCAGAGCTTTCCTCTATTACCTGCAATGCTTTAGCAGATTTATTAGATTTTAAGGCAATTGACTTACCTTTCTTTTGAGGTTCATCTTCCTCAAGTTCAATTTCATGACTCCTCAGTGAACTGATTAGTTCCTCCAAGGAGATCTTGTTCAGATCTTTAACCATTTTCAGCGCAGTCACCATAGGTCTCCATTTGGTAGGTAAGCTTCTGATGATCTTTTTTACATGATCAGCAGTAGAGTATCCTTTATCCAGAACCTTTAGTCTAGCTGTAAGTATTTGAAATCTAGAGAACATGGCTTCAACAGATTCAACTTCTTCCATCTTGAAGGCTTCATACTTCTGAATTAGAGCCAGAGCCTTTGTTTCCTTGACTTGAGAGTTTCCCTCATGAGTCATCTTTAAGGACTCAAACATGTCAAATGCAGTTTCTCTATTTGTGATCTTTTCATACTCAGTGTGAGATATTGCATTTAACAATATTGTTCTAGCCTTGTGGTGATTTCTAAATTCCTTCTTTTGGGCTTCTGTCATAGATTTTCTATCTACTTTCTTGCCATTCCCATCAATGGGATGAACATATCCATCTATGACCAAATCTCATAAATCAGCATCATAACCAAGGAAAAAACTTTCAATCCTGTCTTTCCAATAATCAAATTTTCCCCCATCAAACATAGGGGGTTTATTGTTGATTCTGTCCCTTTCTTCATATTTGTTGTTAATGTTAGATATTGAAGTATCAGCCATAGTAACAACCAAATATATATCAAAGTTTTTCTCACTGGATCTTTTCTGTCACTATGAAGTGGTAGCACACACAGAACCGGAGCTTTGATGCCAATTGAAGATGAGAAAATACTTAGAAGGGGGGTTGAATAAGTATGAAGATAAAAACTTAGAAATAAAAACTCAAGTATTTTTATCCTGGTTCGTTGAACTCAACTACTCCAGTCCATCCTTTCTAGAGTGATTTGCCTTTCTCAAACAAGGACTTAATCCATTATTTAATCAACTGATTACAATAGTAAGCACTAAGAACAACTGTTCAAAGTCTTCTCAAGAACTACTGATCCTAGCTGGATCTTCTTAAGGTTTTCTTACAATCAAATGTAATAATAAATACAAGTGTTAAGATGCTTCTAATAAAGCTTTTTCACAACTGTGATTTTTCACTTAAGATTAAGAACAAAGAAATAATTCTAGCAAGAAGATATGAGTTGTATGAGAACTTTGATAATGAATTATTTTCAAGTGTTTCGTCAACTGAAGAAGATGAGTGGAGACTTGCTTTTATAGGCACAGTGATCCAAGAGTTTTTCACGTTGAGAAGTGTGTAACAAAAGGTCTGAGCCTTTTTTTTGTCTTCACATCAAGTGACCTTTCCTAGAAGAAGAAAGCACATAGAAATCCTTTTTGTCTGTGTTCTTGTGTCTAGCATAAATAAGGAAAGAGCCATTTGGATATTCCAACGGACATAATCTTTGAATTCTTCTTCAAAAATTTTCAGCAAGAATCATCAGAGTCTAATTTGATCAGAGCCTTCTGATGTTGATCAGAGTTTTGCTGAATCAGAGTCTTTGCAGCAAGTGTGCTTTTAGCGTGTATAAGTTCAGAGCAGAGTTTTGGGTCAGATCCTCAGTACTGACAGCGTTAGTACTCTCAGAGTCTTCTGAAGTAACTATGCTTGAAAACTATTCATACATAATTCTTCATTGGTTCAGATGCTTCTGGCTTGCTTCAGATTCTTCTAGAGCTTCTGCTTCAGATCCTTCTAGAGGCAACGCTCAGGATCTTCTGATGGCAGCATTCAGAATCTTCTAATGGGTGCTTCTGACGCTTCAGAGCCTTGCATATTTTTTATGTTCAGATCTGATTTGCTTCTGGAGTGATATTTACTTTAATATCTGCAGCAAACATTCTTAAGCAAATTTTAGAGTACATAATTCTTAATTACAAAATTTCATAATAGTTATCATCAAAACATAGAGATATTATTAAGAACCAATCTGTCTTTTCTAAGAATTATGTACTCTAAAATTTGCTTAAGAATGTTTGCTGCAGATATTAAAGTAAATATCACTCCAGAAGCAAATTAGATCTGAACATAAAAAATATGGAAGGCTCTGAAGCATCAGAAGCATCCATTAGAAGACTCTGAATGCTGCCATCAGAAGATCCTGAGCGTTGCCTCGAGAAGGATCTGAAGCAGAAGCTCCAGAAGAATCTGAAGCAAGCCAAAAGCATCTGAACCAATGAAGAATTTTGTATGAAGAGTTTTCAAGCATAGTTACTTCAGAAGACTCTGAGAGTACTAACGCTGCCAGTACTGAGGATCTGACCCAAAACTCTGCTCTGAACTTATACACGCTAAAAGCACACTTGCTGCAAAGACTCTGATTCAGCAAAACTCTGATCAACATCAGAAGGCTCTGATCAAATTAGACTCTGATGATTCTTGCTAAAAATTGTTGAAGAAGAATTCAAAGATTATGTCCGTTGGAATATCCAAACGACTCTTTCCTTATTTATGCTAGACACAAGAACACAGACAAAAAAGATTTCTCTGTGCTTTCTTCTTCTAGGAAAGGTCACTTGATGTGAAGACAAAAAAAAGGCTCAGACCTTTTGGTACACACTTCTCAACGTGAAAAACTCTTGGATAAATGTGCCTATAAAAGCAAGTCTCCACTCATCTTCTTCAGTTGACGAAACACTTGAAAATAATTCATTATCAAAGCTCTCATACAACTCATATCTTCTTGTTAGAATTATTTCTTTGTTCTTAATCTTAAGTGAAAAATCACAGTTGTGATAAAGCTTTATTAGAAGCATCTTAACACTTGTATTTATTATTACATTTGATTGTAAGAAAACCTTAAGAAGATCCAGTTAGGATCAGTAGTTCTTGAGAAGACTTTGAACAATTGTTCTTAGTGCTTAATATTGTAATCAGTTGATTAAATAGTGGATTAAGTCCTTGTTTGAGAAAGGCAAATCACTCTAGAAAGGGTGGACTGGAGTAGTTGAGTTCAACGAACCAGGATAAAAATACTTGAGTTTTTATTTCTAAGTTTTTATCTTCATACTTATTCAACCCCCCTTCTAAGTATTTTCTCATCTTCAGTTGGCATCAGAGCTTCGGTTCTGTGTGTGCTACCACTTCACAGTGACAGAAAAGATCCAGTGAGAAAAACTTTGATATATATTTGGTTGTTACTATGGCTGATACTTCAATATCTAACATTAACAACAAATATGAAGAAAGGGACAGAATCAGCACTAAACCCCCTATGTTTGATGGGGAGAAATTTGATTATTGGAAAGACAGGATTGAAAGTTTTTTCCTTGGTTATGATGCTGATTTATGGGATTTGGTCATAGATGAATATGTTCATCCCATTGATGGGAATGGCAAGAAAGTAGATAGAAAATCTATGACAGAAGCCCAAAAGAAGGAATTTAGAAATCACCACAAGGCTAGAACAATATTGTTAAATGCAATATCTCACACTGAGTATGAAAAGATCGCAAATAGAGAAACTGCATTTGACATGTTTGAGTCCTTAAAGATGACTCATGAGGGAAACTCTCAAGTCAAGAAAACAAAGGCACTGGCTCTAATTCAGAAGTATGAAGCCTTCAAGATGGAAGAAGTTGAATCTGTTGAAGCCATGTTCTCCAGATTTCAAATACTTACAGCTGGACTAAAGGTTTTTGATAAAGGATACTCTACTGCTGATCATGTAAAAAAGATCATCAGAAGCTTACCTACCAGATGGAGACCTATGGTGACTGCGCTGAAAATGGTTAAAGATCTGAACAAGATCTCCTTGGAGGAACTAATCAGTTCACTGAGGAGTCATGAAATTGAACTTGAGGAAGATGAACCTAAAAAGAAAGGTAAGTCAATTGCCTTAAAATCTAATAAATATGCTAAAGTATTGCAGGTAATAGAGGAAAGCTCTGAAGAATCCTCATCTGAAGATGAAGATGAATTATCCATGTTGTCCAGAAGAATAAACAAACTCTAGAAGCATAAAGGAAAGAAGTTCAGAAACTTCAGGAAGCCTGACCAAAGAAAAGAATCTTCTTGACACAAAAGATCTGGAAAAAAGGAGGTTGTCTGCTACGAATGTAAAGAACCAGGCATTACAAAAATGAATGTCCAAAGTTGTTGAAAGAAAAGCCTAAAAGAAAATCTGATAAGAAGAAGAAGGTTCTAATGGCTACCTGGGATGATTCAGATACATCTGAATCTGAATCTGAGTCAGAAGAGGAATGTGCCAACGTAGCATTGATGGCTGACATAGAAAATCAGGAGGAAGGAATTTCAGGATCTGAATCTGACTCTGACGCTGAAGAGGTAATGGCTAAACTCACTAAAGATGAACTCATCAAAGTGTTATCAGAAGTTCTGAAGAGCTATAACAATATTAAGCTCAAATACAAGAAGCGTCAAAGCAATCTTGTATCTGAGAATAATATTCTCAAATCAGAAGTAGCTGAGCTAAATAAAAAGAACTTAAAATTGAAAAATGATTATGAATTAGCTCAACAAGACTCTGATTCTGAAACTGAGTCTGAATGCAAAAATATTTTGGAAAAATATGACTACAGCTTTCAGAAGTTTCTTGCTAAAAGCATAGACAGAAGCAAAATGGCTTCTATGATCTATGGAGTTAGCAGAAATAACAGAAAAGGAATTGGATATAAATCTTCCTCTGGAAAGGATTTAAATCCAAAATCTGTTGATAAAATTATCATCAAGAAGACTCCTTTATATTACCACTTTAAATTTGGTCACTTGAATGATATTGAACACACTCGTTCTGAAAAGAACATTCATGTGTTTAAATCTAAGGCTAGTCAGAATAAACCTTATGTTGAAAAACAGAAGTTTAGACAAACCTTCAGAACAACTAACCCAAAAGGACCCAAGAAGATTTGGGTACCTAAAAGTAAAATAATTCCTGTTGCAGACGTTCTTAGCAGCAAGGTCAGGACGCCAATCATGGTACCTGGACTCTGGATGCTCGCGACACATGATAGGAGAAAGTCCTATGTTCCAAAGTCTGGAGCTTAGATCTGGAGCTGATGTGAAATTTGGAGGGAATCAGAAGGGCAAGATCATTGGATCTGGCACTATTGGAAATGGTAACCTTCCCTCTATCACTAATGTTTTACTTGTAGAAGGATTAAAGCATAATCTATTGTCCATAAGTCAATTAAGTGACAATGGTTATGACATAGTCTTTAATCAAAAATGTTGTAAAGCTATTAGTCAAAAGGATGGCTCAATCCTATTTAGTGGAAAGAGGAAGAACAACATTTATAAAATAAATCTTTCAGAACTTAAGGTTCGAAATGTTAAATGCCTCTTGTCTGTTAATGAGGAGCAATGGGTCTGGCACAGAAGATTAGGGCATATTAATATGAGACGTATATCTCAGATTAATAAACTTAATCTTGTCAGAGGACTTCCTAAGTTGAAGTTCACCTCAGACGCTCTTTGTGAAGCATGTCAAAAAGGGAAGTTTTCAAAATCCTCTTTTAAATCAAAAAATGTTGTTTCTACTTCCAGACCATTAGAATTACTTCATATTGATCTGTTTGGACCAGTGAAAACTGCATCCATCAGAGGCAAGAAGTATGGATTAGTCATTGTTGATGACTATAGTAGATGGACATGGGTAAAGTTCTTAAAACACAAGGATGATTCACATTCTGTATTCTTTGACTTCTGCAAATAAGTCCAGAATGAAAAAGATTTCAAAATTATAAAAGTCAGAAGTGATCATGGTGGTGAATTTGAAAACAAATATTTTGAAAAATATCTTAATGAAAATGGCATTGCTCATGATTTTTCCTATCCTAGAACTCCACAACAAAATGGAGTTGTAGAGAGGAAAAATAGAAATCTGCAAGAAATGGCCAAAACCATGATCAATGAGACTAATCTGGCAAAGCACTTTTGGGCAGAAGCAATCAACACAGCCTGTTACATTCAGAACAGAGTGTCTGTAAGACCTCTTCTGGAGAAGACTCCCTATGAATTGTGGAAGAACAGAAAGCCCAACATTTCATATTTTCATCTTTTTGGATGTATTTGCTATATGTTGAATACTAAAGAAAATCTGAACAAGTTTGATTCTAAAGCACATAAGTGTTTCATGTTTGGGTATTCTAAACGCTCTAAAGGCTACAGAGTATACAATACTGAAACACAGATTGTGGAAGAATCTATTCATGTTAGATTTGATGATAAGCTTGGCATTAAAAAGCCAAAGTAGTTTGAAAATTCTGCAGATAGAGAAGTAGTCTTCACAGACTCTGAAGGCTCAGAGGCAGACAAAGCTCAAGTGAAGGAACCAGAAGCAACGCCAGATGCAATTCCTTTGACTTCTCAGATGAACAACTTAAATATTTCTGAAGAATCAACTGTTAGAGGATCATCTTCCAGAATCAAAGCTTCTCATCCAGAGAATGCGATTATTGGAAAGAAGGATGACCCTATCAGAACAAGATCCTTCCTCAGATCATCTGAAGCACCATTATTTAGATTGGTGTCAGTAATTGAACTAACTTTTGTAGATGAAGCTCTGCAAGACAATGATTGGATTATTGCCATGCAAGAAGAGCTAAATCAGTTCACCAGAAATGATGTGTGGGACTTAGTTCCAAGACCAAAAGGATTCAACATAATTGGAACTAAGTGGGTCTTCAGAAATAAGCTTAATGGGAAAGGAGAAGTTGAAAGAAATAAGGCAAGGCTTGTTGCTCAAGGGTACAGTCAACAAGAAGGTATTGATTACACTGAAACTTATGCTCCAGTGGTAAGGTTAGAACCTATACGCCTTCTTATTTCATTTGCTGCACAATATAACATCACTCTATATCAGATGGATGTTAAAAGTGCCTTTCTAAATGGTATTATAGAAGAAGAAGTTTATGTTCACCAGCCTCCTGGTTTTGAGAGTGAAAACTTCCCAGAACATGTTTTCAAACTAAAGAAATCTCTGTATGGTTTAAAACAAGCTCCCAGAGCTTGGTATGAGAGATTAAGCAATTTTCTTCTGGAGAAAAATTTCATCAGAGGCAAAGTGGACACACCACTCTTTTGTAAAACATTTAAGAAAGATCTTCTAATTTGTCAAATATATGTGGATGATATCATATTGGGATCTACCAATACTATGCTGGGAAAGGCGTTTGCTCAATGTATGCAGGCAGAATTTGAAATGAGCATGATGGGAGAATTGAGATTCTTTCTGGGAATTCAAGTCAACCAAACTCCATAGTGCACTTACATTCATCAGACCAAATATGTTAAAGAACTTCTGAAGAAGTTTAACATGACTGATAGTAAGATGGCAAAGACTCCCATGCATCCAACTAGTTCACTAGGCAAGGAAGAGGTAAGTAAGAAAGTATATCAGAAACTCTACAGAGGTATGATAGGATCTCTTCTCTACTTAACTGCTTCTAGACCTGACATTTTGTTCAGTGTATGCTTGTGTGCAAGATTCCAATCAGATCCTAGAGAATCACACTTAACAGTTGTTTAGAGGATTCTAAGGTATCTGAAAGGTACTTCTAATGTGGGTTTGTGTTACAGAAAATCTGATGATTTCAAATTAGTTGGATTCTGTGATGCTGATTACGCTTGAGACAGAGTGGAAAGAAAAAGTACTTCTGGAAGTTGTCAATTTCTAGGAAGAAATCTAATCTCTTGGTATAGCAAGAAGCAACCCACAATTGCACTATCAACTACAGAGGCAGAATATATTGCTGCTGCTGGATGTAGCACGCAGATGCTCTGGATGAAAAGTCAGCTAGAAGACTATCAGATATTTGAAAGTAACATTTCTATATTCTGTGATAATACTTCTGCTATATGTTTGTCTAAAAACCCCATTTTACACTCTAAGGCAAAACATATAGAAATTAAACATCATTTCATCAGAGACTATGTTCAGAAGGGAATTATAAACTTAGCCTTTGTTGATACAGATCATCAATGGGAAGATATTTTCACAAAACCCCTTGTTGAAGATAGATTCAAATTTATTCTGAAAAATATTGGTATGGATTTGTGTCCAGAATAATATTTGTCAGAAGCAAATTTTACAGATGATAAATGTTTATCACTCTGAAGTATTTCATTTGTTGCTTATTATATTTATGTTTATTTGTGTGTATCTGAACTAACCAATCTCAGAGGATCTGAACGTTGGTTAACGTTTCATTTCTCAAGAGAATTCAGAAGCACATGCAAGCAAACATGTGTCACTCTAAATCTGCAAAGATGGCGTGTACACTACTGAAGAGACGTTTGAGGTATGGTTTGAATAGTGAAAATCTTGATTTTCCCCCTAATTTGTCAGGATCAATTAATGCTTGAAATGATTTTTATTCTCTTTCATTAATTGACATTAATTGCTATGTGTAAACGTGCTTTGATTGTCTGTTTGAATGTCTAATTGTTTTTCTATAAATACCACATCTCTCACCACTTTCACACTTTTCACAACACAAGCAAGTTTATGCATTTCTGTCTTCTTTTCTCTCTTCACAAAAACCCTAAACCCTTGTCAAAATCATCTTCAATGGCAACCTCATCTTCTACAGTAGCTCAGTTTCAATCAACCATGGCTGCAGTTACTTCTGCAAATATGGGTGTGGCTCCATACACGACACCTAAAAGGACTTTGTTAACTCCTGTTGATAAACTTGAAGTTCTCTGTGAATCAATGGTGGAATTTGATTCATTAGCTGAAAATGGATTTGAATTTTGTTCAATAGTTGATGCTCAAGGCTGGGTAAAATACTTTGACAGATTATTTGGACCAGTTTACCCTCATCTGGTGAAAGAATTCTGGATACATGCTTCTGTTTACCCCAAATTCATCTTGTCTTTTGTTCTGGGTAAGGAGATTATAATTACAGAAGATCTAATCAGGAAACTCATAGGGTATGAGGAGACTGATGGAGTATCTCATCTGCCAGCTGGGCGTGTAGACATGGAAGAAGTATATGAGGAAGTCATGACTTCTAGACAAGCCTCTAACAAATTTAAAGATTTGAAGCCTGACTACAAAATCTGGGCAAAGATTTTTATGGGATGCATTCATCACAGAAAATCTACAAATTCTCCAGACTATGTGAACAATGAACAGCTCTACTTCATGTACTGTTTAAGTCAGAGCACTAAGGTAGATCTTCCTTACATTCTGTTCATGCATTTATGGAATCATATCAATGCTTCAAGAGAATCTGTAAAAGATAAGGGTTAGAAGATCAGAACATGGATTCCCTTTGGAAGGTTAATTTCAGATATTCTGACAGAAAATGGACTGGTGACTGCTCTGTATGCTGCTGGAGTCAAAGATGAACTTGAATCTATTGTTGGAAAACCTCTGAATGCTAAGAGTCTTCAAAGACTAAAAATTGTAGAGGAACTCAAATCTGGACCCAAGAAGCTGAATATCTCTAAACTCAGTCAGAAGTGAATTCCAGTTGAAAACTACCCACTGTTCTGTGCTGAAGAACCAAGAGAAATAATTGTGAGATATATTGATTCTTGCAAGGCAGATGGAATGCCCATTCCTGCAGATATTCTGAAAAGAGCAAGGGAACCAATGCCTGATGGAGGAAATGAGAACACAAGGAAAAGAGGTCAATCAAAAGCAGAAGAAGTTGTTGTTCAGAAGAAGCCCAAAGTTGCTGACAAGCCTCAGAAGCTTATCAAGAGGAAAGCATCTGGAGACGCTCCCTCTATTCCCACAAAGGGTATCAAGATTAAAGGTACCAAATATTTTGTATCCTCTTTCAATAACATTGTTTTAAATGAATCAACATTCAATTCTATTCCAAAACCACCTCCTACTCGGAAACAATCTGTTCCTGCTCCATCTCATAATTCTGAACCATTAAAAATTCCTTCCCCACAAAAATCATCTGATCCTGTTTCCACCAATCCTGTAAAACCTTCTACTAATCAATCATCTGCACCAACACCAACAACAACAACACCAGCAAATCAAACTCCACCACCTATAACAAAACCAACAGAACAAACTGAACAACAACAACCAGAAAAACAACCACAACCAAAAAAACCACAATCAAACATATATGAACCTATTGCATCTGCACAAGTTATTTCTGAACCTATACAATCTAATCAAGTGGCATATGATCCACCTACATCTGATCCACCTACATCCGAACCACCTACATCTGAACCACCTACATCTGAACCTCCATCAAAACTTTCTGAGAATCCATCAGAATCAACCAACCCATCTGAAACAAATATCCCTGAGATAGAGGTTCTAAACGTTACACCTCTCAAAACTGTTTTTGAAGTGTTCTCTATGTCTTATACTCCAACCACATCCTCAAATTCATCAGAATCTGATATACACCCAGATTTTCTGATATCTCCCTCTCTCAGAAATCTTGAAGTTAACCAACCAGAACCACCTATTTCTTCTGAAATTCTCATTCCCAATCCTATCCCAACACCTAAGCCAAGGACATCTGAGTGTGTTCCCTCTGCTTCGTGTAAACTGTTTTCATCTGATAAACTTCCCTCTGGTTTCAAATTCAAAAATTTCTACACCAGAATTGAACCATCTGACACTATCACTCCTCTTAAACCCAAACTTACCATCATTCTACCATCTGTTCTTCAAACGTATATTAAAGAACTGCCAGAAATGATTTCATCAGAACCTATTTTATCTGATAAATCTGCATTCACTCCTTACTCTGATACCCCATTTGATGTTGTTTCCTATGCATCAAATGCCAAACCATTTCTGTTGAATGCTTTAACCAGATCAAAAAATGTCAATTCATCTGATCCTCCATCCATACCCTTCTACCCTCGTCCTCTGATCACCATTCCAAAGTTCACCATTCCACCTTCACCCCAATCCAAGCCAATCACATTGGAAACTTTTCTAAACCCAAAACCTAGGCTGAATGTTGATCATTTATTTACAAGTTTTTTGAAAGAAATAGAGATGTATTTAGGCTCTGTACAGAGGAAGTGTTCATCAACAATGGATGCAAATGAATCTGATGCTATTTGGAATAGCTTCATAAACAAATTCAATACTGTAGCATCAAATCTGAAGAACATATGTTCTGATGATGCGAAGCTCAAATTTGCTGAAACTGCTAGAAGTTTATTCTGGACTGTTAAAAGATCTGCACCATTGCTTCTTAAAGATGCTTCTTCATCATCATCTTAGAGGGAGTTATAATTATTCTCTTTTCAATTAAACAAAATTTCTGATGTTTTTGTCATCATCAAAAAGGGGGAGATTGTTAGAACACAGATTGGTTCTTAATAATATCTCTATGTTTTGATGATAACTATTATGAAATTTTGTAATTAAGAATTATGTACTCTAAAATTTGCTTAAGAATGTTTGCTGCAGATATTAAAGTAAATATCACTCTAGAAGCAAATCAGATCTGAACATAAAAAATATGCAAGGCTCTGAAGCGTCAGAACCACCCATTAGAAGATTCTGAATGCTGCCATCAGAAGATCCTGAGCGTTGCCTCCAGAAGGATCTGAAGCAGAAGCTCCAGAAGAATCTGAAGCAAGACAGAAGCATCTGAACCAATGAAGAATTATGTATGAAGAGTTTTCAAGCATAGTTACTTCAGAAGACTCTGAGAGTACTAACGCTGCCAGTACTGAAGATCTGACCCAAAACTCTGCTCTGAACTTATACACGCTAAAAGCACACTTGCTGCAAAGACTCTGATTCAGCAAAACTCTGATCAACATCAGAAGGCTCTGATCAAATTAGACTCTGATGATTCTTGCTGAAAATTGTTGAAGAAGAATTCAAAGATTATGTCCGTTGGAATATCCAAACGACTCTTTCCTTATTTATGCTAGACACAAGAACATAGACAAAAAGGATTTCTTTGTGCTTTCTTCTTCTAGGAAAGGTCACTTGATGTGAAGACAAAAAAAAGGCTCAGACCTTTTGTTACACACTTCTCAACGTGAAAAACTCTTGGATCACTGTGCCTATAAAAGCAAGTCTCCACTCATCTTCTTCAGTTGACGAAACACTTGAAAAGAATTCATTATCAAAGCTCTCATACAACTCATATCTTCTTGCTAGAATTATTTCTTTGTTCTTAATCTTAAGTGAAAAATCATAGTTGTGATAAACCTTTATTAGAAACATCTTAACACTTGTATTTATTATTAAATTTGATTGTAAGAAAACCTTAAGAAGATCTAGTTAGGATCAATAGTTCTTGAGAAGACTTTGAACAGTTGTTCTTAGTGCTTACTATTGTAATCAGTTGATTAAATAGTGGATTAAGTCCTTGTTTGAGAAAGGCAAATCACTCTAGAAAGGGTGGACTGGAGTAGTTGAGTTCAACGAACCAGGATAAAAATACTTGAGTTTTTATTTCTAAGTTTTTATCTTCATACTTATTCAACCCCCCTTCTAAGTATTTTCTCACCTTCAGACAGAAGAGGCCCCAAAAAGTCTATGTCATAGAGATCAAAGATTTCAACCTCTAGGATGAGTTTCGACCTCTTGCATCTATTAACAGGGATCTTTGTGGGGATTATTTGTTCATAGCTTCAAATCTGGGGACTCTTTCCCCGTGGGAACGAGGATTGAGGGAAAAGTTCCCCCGATGACACTTCGAGACAGGGACCGAGGAAGTACCCTTTGCCCGCAAATTCCCCGACTCTGACCATATTATTTAACTTTTATATATAATATATTACATAAAATATAATTATATGATTTTGCATGTTTTTTTATAATAAATAATTAATATATTAGGAAATGAAATGTCATTAGTGGATCATTTTATTTTATTTTTCATTGTATAATATGTTGTTTCACCATCCAAATACCTAACCCTAAAAAAGTTCACCCATTACATACAGTATATACACCATCTCCTCTTCTTCTTTTCTCAATTCTCTTTGTCCCCTTCATTCCTCATTTCTTATATTCTCATCATCACAACAATCACTCTTTTTTGTTCACATTGCTTATGGCAATTACTCTTCAACTTCAATATACTTCAATTAGTAACATGTTTTTCATTCAATTAGTAAAATAGGGGTTATATTTTCTCAACTGCAAGTGCTTTTGCATTTTTATGTTACTGATGCAAGATTTGTTTTTAGTTTAAAAAAAAAGATGCAAAACATATATTTTTTTTAACATAATAACAACGAAATACTAGTGTCATAGTTTTGATCGAAAAGTATATAAACTTTCTAAAGATTCAATCTCTGTTTATCTCTGATTATATGTGCAAATCTATGAGGTCGGGGATGGGGAAAAATATTCCCCTGTGGCGAGGATCGAAGGCAGAGCTTCGGAAAATATTGAGGGCGAGGCGGGAATTAGGGAAGCATCTTTCGCATATTCCTTACCCCGTTGACATCCTTACTGGTCGAATTTCGTAAATTATGCACATCTTTGAAGAGGATGGACCAGTAGAGGTCAGTTTGGTCAATCTTCGATGTACTTGCATGTTTGCCATAAGCGGAGGCATGACAATGGGTGATTACACTTTCAATTTCCTCTTCAGGGATGCACCGTCAGAAGATACCGTCGGCGCCTCTCTTGAATAATATGGATTCATCTTAGTAGAATTGTTGGATGTTTTAGAGCTTGATATAAGTTTTCATTAAAACGTTTTCAAAAATTATGTGTCATTGTGTTGATTGCATACCAAATTCGTGTAAACTAATGTGATGAATTCTGAAAATTGTTGTTCTTATTGGTTATGTTAAAAAATGTTAAAGTTGATGATAAATTTTAATCAAATCGATGTAATATATGTTGATTTATGTCTATTTGATTGTTTTTAATGATTTATAATTAATAACATCCATAATTATCGATCATCCAAAGATTTGTTGACTGCCTCAAACTTAAGTGGTATTACTTACAGTCTTGGTAGTTTGCTATATCAAATAGTAAGTATTTTTTAGGGAGAACGAATCCAAAAAAAAAATATATTGATCAGTTAATTAAAAATAAATAACGACGATATTGATTAAGAGTGTGTATCATGTTGATGTCTTCTAAATAAAAATTTGAACAAAGCTATAAATTAGAATACATTTATATAAAGCATAAATAGAACAAAATATATTTTTATTAGTCAACAAGTAAAAAATAAAAAATTATTTATTTATCTAAAACTAACTTATTTAAATATCTTTTAAATAAAAATTGAAGTAAATTATAATAAAATAATTTTGAGCTAGTGAAAAATAGCTAAAATATAAATATTTTATTAATATTGAATTATCCCATTGCATGATTTTTGAGCTAGTAAAAAATAGTTAAAATATAAATATTTTATTAATATTGAGTTAATGATTTTGAGTTAGTAAACAATAGTTAAAGTATAAATATTGAATTAATGATTTTGAGCTAGTAAAAAATAGTTAAAATATAAATATTTTATTAATATTGAATTACCTCATTGCATGATTTTTGAGCAAGTAATAAAGGGGTTGAAAAATCAGAAAATATATTAAAGAAAGAAAGATGAAAAAAAATAAGTGTTTAGAATTGAAGTAAAATAAATAGCCTTTATTGTTATTACAAGGGAGAAAGAAAAACATTGGAGTTCTGGTATATTTGATGGAAAGGCATGAGTAGTGGTGTAAATAAAGAGAGTACTAAACTGCGACGGAATAAACATCCATCAGCGGGGATAGCTCAGTTGGGAGAGCGTCAGACTGAAGATCTGAAGGTCGCGTGTTCGATCCACGCTCACCGCATTTTATCACCTTTTTTTCCGAGTTTTTTCTGCCATCACACGGTATAGTTTTCCTCTCTATTCCTTCTAGTCAAAACACATATCAGCTCTTCCATTGTCGTCCAGCGGTTAGGATATCTGGCTTTCACCCAGGAGACCCGGGTTCGATTCCCGGCAATGGAAATTTTTGTTTTCTGCCATTTCTCTTCAATTAGCTTAGCCTAATACACATTTATATAACTATCCTCTTCAATTACCTAAGTAAATCTTAAACTCATCTTTTTATCTATATAAATTATATTTTCTTTATTAGCTTAGCCTAATACACATTTATATAACTATCCTCTTTAATTACCTAAGTAAATCTTAAACTCATCTTTTTATCTATATAAATTATATTTTCTTTATCAATTCAAACTTTTTTATTTTTTTTATTCATATTCAACAAAATTATAATATACTCACTTTTTAATTAATATAAATTATATTTTCTTTATCGATTCAAATTTCTTTTTTATTCATATGTAAATAAATCTCTAAACTCATCTTTTTATCAATATAAATTATATTTTCTTTATCAATTCAAACTTTTCTTTTTTATTCATATGCAACAAAATTATACTATATACTCACTTTTTAATCATTATAAATTTATTCTACAAAAATCTATATTTAAATTAAAGAGCCTCTCTTTTTAATATAAATTATATTTTCTTTATCAATTAAAATATTTTTATTCATATGCAACAAAATTATAATATACTCACTTTTTAATCATTATAAATTTATTCTAAAAAAATCTATACTTAAATTGAAGAGTCTCTTTTATCAATATAAATTATATTTTCTTTATCAATTAAAACTTTTTTATTCATATGCAACAAAATTATAATATACTCACTTTTAATCATTATAAACTTATTCAACATCAAATCTATACTTAAATTGAAGAGCCTCTTTTATCAATATAAATTATATTTTCTTTATCAATTAAAACTTTTTTTCACATGTACCAAAATTATAATATACTCAATTTTTAATCATTATAAATTTATTCTACAAATTTTTTATTCCTTTATATATAAATTGTGGAGATTAGGTGTGGTTTTTTTTTCTCTCTTTCATTATTAAAATAAATTATGAGGGAGAGAGAAAAAAAAAAGAATGACACATAATTTCCACCATTTATTTTAAAATCTAATGGTTCATATTATTTTTCATGTTTTCACATAAAAATGACATTCATATGATATGTCATCTCACTCTATGATATAGTATAAACATAATTACTTGTAGAATAATCAAATATCATTAAAAAATGTAATAGCATAAACATAGTTAAATATCTTTTTATTAGAAATCTAAAATTACTTGTAGAATAATTTATAAAAATTAAAAAGTATAATTTTTTTATGCATACGAGAAAAATATATAAAATTTGATCATTTTATAGAGAAAAATAATAATATTTAAGACTTAATTAATCACAAGATTCCTTAATCTAATAAACGTTTTAGATTAGTCCTTTAAAAATCGTTTTGTTAGTCAAATTAGTCCTTTCTATTAAATATTGCGAAAAACTGTTAAGTTGTGATGATATGACACGACCGTGTTACAAAAGTCAAAATAGTGAGTCATCCATTTAGATAAGGGACTAAATTGAAACCTTATAATTAGTTAAAGGATCAATCCAAGACAATAACGGAACTGTGATTAAAGTGATTAGACCAAAATTTCGTAATATTTGACCATATCTTAATCGGTTATTTACCAGATTTGAATTTCATAACATTTTGAATTAACGCAATCAAAATTTTTTATCAAAAGAATCTTGAATTTAATGACATTAAACTATATTTTTGTTATATTCTTTGTGAGATATTTGATCGAACTCTAGTATGGTCGAAGGGTAGCTTCTGGTTCGACAGATATTAAGCATGAGGTCGAAGTTTGTTCGCATGTTGCTGTCGGAGTAATACGTGTGGTAGTCAAAGTTTGTTCTAACATGCATTAATCAATATTGTTAGGTTGTTAGCATATTAGATTGGGTTTTACTTATAAGCCTAAGTGTTTAAGTTAGCTTGTAATGGATAATTATTAAAAAGTTCATTAGGTTAGTTTTCTTATAAATAGGATGTTAGTTTCTCAATCTTAGAATAAGAAAAAATAGAAAGATAAAATCTTAATTTCAATTTCAATATATTTTAATTTTTAATTTAGGGTATATAATTATATGTACATTATATAATGATTTCAATATATAAAAATTATATAATTATATGTGTATAATTATAAAGATACTATAATTAATTACATAGGTTATTATATAATTACATATAATGTGTATGCTATTTCCTACATTAAGTATTATCACTCATTAATTGTACTAAATGGGATAATATCCTTAAGAAACACAAGGTTTGCTATTTTTTAAAAGGGAACACAAGGGCATTAAATGTGAGAATCAATTATGATACTAACTTAAAAATAATTGTATACTATTAAATGTGAGAGTCTAATATCCTATTATCCAAGATCATATAATGTTTAGGGATCCCTTCTAAGAAACACTAGTACTATCTGACATATTAAACTTCTTCAGAAATTCTCTTGCATACTTGCTCTGATGAATGTACGTTCCTTCTGGACGTTGATCAATCTGAATTCCCAAAAAGAATCTGAGTTCTCCCATCATGCTCATTTCAAATTTAGTTTGCATTAACTTAGAAAATTCCTTGCACAAAGTATTAGCAGAACCAAATATAATATCATCAACGTAAATTTGCACAACCAGAATATCAATTTTAAAGGTTTTACAAAAGAGTGTTGTATCCACTTTTTCTCTAGTAAATTCATTTTCCAAAATAAAGTTACTTAGCCTTTCATACCAAGCTCTGAGAGCCTGTTTCTGACCATATAACGATTTTTTAAGTTTGAAAACAAAATTTGGGTTTTCCGAACTTTCAAAACCTGGAGGTTGGTGCACATACACTTCTTCTAAAATATACCCATTTAAAAATGCACTATTTACATCGATTTGATAAAGAATGATGTTATGATTAACAACAAAAGAAACCAATAAGCAAATAGATTCTAACCTGACAACTGGTGCAAAGGTTTCAGTATAGTCTATCCCTTCTTGCTGACTAGAACCTTGTGCTACCAGTCGTGCTTTGTTTCTCACGATCTCACCTTTCTCATCAAGCTTGTTTCTGAATACCATTTTGTCATGTGGACACCTTTAGGTTTCTGAACAAGATCCCAAATATCGTTTCTGATGAATTGATTCAGTTCTTCTTGCATGGCCATAATCCATGCATTCTCTTGAAGAGCTTCATCAATTATTGTTGGCTCTATTAGTAACACTAAACCCAGAAAAGTTTCTTCAGAAGGTTTGAATGATGAACAAGTTCTAGCTGGATCAACTTTGTCTCCCAGAATCAATTCTTCATAATGAGAAATCCTTAGTTTGGTTTTCTTGTGATGATTTGGACTATTAGTTGTTTCTAGTGAGATTGTATCTGATTCTGTAGTTTCTGCATTGTCTCCTTCATTAGAATCTTCCTCCTTGGATTTTGATAAGGTAGTCTTCAAATCTGCAAACTTTTCAACTAGCTTTGACTTTTCAGGGTCAAGCTTATCATCAAATCTGACATGAATTGATTCCTCAACAATTTGTATTTCTATTTTATAGATTCTTTAGTCTTTAGAGCGTTCAGAGTATCCTAACAATAAACACTTTTGAGCTTTAGAGTCAAACTTGTCAATATTCTCTTTAGTGTTTAACATAAAACATATACAACCAAAAGGATGAAAATATGAAATGTTGGGTTTTCTATTCTTCCACAGTTCATATGGAGTCTTACCTAGAATAAGTCTAATAGAAATCTTGTTCAGTTTTGCAATCCTTTTCAGTTCTCCACCATGATCACTTCTGACTTTGACAATTTTGCAATCCTTTTTAGTTCGCACTTGTAAGGAAAAGGTAGAAAACACAGAATGTGACTCACCCTTGTGTTTCAAGAATTTTACCCATGTCCAACGAATATAGTCATCAACAATAACTAATCCATACTTCTTTCCACTGATTGAGGCAGTTTTCACTGGTCCAAACAAATAAATGTGTAGAAGTTCTAACGATCTAGAAGTAGAAACAACATTTTTCACTTTGAAGGAAGTTTTGTATAACTTTCCTTTCTGACATGCTTCACAAAGAGCATCTGAAGAAAACTTCAGATTTGATAAGCCCCTAACTAATTTAAGCTTATTTAGCTGAGAAATCTTTCTCATGCTAACATGGCCCAAACGTGTATGTCACACATCCATTGCTTCTTATTAACAGACATTAAGCATTTGACATTCTGTTCCTTAAGATCAAAAAGTATAATCTTGTAAATATTGTCTTTGCTCTTTCCATTAAAAAGGATTGAGCCATCCTTCTGACTAACAGCCTTACATGACTTTTGATTAAAAATGATATCATTACCATTGTCACTAAGTTTGCTAATAGAAAATAAGTTATGCATCAAACCATCGACTAAAAGAACATTAGTAATAGAAGGAAGTTTACCATTACCAACAGTTCCAGAGCCAATGATTTTACCCTTCTGGTTTTCTCCAAAACTGGTGAAGCCTTCAAGCTTAAGTTCCAAACTTTGGAACATATGCCTTCTTCCCGTCATTTGCCGTGAGAAACTGTTGTCTATGTACGATGATTGGTGTTTCAACTGAGCTGCTAAGGATATCTGCAACATAGATAATCTTATCCTTAGGTACCCACTTTCTGGGTCCTCTTTTGTTAGTTTTCCCAGAGTATTTAATAACCTTGGGCTTATGTGCAACATGATAATTAAGTGGAATTTTTGCATGATACTTAGGTTTAGAAATAGATTTATGTGTCTGTGAAGGTGCTTTCACAAGCTCAGAACAATCAAGCTCAGTTCCAGAAGGCACGAAATGATCATAGAGAGGTTTTGGTTTTACAGGTTGACTTTCGTCATATTCAAATGATTTTGTACACCCCAAACCTTTCTTACCATTTCTACTAACTCCATAGATTATGGAAGCAATCTTACTTCTATCTATGATTTTAGCCAGGAAGTGCTAGAATGCTCTATCATACTTATTGACATAACAAGTATCAGATACATTTGAGACTAATTCTTATTCTAGTTTAGAAACTTTGCTTTTCAAGGCACAATTACTATTTTTTAAAGAAAAAACATTTTCCTTCAAAGAAGAATTATTCTGTTCAAGACTATATCTGTCTTCTAGTTCTTCAGAGACTTCAGCATTAATTTTTGTTGCCACTAGTTCAACATTTGCCTGTTCTTCATCAGATTCTTCTTCTTCAGAATCAGAGTCGTCCCAAGTTGCCACGAGTCCCTTCTTGACTTTGGTGAAGTTCTTCTTTGGATTCTTGTCTTTAAGCTTTGGACAATCATTCTTATAATGACTTGGCTCATTACACTCATAGCATATGCCTTCTTTTCCAGAGCTCTGCTTCTTCTGTCCAGATAATGAGTCAGCACGACTTTTGTTTCTTCTTAATCCTCTGAACTTCCCTTGCCTATGTTTCCAGAGTTTGTTGATCCTTCTATAGATAAGTGATAGCTCATCTTCTGAGTCTTCATCAGAGTCTTCTGATTCTTCCTCAGCTTTATAAGCCTTTGCCTTTTCAGGTTTAGACTTAAGAGTAATAAATTTATTCTTCTTCTGAGGTTCATCTTGCTCCAGCTCTATCTCATGACTTCCTAAAGAACTAATAAGTTCTTCAAGACTTATACTATTAAGATCCTTGGATAGTTTGAGAGCAGTTACCATAAGTCTCCATTTCTTGGGAAGGCTTCTGATGATCTTTTTGACATGATCAACAGTTGAATATCCTTTGTCCAGAACTTTAAGTTCTGCGAATAGAATTTGAAACCTTGAAAACATATTCTCAACTATTTCATCATCCTCCATTCTGAATGCCTCATATTTATGGATTAAGGCAAGCGCCTTTGTCTCCTTAACTTGAGAATTTCCTTCACGAGTCATTCTTAAAGAATCAAAAATGGACTTGGCAGTATCTATGTTTGTTATCTTCTCATACTCAGTATAAGAGATAACATTTAGCAATATAGTTCTTGCTTTATGATGATTCTTGTAATCTTTATTTTGTTGGTTGGTCATAGAACTTTTTGATACTTTTACTCCTTCAACATCAACTGGGTGAGTATAACCATCAACTATGAGATCCGAAAGATCTACGTCATAACCAAGAGAGAAACTTTCAATTCTATCTTTTCAGTAGTCAAACTTTTCACCATTAAAGACTGGTGGTTTAGCACTGTAATGATCTTTCTCATCTTGAATAGGATTAGCATTAGCTGCAGCTATGATATCTCACACAAATACTAGATCAGTACTGAACACAGTAAAGTGTTAATAAAAGTTTTTATCACAATTAGAACTGGATCTCTGATGCCAATTGAAGGTGTGAGAAAACACACGAAAGGGGGGGGGGGTTTGAATTGGGTTTTCAAAAAATAAAGTTTTTTGTGAAACTAAAATAAATATCACAAATAGACTAATCAAGAAAGAAAGACACACGATATATCCTGGTTTACTTAAAAACTATCAAGCTAATCCATCTACCCACCAAGGTGATTTTGCCTTATACACAAGGACTTAATCCACTATAATCAACTGATTACACTGCACTAGCAACCGCTGGTGATTAACAACACAGACAACCATCTCTTCTTAATGATTCTGACTCAGCTGGTCCCTTAAGGAAATACAATCTGCACAAGCAACCGCTGGTGACTAACAACAAAGACTAACCATCTCTTCTTAAAGATTCTGACCTAACTAGTCTCTTAAGGAGTTACAAACAATAGTTTGAACAAAGATGTTTATAATGAAATTGCTTCTACATAAGTAGATATAAACACTATTAATAGCTCAAATGTCTTAAAGACACTAATATAGTATGAACAATATTCTTCCTTCGTATTGTGGTACTTCAATACTGTAGCTTCAGTTCTTCATGGATTGCTTTCAATCAAAGAGTAACCTTTGTATTAATCATTTTAAAGCTTCTCAATTTCTTCAAGTAATCAAGTTCTTATATAGCCAGAAAAAGATACGTTGGAGGGCAAATCAGTAATATCCTTTAGGTAGCTGGCGACTTAAAATAATGTCGTTATGCAGGGATGAAAATCATACACAAAAGTTGTCCTTTGTACCACCAAATCAGGGTAGTGGAATGGTAGTGGAATGAAACTTTGAAATGTACTATGTACTATTTTCCCTCATAAACGTTTGAGCTTCTCTTCTTTACATCAGAGGCTTCTGAGAGATGATTGAAGCATGAGTAGAAGAGTTAATTACTAGGTCTTCAGAACTTGTTCACCAGAACCTTGTCTTCAGGACTATAAGCAGTCTGTCTTCAGAACCTTTGGTCACTAGTAACTTAAGTCTTCAGAGTCTTCAGAACGTCGTTCAATAAAACTTTATCTTCAGAGTCTTCAACACTTATTCTTCAGAAACTCAAGTCTTCAGAACTTCGTTCAACAAAACCTTGTCTTCAGAGTCTTCAGAAGATAATGACTTCAGAAGCTAGAAAGCCTTCAGAAGTAAAGTATTAGAGTCATGATCAGAAGCAGAAACCAAGAGAGCATTGCAGCAGCAATATATTGTCTTCTTAAAATCTTTCTGAGTAAGAGTAGATCAAAAGCAGACTTGCTTCTTATAGCGCACAAGCGACTTTGGTCAGATCAGAGTAACCGTTGAATATGATCTCTATCAGAGTCATAGTTTTCTCTATCAGAATTATAACCTGTTTGTTAATTCTTTAGAAAAACAAACGTTAAATAACAAAATTTTTCTCACATAAATACTACTTTGCTACTATCAACACTTTGAGATATCTTGCAGATCCAAATCTTGTTCTAATAATCAAGAACGTGCCTATGATTCTAAAGGAATTGAGACCAGATTTCAACCTAAAAAGGGATTTATTGCAAACCCTTCCCCTTAAGCTTCCCCAACTTCCTCTTCATCTATGGGGTGCCATAAGTTTGAGAAAAATTAGTAGTGCCATTGGTCACTGACGAATGCATGAAAAGCAAATTAAGAGTGTCGTATGCATGTATACTGATGGAGGTGGACATCACGAAATAATTGAAGAAGGAAATTATGATCAAGGATGTGGAAGGGATGGAAGGTAACTCAAATTTTTGAATATGAGTGGAAGCCTCTATGTTGCGAGAAATGTCAAAAAATGGGTAATGGATCAGCAGCCAGTACACGTCGTGAGCTCTTTCGTTCGCCGGTGGTGGAGAAGAGGAGAAGGTGTACCTGCAAGGTACTTCGATGCCAAAGTAAGTTTCAGCAAGAGAGAAAGCAATTACAGAGAAAAGGTGTAGAGAATAGAATACTCGGCCTTCTAGTGAAAGAGGGTATTTATAATGTGCCCCCGGCGTAGGACTAACTGTTACTTTACATTGGGTTGGATTACAAGGCCTAATACGAGTAACTTCCAGGGCTTACATGGCGTAGGGAAGACCAACACGTGTTCTTCACCCTGGATCAACTGCCACGTGATCTTTGAAAGGCAGGCTGACCAATTCTTTCAAAAATGGGCAGTTGCCTGATGACGTGTCCTCACGTGGGGTGCAAGTGGAATCCGTGGGAGAGACGTGTGAGAACTTCCTATGTGTGCAAGCGGGTTGGACCTCAATTGAGCCCTCCTTGACAAGGACTTGGGTTGGGCCATGCTCAACGGTGGGCCAACCTTAGGCCCAGTCCAGAACAGAAATTATGATCAAGGATATGGAAGGGAGGAAGATAGCTCAAATTGTTGAATATGAGTGGAAACCCCTATAATGTGAGAAATGTCAAAAAATGGGTCATATGTGCAAGCCAAATGGGAACAACAAGGAGAAGCAATGGAAGCCCAAGCCAAAACCACCAGATACGCATAAACAAGAAGCCATTGTTGTTGTTACACATAAAGATAGTCAAATTCAACAGGTGGGGGAATAACAATCATAACAATGGACAAGGGTGACTAAGGCCACTCGAGATAAAGGTAAGAAAATCTTTGCTGGGCCAACTTCTGAAGTTAATTGCATTAATGGATTTGAGGCATTAGGGGTTTTGAATGACCCCTTAATGACCTTGGGTAATGATCCATGTTAGTTTCTTGGAATGTAAAGGGGTTGAATAAATCAGGTAAAATTAGAGAGATTAGCTCCCGTCTCTGTAAATTGAAACCTGAAGTTGTGATTCTTATTGAAACTTGAGTTAAGGAGTCCAAGGCTAGAAATATTAGAGAGAAACTCAACCTTTATGGAAATCTTGTGGATAACTACCAACAACATGAAAATGGTAGAATTTGGATTTTTTGGGATGATACTAGAGTGAAAATCCAGTATGCGAGTAGTACTGATCAGTATATCCATTGTGGGGTTTATGACAATTTGGGCAAGTTTAAATTTTCACTAATTGTTGTGTATGCTCATAATCATCTGGATTAGAGAAGGAAATTATGGAATGATATTATTAACATGTAGAGTAATCAGCAAGGATCTTGGATCTTGCTATTGCTCAATAATGGATGAGTTATCTTCCCATTCCTAAAATGGCCCTTCATAAGATCAATGTTGTGTGTAGAAATTTCATCTGGATGGGGCAAGCTGGTGTGAAGAGAACAAGTCCTGTAGCTTGGCATAAGGTCTGCAGATCTGTTGTGAAAGGGGGTTTAAATATGATAAATATTGATATGTGGAACACTGTAAATTTGTTAAAGTGTTTATGGAATATCAGTATGAAAGTGGACAACCCCTGGGTAAAATGGATTCATGTATATTACTTAAAAGGAGATGAAGTGATGACAACTGAAATCAAGACTGCTAGTTCTTGGATTCTGAAACATATATTAGCAGTAGGTGTCTTGTGAGTAGGGGTGTACGCGGGTTGGGTTGGACCGGGTTCGCCTTAACCCGTTACCCAACCCGTTCAACTTTCAATGGGTTGGGTTTATCATCAAACCCGTAATTCTACTTTAAAAACCGACCCGAATCAACCCGGATATTTACGGGTTGGGTCCACGGGTTGTGTATATAATAATTATTATTTTCAATTTAAAAAATCTATAACACAATTCAATATAATTTTGCATATTTCAAACAATTAAATTATTTACGTAGTGAAGACAAATCCTACATATAAAATAGAATAATTAAAAATATAACAATTAAAATTTTGAAATGTATTTTCTTTGTCATAAAAAATATTAAGATACATATACACCATTAATTATTTATATATTTTCATTAATATACCTTAATTTATAAAAATTTATTAGTTATTTTGATATTCAAATGTTATCCATTACAAATATATATCAACATATGTAAAACAAATATATAATAATATACAGTATATATTAGTTGTTTTGATACTCAAATGTTACCTTTTCTAGCACATGCTTAAAAGTAGGTCCGTAAACTATCATATATATTAACACTTAATAATATATAAAATTCCATAAAATATCATTTCCATAAAATTCATAAATTCTAAATAATTCAAAAGCAAATAAACATCACTTAGTCTTAAAATGACATAGATGTATTGGTCCAATATTGGTCTAATAGCACCAAAATCTAACAGCAACTATAAAAGATTCCAGCACCAGCAGTGAAAGGTTTAGCAACAACAGAAAATCCAGCAACAGTAGCTGTAAAAGATTGCAGCAACAACAATGAAACGTTTAGCAACAACATAAAATCCAGCAACAACAGTTAAAAGTTTAAGCAACAATAGTCAAAAGAAGAAGAAAAAAAACAACACTAGAAAATACCTTAAAATCTAGTAGTAACAGTTGTATTGAGCTCAACCGCAGTAATGCCAACATCAATAGAAACTAATCCAGCTAACTCTATATATGTAAACACAAACAACTAATAAGAATAATGTAATGTAATACTAAAATAAAATAGATTTTAAAATTCAAACATATAATTCATACCTGACTCAACCTTTTCCAATTCAACCAACTCTTTTTCTAAATCAATGACCTTAGGAGATTTGATCCAATTTTGAGTACAAATCAAAGCTTCAACGGTAGAGGGATTCAAGGAACTACGAAATGAATCAAGGACACGACCTCCTGTACTAAAAGCGGATTCAGAAGATACAGTGGATACAGGGATAGCCAATATATCTCTAGCTATGCGGGAAAACACATGATATTTATTTGTTTTTCCTTTCCACCAAGTGAGAATATTAAATGTAGGAGAATCATCTTCAACACCATCCTCCAAATACCTTTCCAACTCATTTTTTTGCACTTCACATTGTTTTTTCTTCATATTCATTCTAAACAAATTGTCCCAATCTTCATCATCTTCACCATTTTCAATTCTAGAATGAGAGGCAATGTTTGAAGATGAGGCAATGGAACCACCATCATGAGAAACAGGATACAAAAATAAATAGTGCTCAAACAATTTAGCAATGAGAGATTTCAGTTTCTTTAACATATCCTCTGACAATTTTTCACCATACATCCGAGTAAAACAAAATTCAATATAGTCAAGCTTATAACGAGGATCAAGATAAATAGCAACAAAGAGAAGATAATTTATTGTATTGCTTTCCCAATACTTGTTGTACTTCAATTGCATATTTGCTGTCATGGTTTTCAAAATTGGATCACTAACATTGTGCCTCCATTTATTCAACGTTTTTTTAATATCCATCAACTGTTTGAAAAAAGAGTTAGCAGTAACATGCAATGACCCAGAAAAAGAAAGTGTGGCATCATAAAAAGTTTTCAAAAACTTCACAAAAATACGAGCTCGTTCCCAATCAGCTCGATTATGACATCCTTTCGACTCAATACGGAGATTAGTTAAAAATGCAACATCATCATGTTCTAAGCGGTAAAATGCATGTTCATACTTTTCAGCGATGTTCAACATTAAATAAGTAGAGTTCCATCTGGTTTCTACATCTAGTGTTACCAATGCTTTAGAACATACACCAACAGCTTCTGCACACTTCTTGAAAGTAGCCAACCTACTAGGAGAAGGCTTGACAAACTTACATGCATCCCTAATTATTTTAACAGATTCATCAATATCCTTTATTCCTTCTTTGACAATCAAGTTTAATATGTGAGCACTACATCTCATATGCAAGTACTCCCCATTAAACAAAGTACGACCATTCCAAAAACTCATGCCTCGATTTAAATAATCAATTGCCAAATTGTTAGCACTTGCATTATCAACAGTCACACAACATATAGACTTGATACCCCATTCCTTCATGCAATTCTCTAATGTTATCCCTATAGTTTCACCTTTATGGTCAGCAATTATACCAAAGCTTAATATACTCTTCTTTAAATTCCACTCGTCATCAATATAGTGAGCTGTAACACACATATAATTCATATTCTGAATCGATGTCCAAGTATCAGTGGTAAGAGACACCATTTGTTTATTAGCAGACAACATAGATTTCAATTTTTCTTTCTCATCGAAGTACAAGCATAAACAATCTCTGGCAATAGTGACACGAGATGGAATTTTGAATCTTGGTTGAGCCTCTTTCATGAACATATTAAATCCTTCATTTTCAACATATTTAAAAGGGAGCTCATCAATGATTATCATCTTTGCAAGTGTTAATCTAGTCCTCTCTTGATTAAAATCAACAAGTTTCAAGCTAACACTATTAGGATCATCCTCACTTTCTTTTCCAATAGCTATAGTTTTTTGTTTCTTATCAACTACCCTATTTGGATTTTTCAGGCACACTTTCAAATGTTTATGCATGTTAGTAGTGCCATGACTACCACTATTTGCAGCATATTGTTTCCCACAATACTTACATATAGCCTTATCATTAACCCTTTTAAAATCTTTCCAAACTGTAGAAGGTTTTCTAGAGGGTTTTCTTTTGCTTACCTCTATTAGTGCACTTGGTGGCAATGATGACAACCCTTCTCCTTGTATTTGTTGAACTTCTTGCTCTTGTTCAAGTGGATGAGCAACATCTTCACTGACAATTTGTGATTGTTCCACTTCCATTTTCTATAAAAAAACAATTTTTAATATAAATTATTATTAAAACAACATTAAACAAAATATATTTAAATTAATAATATGAAACAGAACAGGACTTTGCATCAAAATATATTTTCATCATATGAAACAAAATAGTACTTTGCATCATATGAAACAAAATAGTACATTACATTGAACCTATCATCATATTTTGCATTGATATAAAACTATTGAAGTACATACTGTAAAAACAATATATTGCATTGAAATAAATATATTGTAGAACTATAAAAAGTATAAAACCTTATTCAATATGGAGACGAAACTATGAGAGAGTCAAAGTATAGACTGTGGATTTTCGAAAGCAAGATGGAATTGGAATGTGAGAGAGTAAAATGAAAAAAAAATCGTGAGAGAAAGAGGAGTGGTGACGTTTGAGATTTGCCGTAGTAAAAAAATAGGGTTATGTTAAGTGGTATTGTCTTTAGTTTAGTAAGTTTCTAATATATACTTAATTATTATTAGTTAATAAAGATTCATTAAAAAAATAAAAAGGCAGTAAAGTGTAAACTAGAAGTGCATAAGTCAAGCAAGCATGATTAATATTAATAATAATGTTTAATTATAATAATAATAATAATTTAATGTGTGATTGGAAACTGGAAGGAAAGTGCAAAAGATCTTTGTGTACGTCACAATTTACAAAGTTATAGCAACTTTAAAATTTATAAATAATAATATAATAATAATAATAATAATTAATTATGCCACGTCAACGGGTTGGGTCAACGGGTTCATGGGTTTAGAAACTAAAACCCAATACCCGAACCAAATCTATACGGGTTGTTACGGGTTGTGTCGGGTATACCTGTAAATGAATGAGTCCGGGTAATTAATGGGTTGGTTCGGTTTGGGTAGGCGGGTTTGCGGGTCGACCCGCACCCATGAACACCCCTAGGTGAGTCCATCAATGTATTATTGTAATAATCACTAGAAATATTTTGAACTTATGGTAGTGTGTTTATTTTTCAACTCAAAAAATATTTCGAAATTATACTTTCGAACTAAACCTCAAGACAATTATATTTCCATCCTAAACAGTAAGTTTGTAATAAATTTGACATTTTTAAAAAAAAAAAACTTATATTTTAGATCATTTATACTAAGAATATTTAATTTTTATTCAAATAAACTATACATTAATGTAATTCAACTAAAATGTCATATATTAATTCAACTAAAATTCATAATCAAACCTCATTGTTGATAAATTAGAAATCATACTACAAATATTATTAAAATACAAGTAAAATTGAACTATTGGGTATATCTCACTCCCTGTTCCTTTTGTGCCTCCTGTACTACAAGGCATTCTGAGCTTTGGCATGCATGACCTCTATCATGACCCTCCCAATAGTGCCTTTTGAAAACTCTCTCTCCCTCTCTCTCTAGTCACAATATGTTGACATGCAGGTAACACATCAACTGCATAATCTGCCTTAGTGCTCTCCTCGTGTAATATCTCCTGATGAGCTAACCTAGATGGCTCTCCCTCTGCATTCGGTGTCATGTAAGGACGTGACACTCTTAAAACCCACTAGATGTAGCCAAATTCACTACTTCATGGCTGAGGAGCTGACACACTTCATGCTTCCTCTAACACCATATGATTATAGAAATCATCAAACATCGCAAACATATTTGCATATGATGGCGGAAGGAAAAAACGCGATGGGGTTTCTTCGAATACCATATAGAAACTCAAATTGGCGCATGAATCGCTCAAAAAGATGTGGATAAATTAGGTGTGACTCACAAGTCAACCATACGGAGTAGAAAATTATGTCATCTAATGGACGCATCTGATGGTGATCGTCGTACTATGTGTAGCGCATATCATTTCCTCTGATGTAGTCAAGAAACACTCTGATCGACTTGATTTCCTGATTCTATCTGAGCGGGATGAATGAGAAAGCATGTGGTTAAGCCTCATTGTATTCACCCTAATATGACCAGTCGGAGATGCGTGAAAAGTGAGAGAGGATTCATGCTTGGAAAAGGCTCAGATGAAATATTAGTAGCGATGTAGAACAAGTGTTATGAAGTATTAGTAACAACAAATATGCAAATATATTACCGTAAACAGTGAGCTACTTGTTGTCAGATGTCTAATCTTCCAAAGATAAGCTTCACATAAATCCGAGTACAAATAAATAAACAAGTGGCCCCATAGTTGTACTCATGAACTCAATGGAAGTCATTGAAGTATCTAAGGTAAACGACATCGACGTAATAAACACTTACAAATATGGATGTACCAACCAAATACATGAGGTATGACAACTTATAAGAGGATGATACATCATCAATTGTGATGGACATCTCACCAATCGGAAGATGAAAAAATTGACGCCTTTGTGTTCCATCTCTTTACAAAAATAGACAACATATTATGATTAATAACAATATAATCAGTCATGCATAAATCTTCTAGTTTAAATTATTGCATGACATCATAAAACCATTGCTCTTCAGACTGATGTAGCTTCACAATCTTCCTGTCATACCCCAAAAAATTTCCTACTACTTTTTGCACTTTTCATCTGACTTTTGGCTTTAATACATCTACATTCTCTTAGGAATTTAGGTCATGTCTTTCATCTCATTTCTAGAAAAATATCATGGATCCAAAAGTCTTATTATTTATGACATAAAGATTGGATCCTTGAAGCCCTAATTCTAAGTGTTTGAGATCTTTGTTTATGAAAGTTGCATCATAGTATTCAATTACACATAAAACTATAATTATTTAGCTTTGGTACACATGGATGAATTGGTAATGCATCAAGGCATTGGCTTGGTTTTGGTTTACAATTGAATTCAACTTATCTTTTGGTTTATGCATTAGTCCTTTAATTTTTTTATTAGGATTCAATTATCATGATTCATGTTATTTCAAAGAGAGCATACAAGAATATTCAAAAAAAACAAAATTCAAATTTAAAATGGGAGAGAAAAGCACTTTATTGAAGCAAGTCATATATTACATTCAATGATCATTTTCTTCATTACAATCATCAAATACATTACATAAGGAAGCTAAAAGTATACATTACACAAAAAAGACTACATTGGACCTAGAGTTGACTTTTTGGTCAAATAGTTGACCAAGGTCAAGCTATCTAAACCTACTTGGGTCTTCATTCATCATTGATCCTCTATTTGTGACTTCAAAGGTCTTCAACTTTAAGGATCTCCACATGTTCTTGGAGCTATTCCAAAAGCTCTTTGAATCATCACAATGCAAAAACTTCGTGACCATATCCTTTTAAGACTCGTGCCTTGATTCTTCCATGACATGCCATCCCTTGCACATGAATCCCTACAAAAGAAAACACCAATAAGTGGGCCATAAGTTCCATTGTTTACACATTCAAGCCATAAACCAAATCACATCTATATATTATAGCTCATACCCAATTCAAAGGTTCAATTCACATAGCATGGCAACAACTTTCAATACATAACATTTCATATTGTATCTAACTCAAACAATAAACCCCTACACAATGCATACATTAGCCTAACATGTCTTCCAATAACAGCCCACACATCAATGCATTCATTCAGACACATATTGATGCATTCATTCAAGAAATCATTCAAAAGCTCTTCAAAAGTAATCAACCTCAAGTCTAATAGGATGTTTCATGGACATAGCAGTTACATTCATGTAGCACACATGCATAACAATAAATAACAACAGCATAACAAGGAAGCATCACCATTTTGCAACAGGAAATTTACCTTGCCTGCAACTAAAGTCTGCTTTGAAGTAGCAACATGGCATAAAAGAACTTTCAACATTTCACTAACTTCACTATATGACAACAAATTTCATTTCAAGTAGCTTTCAACTGCACCTAGCAACAATTTCAGTGAGAAAGCAACTACCACTTTATAACAGTTCTATACCAAAGCATAGTCTTCATCAGATTCTGCATATTACTTCAACTCAGGAAATGTGTTTAAACTAATTATTAACACTGTCAAACCTAAACTAACCAACTGATTGTAGCTAATACTCAACTTCATATTTACCTAACTAACTGTTTCTTACTAACAGTTGTAGTGCAACCTCATTCAGACTAAGAAAACCAATCACATTTAACACAACTTCAATTAAGCAACTCCCTAATTGTTGCACTCAACTATAACAGTTTCATTCAACATCCAATTTCACATAACTAACTGCAGCTATCCTAACAGAAACTCCAGCCTGGCATAACTGATCCATAACCAACTTTCGATTGAGTTCCCCAATCTAACCTCACTTCAATCTCCTATAAATGGATCCCTTCGCAATTCAGGATCTAACGTTTCATTCCTCATACTCACACTCTCCTCTCAAAATCTTCATTCTCTAATTTCGTCACTCTCTCTCGATCCTCACTGCTACAACACCACCACAATTCAGAAGCAGAACAACAACAACATCGAAGAAGCCCAACAAAGAAGAGAAGAAGGAAGGAGTTAAGCAGAACTCGTTACCTAAAACTTGATCCTCGCGCCGGCAGGTCCATATTTTGATACATTTCCTTCCTTCCAAGTTACCATCATGTAGTGTTTGGATTGAGGAATAGAAGCCCTCAAATGAGAGGCTTTAATTCCTCGTGAGTTGAGTTTAATTTAGTTTTGAATAGATTAGGGATCATGTGTTATTTGAGTTTGGCTTAGGTTGTAGAGAGAGAATCTAGGCAAATTAGTGATGAATTCGAATAGAGGAGAACGAGATGAGTGGAACGGTGTAAGTTTAGGGTGGGTTTCATGCTCCGGCTCTGCCGGCGATGAGCTCCGACGCGGCGGAGCCGTTAAGGTTCCGGCGATGATTTTGAAGGCATGAAAGAGAGAGACAGACACGTGAGGTTGAAGTATCATCATGTGATGCTTCTATGTTGAATTCTTTCGCATTTGCACTTGTAACGGTTGGGCCAGGCCCATCCAAACATTCTTTCCACACCATACTTGTACACACACACCCTAGCCCGTGATTCCTTAGTCTTGCTTGGACTTTGAGCTTCACAGCCTACCAATAGGCTATTTATACCACTAGTTCATTGTTGCACCCCTCATGTTTTTCTTGCTTTATTTTTACTTTTTTATACTTAATTTCATTTTTTTTTCTTTTCCAAATTTATTTTTACATTTTCAATTTCTGATCCTTATTTTTTCTAATTAATTTCACTTTTTTGTTTATTTTTTCTATTATGTCATTAATTGTTTGTTAATTTCTTTATGTCTTTTTTTTTCTTCTTTAATTTTCATTGCGCTTCGTATTTTAAAAGATTAATTCCTATTAATTCTCTAATATGTTTGATGTATAGATTTTATTGCCCGACTTCCCATAGCATGATCTTAATATATATCGTGCTACTATTGCTTAACATTACGCTAGATTGTCCTGATTCGATTAACCGATCATCAACTACTAACTATTGACTTCTTATTCATCTAACTTCTAAATTTTACTTTCTTGCACTTTTACTTATTTCCATTTAATTCTTACAATTTACTTTTATTTCTCATTTATCATTCATTTACTCCGTTCACTTTTACCTTTATATCATTTTGTTTTTCTTGATCTTTATTTCCTTTATCTTGTTGTATAATCCAAAATGAACAAAAACATGATAAAATGGAAAAGATAAAAAAGACTTCACCTTCTTCCTTGTGATACATAATGGACCATTGGACTCTGTGTATGCCTTAAGCTTAACATGGAGTATTATGGACATATTAGACTTTGTGTATGCTCTAAGCTTGACATGGAGTATTATTGACATATTGGACTTTTTGTATGACCTAAGCTTGTCATGGACTTATCATGGACCCACTGGACCTTGTGTATGACCTTAGCTTAACATGGATCATCATTATAGACTTGACTTTTATTTGTTGTATGTGATTCATCCCCACATTGTGGGAAAAGTGTACCAAATTCCCATGACAATGTATTGGTTTATGTCTTATCCCCCATGGTGGATAAAATGTCCCCCACTTCCATGAACATGTAATAGCGTAGGATCTATTTCTTCACCGCTTTCTTGTGCATTGTAATTAGTAAGATAAATGAAAACGATAAAAATAACACTTTTCAAAAGATAAAAATAAACTCGATCCAACGTCAAGTGCTTTTTAAAACCAAACTCAATTGAATGCAACACAAATATTTAATCCAACATCAAGTATCTTTCCATTCCAATATTATTATTCTCATATTCCATTCCTATTATCACATTTTCCTTTTCACACCAATTTCACAATTCAAATTTCAAACACTTGGCCCAATACCAAGTGATAACGCGAAATCGTATATATATATATATATATATATATATATATATATATATATATATATATATATATATATATATATATATATATATATATATATATATATATATATATATATATATATATATATATATATATATATATATTGACGCATAATTCAACTAATGTTTGACTGGTTTCAATCCGATTTCGGATTCTTTCCATGTTATTTGTCTGATATTTTACAGGTATTTGATGATCATGTCTAAACAAAGCAATATGAAGAAAAGAAGCAATTACAGATGAAATATGGACAAAAACAACATGAAAAACACAGAATGCGCATTTTGCTGTTGTGACGACCGTCACACAACCATGACGACCGTCACACGGGTGACGACCGTCATGCAGGCAAAAACGCAAAGCTTCAATTAAACGTGCAAATACCAGTTCCAAGTCCCAAATAATGGACCACTACTCCCTAATTTTTCTGCCTCCAAGTCCACCTTCTTCAAATTACAACCGTTAGCATTTTACCTCTATAAAAGGGGAAGGAGGGGAGCTGAGAAAGGGAGCCGCATTCAGATAACGAAGTGCTGCCCAAATTATTTTCCAGAGCAAAAATTTAGTTTCATTCTTTTTGTTTTTGTTTCCTTTCCTTATTCCTGTATCCCATTTTCTACAATATTCATTTGTGCGCTCTATTGGTTTGAAGACACGATCCTGCCGACATCGTTGGGATTTGGCCAAAAGCCAATTGGATACGTTACAGGTTTTTATTATTTCGTTAATTGTAACTTTAATTCTCAGTAATATGAATGTTCTAAGTTTCTGCTTTTATTTATGTTTTACCTTTCCCAAATCCATGTCTAGCTAAACCAGAGTAATCGATATGTAATGATAATTCAGACGGGATTTGATAATAACCGGTTGAAAACTTTCTTTTTCAAAAGTTGTTTATGGCCTGAGTGTTTAAACTTATTTACTAAATAAACGTTCGTCGGGACAGCGAGAACTTATTTAAAAGTAGTTTTGCCACGACAGTGGGAAATTAATTAAGGTACGAACCAACAAGCGACAGCTGCGGCTAAGACCAGATAGTAAACACTAGGAATTTGTTTTAATAACAGCGAAAGCACTTTAAAATAGATTAGAACTTAGAGATTTCCAAAAAGCGATTTAAACCCCGAACGGGATAGCGACAACATACGTTTCGCCTTAGAGTTGCGACTAGCGTCAACAACCATCGTGAGACGAAAGTCTTTAGATCACTATTTTCTTCTTAAATAAATTCTGAAAAATATTTTATATACCGGTAACTTGTCAAATCCCCGAAGAACATAATTATTGCATATCGATTCGTGTAATTATAATTCAAGTAACGTTTTTAGTTCCCTTTAGTGATAGAAATTATTCCCTTAAACATTATCTACCTAGCTAAACATAGTAACTCCCGAGAACACTAGTTTGATTACGAGTCCTTGTGGGATCGATATCTTTTATTACTACGCGATAGACTGTGCACTTGCAGTTAAGTTGTATTATACATAGAAAGTCGCGATCAAGTTTTTGGCGCCGTTGCCGGGGACCCGTTTAGTTAATAGTGTAACCTTCTGTTACGCCGTATAGACTAGGTTAACAATTTTATTTTCCCTTTACTGGTTCTTTCGATTGTATGCCAAGTAATCGCCCACAAGGTGATATCTTAAAACCCTCAGCCGCGGAACTAGAGCGCTTCTTACATTTAAGAAGCCGCATCATTGAGTACCAACAAAAACATAACATTCCTGATCCTCTCACTCACATTCCCAACTCCGAAGAAGAACCAAAGATGGCTGAAGGACCTCAAAACAAACCGCTGAAAGCATACGCTACACCCTCTCAGATGGAGCCTAGAAGTAGCATTGCTGCCTCAGCTATTACTCGAAACGATTTTGAGTTGAAACCGTCATTGCTGTCAGCTGTACAACAAAACCAATTCTCAGGAAATGCAACTGAAGATCCAAACGAACATTTAACGAAGTTTGTAGAATACGCAGACACAGTGAAAGCAAATGGAGTAACTCCAGACGCAATAAGACTTCGTCTTTTCCCTTTCTCTCTTAGAGATACAGCGTGGACATGGTTACAATCCTTACCATACAACTCCGTTATGACGTGGGAACAGTTGAAGAACGTCTTCTTAGCAAGATATTTTCTGCCAAGCAAAACTGCTATGCTTAGAGCTCAAATCAACGAATTTCGACAAAAAGATACTGAATCTCTTTACGAAGCATGAGAACGATTCAAAGATATGATGAGAACATGTCCTCACCACGGTCTAGAAGACTGGGTGACGATCCATACTTTCTATAATGGGCTTTTATACAACACCAGACTAACGGTAGACGCCGCCGCGGGCGGTGCACTTATGGATAAGCCATACGACGAAGCCTATCAACTAATCGAAAACATGTCTCAGAACCACTGCCAATGGGGAGGTGAACGCATTCCAGCAGAGAAACCAGCAGCGAAAGGTAGGATGTACGAGATCAGCAGCCTTGAAAAGTTCAACACTAAAGTAGATGCTCTAGCACAGAAAATTGACAGTCTGACCGTTAACCCCACTGCAACTGTCGCTGCCGTAACTCTAAACTGCGAGTTATGTGGAATCACCACTCATAATGCACCCGAATGCCCATTGTTGGCCGGAATCCCACCAGACCAAGTAAATTATGCTCAAGGAAATCCTTACGCAAATACCTACAACCCAGGTTGGCGAAATCATCCAAACTTTTCTTACAAAAGCGATAATGCATTGCAGATGCCTGCTGCTCCGCCAGGATATCAGAAACCAGTTGCTACTCAGACTGCACCTAGGAAATCAAACCTCGAGTTGATGATGGAAAAATTCATAGCTACTCAAGCTCAAACAAACAAAGAATTCCTGAATCAAAACATACACACTAGCGAGCAAATTAAACAGCTGACCGGAAAAGTAGACGCTTTAGCCATCCACAACAAAATGTTAGAAACACAGATATCACAAGTGGCTCAACAACAAGCCTCTGCTGCTGCACCCGCTGGCACATTTCCTGGACAACCCGAACAAAATCCAAAAGGACAAGCAAATGCTGTCATATTAAGAAGCGGAAAAGAATTGGACGAACCGATCGACCCGAGAACCAAAAACTCAGCCATGCAACAAAAACCAACTGAACAAACAGAAAAGGAATCCGAGTTAGAGAAGAAGGAAGACAACGAGAAGGAGGACACCGCAAGTGAAAAAACGTAAGCACCTCAAGCGCCATATAAACCACCTATCCCTTATCCTCAAAGATTAATAAACTCTAAAACTTCAGGACAATTTAAGAAATTTGTAGAGCTCCTTAAGCAGCTGAATATCATTATTCCTTTTACAGAAGCTATCACTCAAATGCCATCATACGCTAAATTTCTCAAAGAAATCCTGTCAAATAAGAGAAAGATTGAGGATAACGAAACAGTTACACTTACTGCAGAGTGTAGTGCTATTATTCAAAACCGCATGCCTCATAAATTAAAAGACCCAGGTAGTTTTTCCATACCCTGCGTCATAGGAAAGTTCGTAATAGACAAAGCTCTATGCGATTTAGGAGCCAGTATCAGTGTTATGCCTTTATCTATATGCAAAAAGCTGAATATGGGAGACCTTAGACCAACCAAAATGTCCGTACAATTGGCTGACCAATCAGTAAAATATCCCGTCGGAATACTGGAAAACGTTCTAGTACGCATATGACAATTCTACATCCCAACCGACTTCATAATCATGGACATCAAAGAGGACTCTGTTACCCCAATTATCCTAGGAAGACCGTTCCTAGCTACAGCCGGAGCTATTATAGACGTGAAGAAAGGAAGGCTAACATTCGAAGTAGGAGAAGAAAAGATAGAGTTCATTCTCACCAAGTTCTTACAAGCACCAGCCATAGACGATATCTGCTATTTAGTAGATGTAATTGACGAATGCATAAGAGAACTTGAAAATGAAGAGACCACGTATTCAGAAATAATAAAGATTCAAATACCCGATATTTCTGAAGACGATGATTGGCGTAAACCGTATAAAGACGACAGCCTAAGCGAAAGCTTAGCACTAACCCCAAACCATATGCCAGGTCCGAAGAACCCATCTTTAGAACTTAAAACACTACCCAAAAACCTTAGATATGAATTCCTAGACGATGAACTAAAAAGACCAGTGATAGTCAACGCCCCGACTTAGGACAACTAGAAACCGTAAAGCTATTAGAAGTCCTAAAGAAGTACCCCACCGCGTTAGGCTATAACATAAGCAATCTAAAAGGTATAAGCCCTTCGATCTGTATGCATCGAATTACAATAGAGGAAGACTGTAAACCCTCTAGAGAGCATCAAAGGAGACTGAACCCCATCCTAAGCACTGTAGTCAGAGACGAAGTAAAGAAATTGTTAGATGCAGGAATCATCTATCCAATCTCCGATAGTGAATGGGTTAGCCCAGTTCATGTCGTACCTAAGAAAGGAGGAGTCACAGTAGTTAAGAACGAAAAAGGCGAATCAATAACAAAAAGAGTCGTGACTGGAAGCAGGATGTGCATTGATTATAGAAAGCTTAACAAAGCTACACGAAAAGATCACTTCCCCCTACCCTTCATAGACCAAATGTTGGAAAGGTTAGCCAAACATTCATATTTCTGCTATCTAGATGACTATTCAGGATTTTTCCAAATTCCCATTCATCCTGATGACCAAGAAAAGACTACATTCACATGTCCTTATGGTACTTTTGCTTACCGTCGAATGCCGTTCGGACTTTGTAATGCTCCAGCAACCTTCCAAAGATGCATGATGGCAATCTTCGCAGATTTCATAGACGACATCATGGAAGTATTTATGGACGATTTCTCAGTATGTGGACAAAGTTTCGAAGGATGCTTACAAAACTTAGAAATGCTATTAGAACGTTGTGTAAAAGTGAACCTCGTCCTAAATTGGGAAAAATGTCATTTTATGGTCCGACAAGGAATAGTTCTAGGACATGTCATATCAAACAAAAGGATTGAGGTCGACAAAGCTAAAATAGAAATTATAAAAGACCTCCAACCTCCAAAATCCGTACGAGAAATACGGAGTTTTCTAGGACATGCCGGTTTCTACCGCAGATTTATAAAAGATTTTTCAAAAATCACAAAACCTTTGACCGGCCTGTTGATGAAAGATGCTGAGTTCGTCTTTGACGACGACTGTCTAAAAGCATTCGAAACATTAAAATCAGCCCTTATCACCGCACCGATTATGCAACCATCCGATTGGCGACTACCGTTCGAAATCATGTGCGATGCGAGTGATTATGCCGTAGGCGCAGTTCTAGGACAAAGGAAGGACAAGAAGCTCCATGCCATCTACTATGCCAGTAGAACCTTAGATCCTGCCCAAATGAACTACGCTACAACAGAAAAGGAACTTCTAGCAGTTATATTTGCGCTTGACAAATTCCGTTCTTACTTAGTAGGAGCAAAAATTATCATATACACAGACCACGCTGCCATCAGGTACCTAATAAGCAAAAAGGATGCCAAACCAAGATTATTGAGATGGATCCTGTTATTACAAGAGTTTGACTTAGAAATCAAAGATAAGAAAGGAACCGAGAACGTTGTTGCAGATCACTTATCCCGAATAGAAGGCATCAAACATGAACCAGTACCGATAAATGACGATTTTCCGTACGAACATCTGATAGCCAAATTAGAAAGTGACATGCCTAACTTAATCTCGGAAGATCCAGAACTCGAAAAAGCCGTAGAAGTCGTCTATGCCCAAACCACATTACCTTGGTATGCTGACATCGTTAATTACCTAGCTGCAGGCGTGCTTCCACCGGATCTCACTTATCAGCAAAAGAAGAAATTCTTCCACGATCTGAAACACTATTATTGGGACGAACCTCTACTCTTCAAGAGAGGGGCCGACAACATATACTGTCGCTATGTCCCAGAGGAAGAAATAGAAAATATCATTTCCCAATGCCATTCAGCACCATATGGTGGTCATGCCAGTACATCTAAGACGTGCGCTAAGATTCTCCAAGCCGGCTTATTCTGGCCTAACCTCTGGAAAGACATTCACATCGCTGTGCTAAAATGTGATCGATGCCAACGAACTGGCAACATCTCACGACGCGATGAAATGCGTCAGAAAGGAATCTTAGAGGTAGAAATCTTTGACGTATGGGGAATAGATTTCATGGGACCCTTCCCGCCTTCTTTTGGTAATAACTACATACTCGTCGCTGTAGACTATGTGTCTAAATGGATAGAAGTCATAGCTGCTCCAACAAATGACGCACGAGTAGTAATCAAACTCTTCAAAAACACAATCTTTCCTAGATTCGGTGTACCCAGACTCGTCATTAGTGACGGCAGATCACACTTCATATCGCGAATCTTTGATAAACTTCTTTCTAAATATGGAGTCCGACACCGAGTAGCTACACCTTATCATCCGCAAACTAGCGGACAAGTAGAGGTCTCGAACAGGGAAATAAACAAATATTGGAAAATACTGTCGCTACCTCAAGGAAAGATTGGTCATCAAAGCTAAATGAAGCTTTATGGGCTTATAGGACCGCTTTTAAGACACCAATAGGTACTACACCCTACAAATTAGTTTACGGTAAATCCTGTCATCTCCCTGTAGAATTAGAGCATAAAGCCTTTTGGGCCATTAAGACACTTAAGTTCAACTACACTGAGGCAGGAGAGAAACGAATCTTGAACTTACACGAATTAGAAGAACTTCGATTGGACGCTTACGAAAATGCCCGTATCTACAAAGAACGAACTAAAAAATGGCATGATAAACGTTCAGTCAAGAAACAATTCAGTGTGGGAGACATCGTACTTCTATTTAATTCAAGATTAAAACTCTTCCCAGGTAAACTAAAATCTAGGTGGTCTGGACCTTTTGAAGTGACTAAAGTACTTCTAAGTGGAGCTGTTGAAATTACCGATAAGACGAATGCACCGTTTATCGTAAACGGGCAACGTCTAAAACATTATAATAAGAACGAAAACAACCCTCAAGTCAGCAGTATAACATTGCTCGAGCTTTCTGCTCAAACACCTGAATAGCTTGTCACCAAGCTATCGTCAGGCTTTAGACGTTAAAAACAGCGCTTAATGGGAGGCAACCCAATTTTCCCGTATTTCCCTCTTTACTGTATTTCATTCTCATTTTTATTTAAAATTCTACTTTGAAACTTTAACAAAAATTCTAAACTTAAAATTGCTACTATTTTTACTTTATTCTATTTCATTTTATTTTTCTCTTTTATTTAAACTTTGTTTTTTTACCACCTTTTGCTTCTAAAAATTCTGACTTCAAATTTCTGTTTTAAACTTTTCAGGATTTTCAAAGCCTTCAAACCTTCCTCTTGTTTTTCTCCGACTAACCTGTGAGTATGGCCGCGTACGACTTCACAAAGGTTCATTTTCGAGGATTAGCTCAAAAGGCAAGATTCGAAGCATTAACTGAGAGAGACATAGCCTTAACACTGTATTATGATAAGTCTACCATGGAGAAACTAGGAATTACTGATAGCATCCAATACCTGTTTAATCAATTAGGCTGGGAGAACACCTCCTTGAAAACCCGTTTTGCTACCTACAAGGACCTCACCTACGAATTCCTTAGTTCCTTCAGGTACTTACCCAACTATGGTTTTGGATCAAACACAGAGCTGATCACCTTTAGGATGTTTGGAATAGACCAAACCCATAGCTGGATGTCATTAGCTAACCTCCTAAGATTTCCTAGCGGACCACATGTGTTCATCAGTGCCGAAGATGACGATCTTGATTTTGAACTCAACCAGTTCTGGGGTAGAATCACAGGCGACTATCACCCTGACCCAAATAGCATGTATAATAATGAGATTCATAACCCATCTTTCAGATACTTTCATAAGATCCTAGCTCACACCCTTTTCGGAAAAGAAGAAAACATTACTACAGTATCTAAAGAAGAGTTATTTATCATGTTCTGTGCTTCTCAGGGCCGTACAGTGAATGTCGTACCTTTTATGATGAGATCCTTCCGACGCCTCACTCAGGAACCACAATCACCTATTCTAATAGGAGGCCTCGTGACAATGATTGCCCACGAGCTTGGCCTTAGATTCCACCTAAATGCAAGCACTAGTTTTGGCACCATCCGACCCATGAATATCCAGTTTTGCTTTAACAGGCACATTTTAAGAACCATGGGACCTGGACCTTACGAGTACCTCATCAATGACAAACCTGTCCAGCTATTCACATTGCCAAATCATCAGATGACAAGTATCCATAACAAGGACAACTGGGTTTATGAATTGGATGAGCCTATGGGACCTCCTTCACCTCAATCAACACCATAAAATTACATGTACGACAGTGATCACATCTCTGAAGCACATGATTATATGTACTATGAGGATGTTGTATCCGAAGCTGAGGTAGACCCTGCGACCCCTCCACATTACAACACATATCCTGAGCCCATTCCTGAGGAAACCACAGACAAAATGGATATCGTTCTGAACCGATTAGACAATGTCGACGCCGCCCTGACCACCGTAAGAGAAGACATCACAAGCATACACATCAAACTCGCAGTCTTCATGGACTTAGTTTATGACCAGCTCGACTACTACGCCCGGAAGTTTGACGAATTGAAGGCACAAAAAGACTGAGATATTAGCTTTAGTTTAGTTTAATTTTTTCTGTTTTCCGTCCGTTTTCAATTATTTTGATTTTTGCATTGTTTTTTCCCCTTATGTATTACATTACAAACAATCATTTTAATTACATGTTATTTCAATTTTATTCTTTATTCCTTGATTCTGTTTTTACGTTATCATATGTTTCTTGACCGATATAATACATTGCCATATCAATTATACACCTTGAAACCATGACAAGAGCACCCCTATAGCAAAATTCTGCGTTCTGCAGATTTTGCTGGTGTGACGACCGTCACAGAAGCCTGACGCCCGTCACACGGGTGACGACCGTCACAGATGCGTGACGACTGTCACGAGTCCAAAACTGTTATCTGCTATAACAGAGGTTGCGTTTTCTCCCCCACTCCCATCTATTCAACTTCCAATTATCACACACTTAAACCCCACTCCCAACTTTCGTTTTCCCACCTTGCTCCATATAATCCCAACTCCCATTTCAACTTCCTAATCCACTTCTGTGACATTTTTCATTCCACAGAACCAACTTAATCCCCATTTCCTCAGCATCCTCCAACCATGGCGAGAAACAACGAAACCCCAGACCTTAGCAATATCGTGTTCAGCGACGGTGACTCCGACGAGAAACAGAGAGGCAACTATATCGCCTTCCATCAACGGTCGCTACAGCCGACCCACTATCCGCACGTACCATCCCTCATGGAGCTCGGCCTCCTTGACGGCGTCACTTGGATGCTCCAAAGAGCCGGCATTTGGTATCTGTGCACAAATCCGCAGCCGACTTACGAACAACTCACCCTTGAGTTCCTCAGTTCGTTCAGTTACTTCACTTCCAGCGGCGACCTCAGCCAACATTCCGGCGCCGCCTGCTTCCGTATGTTCGGCACGAACTACCAACTGAACCAAAATCAGATTGCCGACATCCTTCATTTCCCTCGCGGCGACGATGCTCACCGTCGCATTACCGAACAGTTTCAGCATGACGCCTTTGCGCTCTGGTACCAATTGACCGGAATCAATGCCGACGGCTGGGATTCTCTGCATGCAACACACATCCACAACCCGACCATCTGGTATTTCCACCGAGCACTGAGCAACACCATCTTCGCAAGGGATAGCAACCATAAGGTGAACTCCAAAGAACTTTTCTTTCTTCGCTGTGTGTTCAATTCCGAGCCCATCAACGCCGCTCCGTTCCTCCTGGCCCACATTTAGGCCAACTGCAACCGTGGCTCTAAGCCATTTTACTTTGGCGGGATTGTTACCTCCATTGCACTTGGGCTAAACCTCGGTGACCGACTCCAGCCTCTCCACACAATTCCCTCGGTATTTCTCGACACCGACCATTGCAGAGCTTCTCACCTCATCCGCTCTAGGGCCGATGGAAAGTACCACTCGGTCGTGCGTGGCAAAACCGTCAGAAGTATCATCATGCCGTCACGTACCCGGATGCACCCACAGGATTGTGCCAACTGGCTTTTTGACCTCAATGCCCCTGCTGCTACCGCTGCCCCAACTCAAACCAACACCCAAGGTTCTGGCGACGAAATGCAAGATGAGTTGGACAGAACTGAGCAACCGGAGGCATCGCAACCACTTCCTTCTGAAGGCACATCCTACCGCCGCCGCCGTCATCATCCAGAGCCCAACTACTCTGAAGCAGACCTCCGCCGATCCCTCGACCAACAAGCCCAGATACTCGCTATGATACAGCAACAAAATCAATGAGCAGAGCAGTTCGAAGCTTGGCATCGGACCACGATGCAACAGCTCCAAACTGGCCAGGAAACCATCACTGAGAACTTGGCGAATCTTACCTTGCAGATCGAAGGACTCCGAGATTATGTCTATCACACCGGAGCACTGAACTTTGAGGCCCGAGTCGACCAAGCCAGAGGTAGAGGACGAGACAGAGGACGTGACCGAGGCAGAGGCCGTGATTAGTTCTTTCTTTCCTTATTTGTTTACTATATTTTCCGTTTCTTGTATTTTCATTTCCCTTGTATTTCCCTCTCGCATTCTTTCAAATCAGTTGGGACACTGATTGAGATAGTGTGGGAGCGGAGCGTTTATTTCCCATTCCGTTGTACTTTTAATTCAGTAATTTCAATTCAAGCATTTTCCCATTTTAGCAAATAAAAGCTCTTTTATATATCTTCTTCCGTTACGCAAACATCCCCACTTTATTCGACATAAACAAAAAATTCAGTCGTTCCTCAAAAGCAAAAGCATCACGAGAATGCGCCAAAGTTCAAACCAAGTTTTGAAACTCCGAGACAAAAATTCTAACAAAACCAGTACCGTCCTGACACCTTAGACCTCCGGTTTATGCGAGTCGGTTTCACTACCTACGTGTACCAAAGTTTCAAGTTTCTATGCAAACTCAGCCCCAAGTAGTTTATACAAGCAGTCAGCACCATCCTAAACACTTCTAAGTGAGCGACCAATGCAAATAAGTGTATGATCTCTAAAAAGATGAAAAATCATGAAAAGAAAGCCATATAGCCCAAGTATAGAGACATGTTCTCTCTAAGTTAGGTGCTCCTCACCCGAGCATTTAGCCCAACGGTATAAAAACTCATTGAAAAATCAATGGTATAAGCTTATGAGCAATGAAAAGATCAAAACAGCAATGAGATCATATTCACTAACAAGTTGACTTGCCATGAAAGTGTATGGACAACAGACTTAATGTGATTGCGCTAGAACAAACAGGGTAAACTTGACGCGAGAACCTTGATACCGAGATGCAGTAGCGTGATTGGGACCGATTTGCATAAAAAGGAGACCTTCGAAGACTTATAGTCCAGTGTCGTCACCGTACTCGTTTTGTTCCAATTTAGAATCCCGGTCTTTTCCCAACTTTCTGAATGAGGAAGCTGCCTCGTACTTGCCGATTTTTATTCCTTCTATTTTACTTGAGGACAAGCAAAGATTCAAGCTCAGGGGAGTTTGATAACGTGAAATCGTATATATATATTGACGCATAATTCAACTAATGTTTGACTGGTTTCAATCCGATTTCGGGTTCTTTCCATGTTATTTGTCTGATATTTTGCAGGTATTTGATGATCATGTCTAAACAAAGCAATATGAAGAAAAGAAGCAATTACAGATGAAATATGGACGAAAACCAGATGAAAATAACATGAAAAACACAGAATGCACATTTTGCTGCTGTGACGACCGTCACACAGCCATGACGACCGTCGCACACCATGACGACCGTCATGCAGGCAAAAACGCAAAGCTTCAATTAAACGTGCAAATACCAGTTCCAAGTCCCAAATAATGGACCACTACTCCCTAATTTTTCTGCCTCCAAGCCCACCTTCTTCAAATTACAACCGTTAGCATTTTACCTCTATAAAAGGGGAAGGAGGGGAGCTGAGAAAGGGAGCCGCATTCAGATAACGAAGTGCTGCCCAAATTATTTTCCAGAGCAAAAATTTAGTTTCATTCTTTTTGTTTTTGTTTCCTTTCCTTATTCCTGTATTCCATTTTCTACAATATTCATTTGTGCGCTCTATTGGTTTGAAGACACGATCCTGCCGACATCGCTGGGATTTGGCCAAAAGCCAATTGGATACGTTACAGGTTTTTATTATTTCGTTAATTGTAACTTTAATTTTCAGTAATATGAATGTTCTAAGTTTCTACTTTTATTTATGTTTTACCTTTCCCAAATCCATGTCTAGCTAAACCAGAGTAATCGATATGTAATGATAATTCAGATGGGATTTGATAATAACCGGTTGAAAACTTTCTTTTTCAAAAGTTGTTTATGGCCTGAGTGTTTAAACTTATTTACTGAATAAACGTTCATCGCGACAGCGAGAACTTATTTAAAAGTAGTTTTGCCACGACAGTGGGAAATTAATTAAGGTACGAACCAACAAGCGACAGCTGCGGCTAAGACCAGATAGTAAACACTAGGCATTTGTTTTAATAACAGCGAAAGCACTTTAAAATAGATTAGAACTTAGAGATTTCCAAAAAGCGATTTTAACCCCGAACGGGATAGCGACAACATACGTTCCGCCTAAGAGTTGCGACTAGCGTCAACAACCATCGTGAGACGAAAGTCTTTAGATCACTATTTTCTTCTTAAATAAATTCTGAAAAATATTTTATATACCGGTAACTTGTCAAATCCCCGATGAACATAATTATTGCATATTGATTCGCGTAATTATAATTCAAGTAACGTTTTTAGTTCCCTTTAGTGATAGAAATTATTCCCTTAAACATTATCTACCTAGCTAAACATAGTAACTCCCGAGAACACTAGTTTGATTACGAGTCCTTGTGGGATCGATATCTTTTATTACTACGCGATAGACTATGCACTTGCAGTTAAGTTGTATTAGACATAGAAAGTCGCGATCACCAATTCATTTTCAAAACTTTTTCACAATAAACTGGAGGAAAAAGAATGGGTTGTATGTACCCTTACACACCATTTCTCAAGTACTTGGGTTGTTGGCCCTGCTTGGCTTGTGTCCCGATGTTTGTCTTCCATTCAAAACACTTAAGAATTAAACGAGTTTAATTCAGTCCTCATAGGGCGGAAAATAGGGGTTACGATACCATTGTCCTTTCAACTCCCGAGTATTCTAATTTTCGGTCGTACTTAGCTGGTAGTTAGATACTTGTCTCCCTCTAAGTACCAATAATTGAACTCACCCCAAAAATTTCATAAGCAATCTCTAAAACCAATCACCACCAATCAAATACTTTTTTCCGCCTTAGGGCAACATTCAAACCTTTCACCATTCAACACCTCAACAACAAGCTTCTCTTAGGTTTAAACACCACTCTTTTGATTTAAACACCACTCTCTTGTTTTAAACACCACGTCTTTGGTTAAATAGCAGTATCTTGTTTTAAATACCACTTCTCTATTTTAAACACCACCTTTATTTCTTCTTTGGTTTAGACACCGCTCCCTTGGTTTAAACACCACTTTTCCTTCTTGGTTTAAACACCATTTTCTTATCTCCTTCTGGGTTTAAACACCACTTCTATACTCTCTTTAGTTTAAACATCACTTCTATTTCTTCTCTAGTTTAAACATCTCTAACTTGGTTTAAACACCACTTATATCTCTCCGTTGGTTTAAACACCATTTTTCTTATTATTTGGTTTAAACACCACTCTTATCATTTATATTACCCTTCTTAGTTTAAACACCATTGCCCTTTGGTTTAAAAACCACTACCTTTTTTACTTCTATGTTTTAAACACCACTTTCATTATGTTCTTCAAATTCTTGTTCTTCTTCTTTGAATTTTCATACATAACCTTCAAATAGCACATAACTTCCATAGCTTGCAACTCTGAGTTCATAATGCCTTCATCTTCATTTCCAGCTTTTGCTCCCATGTCTTCATTCCATATGAACAAATCACACGTCTCATCACTTATCCAAAAAGGACATCTCCAAAAAAAACGTCTTTCATTATTAAGTCTCTTCTTGCATTGGTACGAAACTATACGACCATGACTCCCACAGAAATTTTCAGGGTGAGATTTTATAGAAGAAGAAGAGATGAAAACGCCTTTGGTTGAGTTTATCTTCAAAGACATAATTGAAAAGAAGCAAAATTGGGTAGATAGACCCTTATGCGTTTTTGCGTGCAAGATAAAGGAAGAAAGACAAAATTAAATTAGGGTAAAATGATTGGAGAAGAAAACTATTTGTTACATCCACATATTTCATTATGTCTATCCCTTAAACTTCCAACAACTTAAAATTTAATTTGTATCAAATATGTGGATGAAAAATATTTTACAGATTATTTTTTTTAAAAAAATTAACAATATTTATAAGATCAGAAACATATTTAATCCTAAATATTTAAACATATTTTTAAATCAAAATTCATTTAACCCTAAAATATTTAACCATATCTTTAAATCAAAATTCAAAGTTTATTTATTTGTCATAACGTGAAAACTCCACCTATCATGCTAGATCTAACTAGTTAATCTATCAACAAATATAATTTGTATATCACCATTATTGCATGGTATTTTAAATCATTGGATGCTTGAATAAAATTGTCTAGGAAAAAAATTCACAAAATAACAATTCAATAAATAAATAAATAAATAAATAAATAAATATATATATATATATATATATATATATATATATATATATATATATATATATATATATATATATATATATATATATATATATATATATATATATATATATATATATATAAACTTGACATTGATGACATGTATATAATCATTACAGCATTTGTGAGCATAAAATAAGCTTCTGACTTTAGCGTATTCGATTATATCTTTCAAAACCCAAATCTGATCCCTTTTCTCTGTAAAAGGAAAAATCAAAATTCGATTCACCTATATACATCCAAATCACTCCATAAATTGAGTTTTTACAAAACCAAAATCATCATGAGTGACGAATATCTTTCAGGTTGCAGCACTACTCCATTCTTACAATCCCAATTTGAGGCCCAATATCATGTTAAAAGAACAGGTATGTATTTCATTTTTTCTTCTCTCCTTCGCAATTTATATACAAATTCATATTTCTGAAAATCAATAATGTTAATGTTATGGTTTATGATTATAACGGTGACGATCTCGAACAGGGACAGTGTGGACGGCAGTGGCGCACATAGTGACAGGAGTGATAGGGTCAGGAGTGTTGTCGTTGGCATGGAGTATCGCACAGATTGGATGGATTGCAGGACCATTAGCAATTCTTTTGTTCGCTTCTGTTACTCTTCTTTCTGCTTTTCTTCTCAGTGATACTTATCGTTCTCCCGATCCTGAATCTGGTCCTCATCGAAGTTTTTCTTACCTTGACGCTGTTATTTTCTTTGGAGCAGAAGTAACTTCTTCTACAACTTTCATCCTCTGAAGACTCTTCCCATTCAGAGGTTTTCCTATTGCAGAAGCTAATTCTTCCTTCATTCCAGCTTCTACCAGATGACCAACAAGACCATTCTCAGTCAGAATGTCTGAGATAAGTCTTCCCATTGGAATCCAGTTCCTCAGCTTCTGATGTTTGGTTCTGGCCTCTTCTCTTGACTGTTCAACATGTGTCCACAGATGATGAAACAGAAGATATGGCAGATCCACCTTGGTGCTCTGACTCGGACAGTACATGAAGTATAACTGATCAGCGTTAACATAGTCTGGAGAATTTGAAGATTTTCTGTGATGAATGCAACTCATGAAAATCTTAGCCTAGATCCTGTAAACTGGCTTCAAATCCTTAACCTTGTTATAAGCTACTCCATATGAGCAAACTTCTCTATACACATCAGTCATATCCACACGCCCAGATGGAAGATTAGTGACTCCATCAGTTTCCTCATACCCTATGAGTTTTCTTATCAAATATTCAGTAATAACAATTTCTTTACCCAGAACATAAGAAACTATGAACTTAGGGCAAGTAGAAGCATGATTCCAGAATTCCTTTACTAGACAAGGATAGACTGGTCCCACTAGCCTGTCAAAGAACTTGGTCCAACACTGTGCATCAACAATAGGACGAAGATCATACCCATTTTTAGCAAACGATTCAAAGTTGACAATGGATTCACATAAGACTTCCAACTTGTCAACATGAGTGAGTAATGTTCTTATAGGTTCCTTAAACGCAACAACACCCATGTTTGAGGAAGAAATAGCAGTCATTGAAGATTGGAACTGAGCAGACGTTGATGATGAAGTTGCTATGGATGTTCTTGAAGATTTAGGGTTACTGAGATGTTTGGGTTTTGGAGAGAGATGGAAACAATGAAACAAGAAGAAATGCATACAAGGTGTTTGTGAGAGTGAAATGTGTGAAATGTGTAAAGTTGTGGCATTTATAGAAGAAATTAGGGCACACAAGAGTCACACGTTCAGCACACTTGCACTTAGCATTTAATGAAAAGAATATAATCATAACAAGCAATTAATGATTCTGACAATTGGGGGGAAAACGAGAACCTCAATATTCAAAAACAGTACCTCAAACGTCAATTCAGTATTGTGCACTCCACCTTTTCAGATCTAGAGTGACACATGTTTGCTTGCATGTGCTTCTGAAACTTCTTTGAGAAATGAAACGTTAACCAACGTTCAGATCCTCTGATGTTTGTTAGTTCAGATTTGCACACAAAGAATAAAGTAATAAACAATAAACAAATAGAAGTAATACTTCAGAGTTAAAAACATTTTCATCTGAGAAAATTTTCTTCTGATAAACATTTTATTATGGACAGAAATCCATACTTATATTTTTCAGAATAAATTTAAATCTATCTTCAGCAAGGGGTTTTGTAAATATATCAGCCCACTGATGATCTGTATCAACAAAGTTTAAACTGATAACTCCCTTCTGAACATAGTCTCTGATGAAGTGATGTTTTATCTCTATATGTTTTTCTTAGAGTGTAAAATAGGGTTTTTAGACAAACATATAGCAGAAGTATTATCACAGAAGATTGAAATGTTACTCTCATGGATCTGATAGTCTTTTAACTGACTCTTCATCCAGAGCATCTGAGTGCTACAACCAGCAGCAACAATGTATTCTGCTTCTGTTGTTGAAAGCGTAATAGTGGGTTGCTTCTTGTTGAACCACAAGATCAGATGACTTCCAAGAAACTGGCAGCTTCCAGAAGTACTTTTCCTTTCAACTCTATCTCCAGCGTAGTCAGCATCACATAATCCAACTAATTTATAATCATCAGATCTTCTGTAACACAAACCCACATTAGTAGTACCTTTCAGATACCTTAGAATCCTCTTAAAAACTGTTAAGTGAGACTCTCTAGGATCTGATTGGAATCTTGTACACAGACAAACACTGAATAGAATATCAGGTTTAGAAGCAGTCAGATACAGAAGAGAACCAATCATACCTCTGTAGAGTTTCTGATCTACTTTCTTGCTTACCTCTTCCTTATCCAGAGTGCTTGTAGGATGCATTAGAGTCTTTGCTGATTTGCTCTCAGTCATGTTAAACTTCTTCAGAAGCTCCTTCACATACTTAGTCTGATGTATGTAGGTGCATTCTGGAGTTTGATTGACTTGGATGCCCAGAAAAAGTCTGAGTTCTCCCATCATGCTCATCTTAAGTTCAGCCTGCATAGAAAGATCAAACTTCTTTCCCAGCGTAACATTGGTAGATCCAAATATAATATCATCTACGTAAATTTGACAAATTAACAAATCTTTCTTAAATGATTTACAGAAGAGAGTTGTATCCACTTTGCCTCTGATAAAATTCTTTTCCAAAAGAAAATTACTTAATCTCTCATACCAAGCTCTTAGAGCTTGTTTTAAACCATAGAGTGATTTTTTAAGTTTGAAAACATGTTTTGGGAATTTATCATTTTCAAAGCCAGAAGGTTGGTGAACATACCCTTCCTCTTCTATAATACCATTTAAGAAGGCACTCTTAACATCCATCTGATAAAGAGTGATGTTATTTTGTGCAGTAAAAGAAATGAGTAGGCGTATAGACTCTAACCTGGCCACAGGAGCATAAGTCTCTGTGTAGTCAATTCCTTCTTGCTGACTATACCCTTGAGCAACTAGCCTTGCTTTGTTCCTTACAAATTCTCCTTGCTCATTCAATTTGTTTCTGAAGACCCATTTGGTTCCAATAATATTGAATCCTTTTGGTCTTGGTACCAGATCCCAAACGTCATTTCTGGTGAATTGATTTAGCTCTTCTTGCATAGCAAGTATCCACTCATTATCATTCAGAGCTTCATCAACAGAAGTTAGTTCAATGACAGACACCAACCCAAAATGTAACGTTGCAGATGATCTGAGGAAAGACCTTGTTCTGATAGGGTCATCCTTCTTCCCAATTATCACATCCTCTGGGTGAGAGGCCTTGATTCTGGAAGATGATCCTTTAACATTAGGTTCTTCAGAGATATTCAAATTTTTTATCTGAGCAGTCAATGGAGTTGCATCTGGCGTTGCTTCTGGTTCTTTCACTTGAGCCTTTTCTGCCTCTAAGCCTTTAGAGTCTGTGAGAATTACTTCTCTATCTGCAGAATTAACAAGTTGCTTTGGCTTTTGATTGCCAAGCTTATCATCAAATCTAACATGTATAGATTCCTCCACAATCTGCATTTCAGTATTGTATACTCTGTAGCCTTTAGAGCGTTCAGAATACCCAAACATGAAACACTTCTGTGCTTTAGAATCAAACTTGTTCAGATTCTCTTTAGTATTCAACATAAAACATACACATCCAAAAGGATGGAAATAAGAAATGTTAGGCTTTCTGTTCCTCCACAATTCATAGAGAGTCTTCTCCAGAAGAGGTCTTACAGATACTCTGTTCTGAATATAACAAGCTGTGTTTATTGCTTCTGCCCAAAACTGCTTTGCCAGATTAGTCTCGGTTATCATGGTTCTGGCCATTTCTTGCAATGTTCTATTTTTCCTCTCTACAACTCCATTTTGTTGTGGAGTTTTAGGGCAGGAGAAATCATGAGCAATGCCATTTTCATTAAAATATTTTTCAAAATATTTGTTTTCAAATTCGCCACCATGATCACTTCTAACTTTAACAATTTTAAAATCTTTTTCATTCTGGACTTGTTTGCAGAAGTCAAAGAACACAGAATGTGACTCATCCTTGTGTTTTAGGAATTTCACCCACGTCCATCTGTTGTAGTCATCAACAATGACTAATCCATACTTCTTGCCTCTGATGGATGCAGTTTTCACTGGTCCAAACAGATCAATATGAAGTAATTCTAATGGTCTTGAGGTTGAAACAACATTTTTAGTTTTAAAAGAAGATTTTGAAAATTTTCCTTTTTGACATGCTTCACAAAGAGCATCTGAGTTGAACTTCAACTGAGAAAGTCCTCTGACCAGATTGAGTTTATTAATCTTAGATATACGTCTCATACTAATATGCCTCAATCTTTTGTGCCAGACCCATTGCTCGTCATTAACAGACAAAAGGCATTTAACGTTCTGAACCTTAAGTTCTAAAAGATTGATTTTATAAATGTTGTTCTTCCTCTTTCCATTAAATAGGATTGAGCCATCCTTTTGACTGACAGCTTTGCAACATTTTTGATTAAAGGTTATGTCATAACAATTTCCACTTAATTGACTTATGGACAATAAGTTATGTGTTAATCCTTCAACTAGTAAGACATTAGAAATGGAAGGAAGATTACCATTGCCAATAGTTCCAGAGCCAACTATCTTTCCTCTCTGGTTCCCTCCAAACTTGATGTCTCCTCCAGATCTAAGCTCCAGGCTTTAGAACATAGACCTTTCTCCCGTCATGTGACGCGAGTAGCCAGAGTCCAGGTACCAAGATTGGTGTTTTGACTTTGCTGCTAAAGATGTCTGCAACAGATATTATTTTGTCTTTAGGTACCCAGATCTTTTTGGGTCCTTTAGGGTTAGTTTCCTTAAATTTTTGTCTGAACTTCTGTCTTCTGACAGCAGGTTTGTTCTGACTAACTTTAGGTTTAAACACATGAATGTTCTGACCAGAACGAGTGTATTTAACATCATTAAGATGACCAAACTTAAAAGTAGAATACATAGGAGTATGCTTAATGATAAGTTTATCAACAGATGTTGGATTTAAGTCTTTCTCAGAAGAAGATTCATATCCAATACCCTTCCTTTTATTTCTGCTTACACCGTAGATCATTGAAGCCATCTTGCTTCTCTCTAGGCTTCTTGCCAGAAATCTCTGAAAACTATAGTCATATTCTTCTAAAATATTTTTAGATTTTGACTTAGTTTCAACTTCAGAATCTTGTTGAGCTTTTTCTAATTCATTTTTAATTTTCAAATTGTTTGCCTTAAGCTCAGCAACTTCTAACGTCAGAAGATCATTCTCAGATATAAGATTACTTTCAAGCTTCTTGTACTTGAGCTTAATCTTACTATAGTTTTCTAACATTTCTGATAAACTCTCAACAAGCTCTGCTCTAGAAAGTTCCGAAAATACCTCCTCAGAATCTGATTCTGATTCTGATCCAGATTATTCTGCATGGTCTTCTACGTCAGCCATGAGTGCCATGTTTGCACATTCCTCATCTGAGTCTGATGAAGATTCAGATGCATCTAAATCATCCCAGGTTGCCATCATAACTTTCTTTTTATGCTCAGGCTTCCTTCTTGGCTTCTCCTTCTGAAGCTTTGGGCATTCATTCTTGTAGTGCCCAAGTTCCTTGCATTCATAGCAGACAATCTCTTTCTTTCCAGATCTTTTGTGTCCAGAAGACTCTTTATGTTGATCTGGTTTCTTGAAGTTCTTGAACTTCCTCTGTTTATGCTTCCAGAGTTTGTTGATCCTTCTGGACAGCAGGGAAAATTCATCTTCTTCTTCAGAACTTTCTTCTAAAACCTGCAAAGCTTTGGCAGATTTGTTAGACTTTAAAGCAATAGACTTACCTTTTTTCTGGGGTTCGTCTTCTTCTAGTTCAATCTCATGACTCCTTAGAGAGCTGATTAGTTCCTCCAGCGTGATCTTGTTCAGATCCTTTGCTAGCTTCAGAGCAGTGACCATTAGTCTCCATCTGATTGGAAAACTTATGATGATCTTTTTAACATGATCTGTAGTAGAGTAACCCTTGTCCAGAACTTTCAAGCCAGCTGTGAGAATTTGGAATCTAGAGAACATAACTTCTACAGATTCTGATTCCTCCATTTTGAAGGCTTCATATTTCTGGATCAGCGCCAGAGTCTTGGTCTCCTTGACTTGAGAATTCCCTTCACGAGTCATCTTCAAAGATTCAAACATACCAAATGTTGTTTCTCTGTTAGTAATCTTCTCATACTCAGTATGAGATATATAATTTAGTAGTATGGTTGTTGCTTTATGATGATTCCTGAATTCTTTCTTCTGAGCTTCAGTCATAGATTTTCAATCTATCTTTTTTCCATCCCCATCAGTGGGGTGAACATAGCCATCAATGACTAAATCCCAAAGGTCAGCATCATATCCTAGAAAGAAACTTTCAATCCTGTCTTTCCAGTAGTCAAATTTCTCCCCATCAAACATAAGGGGCTTAGTGTTGATTCTATCTCTGTCCTCATATCTGTTGTTGTTGGATGTTGAAGCTTCAGCCATAATGTATCAACCAAAATAATCAAGAGTTTTCTCAACTGGATCTTTTCTGTTCACGGTGAAGTGATAGCACTAATAGAACCAGAGCTCTGATGCCAACTGAAGGTGAGAAACACACAATGATTTTTATCCTGGTTCGTTGAACTCAACTAATCCAGTCCACCCTATCAAGAGTGATTTGCCTTTCTCCACAAGGACTTAATCCACTATATTCAAACAGATTACAGTGTCAAACACTAAGAACAACTGCCTTAGTCTTCTCAAGAACTACTGACCACAACTTGGTCTTCTTAAGGAACCTTTTACAAATTAATGTAAACTAAACAAGTGTTTAAGTTGCTTCTAAAAAGCTATATCACAAACTGTGATTTTTACACTTAAGGTTAAGAACAAATAAAACTATTCAACTTTGAATAAGAATGAGTGTATGAGAGTTGTTGAATAATTTGCTCAAGATTTATTATCAATTCGTTAACCTTGAAGAGATGTTGAAGACGTCCTTTTATATTGTTGAAAGTCCAATGCTTGAAGACTGTGCAAGTAGGGTAGCTGTAGCCTTTTGTCTTCACATGACTTTTCCTTTCTCACAAGTAGAATGTTCAGAGAAATGCCTTTTGCCTGAATCCTTGTGTCTATCACAAATAAGGAATAGTTTCGTTGGAGAGGACGTTGAGAATAATACCAAGTCTATTCACGTGCTGACATATTTTCAAATGCAAACAACATCAGATCCTCTGATGTCCTTCTTGTTCTTCAGATCAAATTAAATGAAATCAGAGTTGCAGCAATAGTGCTTTAGCGTGAGTGATCTGATCAGAGCAAAACTGTTTTCAGAGCCTCTGTACTTGCAGCGTAAAGTACATTCAGAGTCTTCTGAAACAATGTTTGAAACTCTTCATACAAAATCTTTAGCTACGCTTCAGATGCTTCTGCAGCTTCTGCTTTAGAGTCTTCTGCAGCTTCTGCTTCAGAGTCTTCTGGCAGCGCTCAGAGTCTTCTAATGGCTTGCTTCTGATGCTTCAGAGCTTTGCGTAACTTGCTGTTCATATGCATTTTGCTTCCATAATGATATTTATTTTAATATCTGAAACACAAAATACTTGAACAAAATTAGAGTATATATTTTCTTAATACAAAATTCCATTAGAGTTATCATCAAAACATAGAGATATAATTAAACACCAATCTGTGTTCTAACATTGATGATGATATTGATGTTCGTATTAGCGACTGTTCTTCGGTGAAGGCGATGATGGTGTATTGTTGTTGTTCGCGGCCGATGATGAAACTATCTTCTGAGGCTTTTGTGGGTTCTCGTCCGTTGAGTTTGATGATGATGTGGTCTGTTTGCGATGGTTTGTTTTGCGGTGGCTAGATTCGTTTGATGCGTAGCTGGCGACCGATGATGATGAAGTTGAGGCCGTCAGGATTTTGGCTCGCCGGTTGCGCTTGGCCGGCGTTGAAACCTTAGGGTTTCCGTCGCCGCCTCCCAGTGGTCTTGTTGGCTTGTGAAGAACTATGGGTGTTGATGTTTGTTCTTAATGATGAACTTCTTCTTTGTTCTCCCGCCTCTTCGTGATGGATCCCCCCTTTTATGATTTCTCATGGTTATGTTATATTATGACTTTTCTTCTTCTGGGCATGGGCCTTGTGCTAGATTTTGTGGCTTTTTTGAACCACTCCCGCTGATTTGTTGTTGGGTTTCCGATTTCTTTGCGTTGGTGATGATTTTGTGGTTACGAGCTTCAGGATTCTGTTGTGATTGCTGCGTTTTTCGTGGCTGATTGTTTGACTGAGTTTAATTCGTTGGATTCAAAAATTTCTAGGAAATGTGTTAAGGCCCTGTTTGGCAAAATCATTTTTCAGAAGAAAAAGTGCTTTTTTCAGAAGAAAAAGTTCTTTTTTCAAAAGCACTTTTTCAAAATCACTTTTTCGCCAATCACTTCAAAACATCTCTCTCTCTCTCTCTCTCTCTCTCTCTCTCTCTCTCTCTCTCTCTCTCTCTCTCTCTCTCTCTCTCTCTCTCTCTCTCTCTCTCTCTCTCTCTCTCTCTTGGTTGGATAACTTGAACAGAAACTACCGGTCTTGTGTCGGGGTTGGAATTGATTCGGGAGCTGGCTTCGACTTTGTCGTTGCTCTCCCGACATACTCGATGATGATTTTCCTGAGGATATCGGAACCAAACAAACACTTTCCTAACCGATAAAAAAATAGCTTGTTTACTGTTGACTTGCAGGTTCGAAGAAAAAGTCGAAATCAAAGAATCGGAATCGAAACCGACTTTTAGAAGAAATATTGAGAAATTTAGGAATTAAAAATGTAATTTAATCCCCTTTGTAATATTGTAATTTTTGTAATAAAATTAGAATTCAAATAATAAATTCTAATCTTTATTTTTCAATCCAATTTCTCCGATTAAAAATCAACCGATTAAAATCTCTGAATACTTTCCTCGATTAAACCCAAATGAATGAACTCATCCGACTAAATTCAAATGACTAAGTGCCTCCAAATGAACTCGAACAATTAAAATTTAACCGATTAACCTTAACTGATTAAACTTAACCAATTGGATTAAATTCACCAACTAAACTCGTCCAAATAAGCCCCATGAAAATTATCCGAATAAACTTTGCCATTCCAATTCCGGATTCAACAACCAAATCACATTGCTCGATTTAAACCTGACGCAACCAAGTTCCAGACAAATCCCTTTTCAAATTAATTCGTAGCCGATAATAAAATCAGTGAATATGACCTTAAATAGATAAGTAGAGGATCCATCTTCCTGCAAAAACTAACAGGCTGAACAAACTGGTTAGCGGTTAGTTGAAATGCCATGCAGAATGAGATGACGTGCGAAATGAACCTAATAATCTCCGGCAAAATTTGAGGTATTACAGTTGTTATGAGAGATGTTGATGATTAATATTTTCCTATTGCTTTTGGGGTTGTAAAGAGTGAAACCAAGAACTCTTAGAGCTGGTTTATTAAGCTACTTCTTGATGACATTAGTGATAGTGGTGGTGTTTCGTTAGTGATAAGGAAGATGTATGTATAAAGATACATGGTTATTGTAGTTATTTATCATTTTACTTTACTGAAATGTTGTGTTATTATGTGTAAGAACTTGTGCAAGTTTTTGAAGAGGAATATCTTAGAATTCATATTGAAACAAGTCCTGCCAAACAATCTGCTCCTCTCAAACAACCTACTTATGTCAAACCAATGTCAACTGGTGTCAGAACATTCATTGGTGCAAAACAAAAAATGCGTAAGCCTTTGAGTCTACTGAAGAAACTAGAATTTGTCAAGCCATCTACTCACAAGCTAAGTATGAGTGATTTTGTAAGTTATTTTAGTACTGATCTAATTCCAAATTCAAAAAGTTATTTTATGTTGATTACTTTACTAACACTATATTATCATAACAGGTCAAAACTATGATACCAATAAGGAAAAAGGTCATTCATTGGTTGAGTTTGTCTTCAAAAACGATACTGAAACAAAGCAAAATTGGGAAGATAAACCCTTATGCGTTCCTACGTGTAAGATAAAGGAAGGAAGACAAAATTAAATTAGAATAAAATGATGGGAGAAGATAACTATTTATTACATCCACATATTTCATTATTTTTATCCCATAAACTTTCAACAATTTAAAATTTAATTCACATTTACTCATGTCATACTCCGTGACGCTAATAATGTAACATATCAAATATGTAAATAAAAAGTATTTTATGGACCACTCTTTAAAAATAAAAATAAAAATTAAAGGACTAAAATAAAATTGACAATATTTATAAGATCACAAACATATTTAAACTAAAATTTTATTTGTCATATTGTGAAAACTCCACCTATCATGCTAGATCTAACTAGTTAATTCCTTGAAATAATTTTTTTCAATAATTACAAAATATTAAAAATCTATCAACAAATATAATTTGTATATCACGATTATTGCATGGTACTTTAAATCATTGGATGCTTGCATAAAATAAAATAAAAATTGTCCAGGAAAAAAATCCACAAAAAAAAAAAAAAAACTTGACATAGATGACATGTATATAACCATTACAGCATTTGTGAGCATAAAATAAGCTTCTGGCTTTAGCGTATTCGATTATATCTTTCAAAACCCAAATCTGATCCCTTTTCTCTGTAAAAGGAAAAATCAAGAACCGATTCACCTATATACATCCAAATCACTCCATAAATTGAGTTTTTACAAAACCAAAATCATCATGAGTGACGAATATCTTTCAGGTTGCAGCACTACTCCATTCTTACAATCCCAATTTGAGGCCCAATATCATGTAAAACGAACAGGTCTGTATTTCATTTTTTCTTCTCTCCTTCGCAATTTATATACAAATTCATATTTCTGAAAATCAATAATGTTAATGTTATGGTTTATGATTATAACGGTGACGATCTCGAACAGGGACAGTGTGGACGGCAGTGGCGCACATAGTGACCGGAGTGATAGGGTCAGGAGTGTTGTCGTTGGCATGGAGTATCGCACAGATTGGATGGATTGCAGGACCATTAGCAATTCTTTTGTTCGCTTCTGTTACTCTTCTCTCTGCTTTTCTTCTCAGTGATACTTATCGTTCTCCCGATCCTGAATCTGGTCCTCATCGAAGTTCTTCTTACCTTGACGCTGTTAATTTGCACAAGGGTTAGTATTTCTTTTACTTCTTTCTTTTCGTATTACTTCTTTCTTTTGGTATCCGCTCCAGTCGATTAATCTAAGATCAAATAATTTCATTTATTATAATCTTCTTATTACATTTAATTTAAGTCGAGATTATTATGGCACATTCTAGAAGGCTAAAAATAATAAAATTAAAGCGATGATGGTGATGATAAAGTAAGCGAAAAATGTGGGTCTTGATTTGGACGAATTAAAAGGTTACATAAAGTTTTTAGTTGTGTCACGGCAACTATAACATTCTTAAAGCTTGCACGTGTATCTTGATTATTAACTCTTCACCCTCACCTTTCTCTCCGCCATACAAAACCACGATAATTTTCACATAACAAACAAACTTTAATTGATTAATTAATAATCACTGGATTTAATTAATATACGTGTAATCATTGACTCATTACGTGTCATGAGTTTGTTAGTAAATCATTCTCCTTACAATTTTTTATGATATAAGTTTTTAAACTTCATTGAAGCTTAATTAAAAATTACATTCATTTTTTAATAGATCTATACAGGAATATTAATTTAGGACTCAGTTTTATAATCTTATAAGTTAGTTTTTTTTTTACATGAACTAAAAAAAACTGGAAATAAAAAACAAAAATAAAAAACAGTGAAATAGAATGATATTGGTGATGGCGATGAAATCAATGATAGATATAAAGGAATAGAATGATATTATCTGGAAATTTAAAAACACATTTTCTTAAGAATTTATGATAGTTCAATATTTTGTCAAATTATAGAGATAACTATTAAATTCTTAGTAGTTTTTAATTTAAGATTACAAAAATGTGTTAATTTTGAAGTAAACTCTCTTTTTTATAAACCTTACGGGATCAACTGATTTCATTGATTTTATTACTAGTTTATGATTCTATGAATTTTAAAATGTAAAATTTTAATCAATATTTTTAGATATTTAATTAAATTGTTTATATATTTTGATGCATAGTGATGTCAAGTTGTAAACTCAAGCTTTTGGAGTTGTTGACAGGGACAACTATTATGTTTACATGTGAATTTGTTGTTTTATGCTATTTCACTCTTGCTTTTTGAATTGTTTTAACTTTTACAAATTTTTAGACCCTATAATTTTTATAATTTGATGGAACGATTTATGTGGTTTGATATACCCGTTTGGAATTGTGAAAGGTACCATATCTTTAGAAAAACTGTTATACTTTTTTTCAATTTTTTTTTGATAAAATGTTGCCAAACTACTGTCTAGGTCCTTTAGGTTATTTTAAAATATCAAGTTAGCTCCTTAAATTTCTTTTGTAGCGCTTTGATCATTTTTTAAAAGTTTTTGTTACAATAAATTACAAACTCATATACCATTTGAACTGGTTTTTCGCGCCGATCACGAATATGTAATTAGTTTTGCGTTTGATTGTGTATTTTGGTTGGATCGATGATTTTTCATTATGTATTTCGTTCATTTTTACCTGAATCTCATGAACCATAACTTGTTTGATAAATTTGATTGCATATTCGTGATTAGCGCAAAAAACCAATTCAAATGGTATATCAGTTGCAATTTATTGTCACAGGGATTTTTTAAAAGGACCAAAGCGTTACAAAAAAAATTTAAGGGACTAATTTGATATTTTAAAATAACTTAAAGGACTAAAACAATAGTTTTGCCTAAAATATTTAAACTTGATTTTAACTTCTTTTTTTTCATTTTATGTATTGGTTCGGTTTCAGTTTTGTTTCGGTTTATTTGTCATTTGATTCGGTTTTAGATCTATTTGTGCAACACAAATTCGGCTCACTAACCAAATATAATTGTTCAGTTATTTTAACTTCATTTCGATTAGGAGGTTTTATTTTAAAAGTCCTGCATCTATGGTTTTAGATCATTAACAGATGAACCTTATTTGTGGTTACAGGAGCAGGAAATGGGCGTCTCTGCAGTGTTTTTGTAAATATATGCTTATATGGTTTCGGAATCGCCTACATAATTACAGCATCCATCAGCATAAGGTCTGTTCTGTTCTTTAACTTCTCACACAAGTTATGAATTTGTTCACAAAATCTCACTAAGACTAATGTCACTGAAGAATTTATAATAGTTCTATTGTTTTCGTTGTTTATGTGTGTGTTTGCGATTGCAGATCAATCCAGGAATCAGCATGTTACCATAGTAATGGGAATGAAGGAACATGTTATGTGAAGGATACATATAACATGCTTGTTTTTGGGGCTATCCAAGTTGTTCTGTCACAGATACCGAATTTTCGTAACATCGAATGGCTCTCGATTGTTGCAGCAATAATGTCCTTTGGTTATGCTTTCATTGGAATGGGACTTGCCATTGATAAAGTCAAAGGTATTCTTACTTTCTTACCAATATCTATCTCATTATGATATTAGAACAACGAATCACGAAATTAACGACATTTCAAAAAAGTATTGATATTGAATATCTCCTATCAAAATTATCCGATACAAAAGGACTAATGTGATCAGGATTTTCAATTTCAAATTTTGTAGAATAGAATTGTAACTCACGCGATGTTTTAGACTATTTATCACGTGTATAAGTCTCTGGTAATCGTGTCCTCAGAAAACGGACATTTTGAGGGTAACATTAGAGGTGTGCCAACTTCGACCGGAATGGAAAAAGTATGGCTGGTTGCACAAGCACTTGGTGACGTAGCCTTCTCGTATCCATTCTCAGTAATTCTTATAGAAATTCAGGTACACGAAATCTTAGATATCAATAATTTAACTTCACAAACCGTTAAAAGTCTAATATAACTTATCTTCACATTTTAAAGGACACTCTGAAATCACCTCCAGCGGAAAACGTAACTATGAGAAGGGCCTCAACGATATCGGTTATCATCACAACGATGTTTTACCTCTGTTGCGGCTGTGCTGGTTATGCAGCTTTTGGTAATGACACACCAGGAAATCTTTTGACTGGCTTTGCAACTTATAAGCTTTATTGGCTCGTAGATTTCGCCAATGCTTGTATAGTTATTCACCTAGTTGGTGCATACCAGGTACACCGTCTTCGCCCCTAAAACAAATGAACATAATAAGTTGTCTGTTATGAGTCTCACATCAGACCTGAACATGTGCTTGTTGTCTCTAACGTTTTGTCATTAGACTCCTAGTATATAATGAATCATTGATAAAACGTTAGACATTCGAGACATCCGTGAGTCCAAAGACAAAATCGGTGATTTACTTGAAACTTTTGTTTTTTTTGTTTTTGGCGTGCAGGTGTATAGCCAGCCACTTTACGCGAATGTTGAGAATTGGCTACGTTTTAGATTTCCAGATAGTGGATTTGTGAATTGCACGTACGACTTAAAACTCCCATTGCTACCGAATTTTCAACTAAGTCCACTACGGCTTTGTTTCCGAACTTTTTATGTTGCGACGACGACCGTAATTGCGATGCTGTTTCCATACTTCAACCAGATTTTGGGAGTTTTGGCTGGCATAATATACTATCCATTAACCATATATTTCCCGGTGGAAATGTATATTAGTCAGGGCAACATTGAACCATGGACAAACAAGTGGATTTGGCTTAGGACTTTTAGCATTGTTGGCTTTGTGGTGGGAGCTTTTACTCTCATTGGATCCATTCAAGGGATAATATCTGCAAAACTAGGCTGAGGAGGTTTAAGAAAAGTTGAAATTAAGTTGAGGAATCAGATTGTGGTGTTAGTTTTTCATTCTTATTACTTTTTGATATCAAACATTAAACATAGGAAAATGGCTTATTGGTTATTCCTTTTTGATAGTAAACGTCTTATGTAATCATGGAGCATTGGTGAATTCAAGATTTGTTGTTTTTGTATGTTTGGATTTACGTTTGATGAAATTATAGTGAACTACTGTGATTTTAATAAATATTACATTTTAGAATTTCAACAAAATTATGGTATCTATTTTCAATTTAAAGAAAACATGTTTTTCCTTTACAAAATTATGATATTCTTTTCAAGGGTAGGATTAAAGGAGTGGCAAATATTGTGCTTCTTTTTAAGCTGTTATCTTGGAATTGGTAAGGTGTTAGATCCAAAGGGTCTTTGTTGTCTGATAGGGATACTTGGTTTTCTTGTCCGCAAATCATCTTTTCTTAGTTTGTTGGTTGTGTTTTGGCTGAGTTTAGTATCGATGTTTCTTCTTTTGTATTGGATTAAGCACCCCCTAATGCTTAATTTTAATATATTTCTTTGCTTAGAAAAAAAAAACTATATTTAATAAAGAAAAATGTTATTCTTACACCATTTTCTACACCCAATATTTACACCGTACGCACTGGTCACCGTATTTATATGGTGAACAGTGTTTTTTTATTAAAATAATATATTTTTTTAAAATATTAATTTTTTTTTAAATATTTATTTTTAAAATTTATTTTATAACACATTAAACAGTTAAACATAATTTAACTGTTTTCTCTCTCTTCGGATGTCAATCCCAAGAATCCTAGATGTAGCTCCCAGATCCTTCATATCGAACTCCTTATGGAATTCATCCTTCACCTTCATTACATCCTCGACATTGTTGCTTGCTATGAGAATATCATCCACATAAAATAACAAAATAACAAATGAATTTCCAGGTCAAAATCTGAAGTAAACACAGTGGCCGAACTGACTTCTAATGAAACCTATGTGTGCCATAAACTTGTCGAATCTCTTATCCCACTACCGAGGAGATTGTTTCAGTCCATATAAAGATCTATTCAACTTCCACACATAATCTTCCTTTCTCTTTTCTGCATACCCTTTAGGATGCCTCATCAAGATTGTTTCATCTAGATCTCCATACAAGAAAGCAGTCTTCACATCCATTTGTTTCAGTTCTAGGTCAAATTGTGCCACCATGGCAAGAAACAATCGAACTGACCTGAGTTTCACAGTAGGAGAGAATAAATCATTAAAGTCGACACCTTCTTTCTGAGTGAAATCCCCTTACGACTATTCTTGCCTTATATCTCTTCGACATCACTCCTTTGATTCCTTCCTTAACTTTTAAAATCCACTTACAACTGACTAACCTAGCTCCAACAAGTTTCTTGATCAGTTCCCAAGTGTGGTTATCATGAAGAGACTTCATTTCATCATCCATGTCCTTCAGCCATTCACTCTTATTTCGAATCCTGATAACTTCCTTATAGGCTCTAGGCTCTTCATCTAGAACCTCACTTGTAAAGATTAAGGCATAAGTTGTGAAATTTTCATACCCAAGTCTTTGAGGTGGCTTGATGGCTCTTCTCGGCCTATCTCTTGCCAACAGGTAGTCATCGACAGTTTCCTCAACTTCCTCAGTATCTTCATTATCTTGTGTTTCTCCTCCGACTTGATCTGGAATATACAATTTAGCGTCGACATTCTCCACCTCAATAGGAATATCTTCTTGTTCCAGCTCTTCTTCAGATATCTGTACACTTAGATTAATGTCATCAGTTTTCTTGAAAGTCATCTCAACTATATTGAAAACTACATCTCAACTGGTGATAAACCTCCTGTGACCTGGCTCAAGGAACCATAGCCTATAAGCTTTGACTCATTCAAGATATCCTATGAACATGCATCTCAAAGCTCTAGGTTTGATCTTGTCTTGCCTAATATGAGCATAGGCTATGCAGCCAAATAATCTAAGTTTATCAAGATATAATGGATGTCTTGACCAAATTTCTTCAGGTGTCTTCATATCTAACACAGTCAAAGGACGTCTGGTTATCATATATGTTGCTATCGAAATAGCCTCTGCCCAACACACCTTCTTTAACCTAGCACTAGTCAGCATGCATCTGACTCTTTCCAAAATGGTTCGATTAAACCTTTCAGCCAAATCATTTTGTTGGGGAGTACCAACAGTAGTTTTGTGCCTTGCAATACCAAAGGTTGCTGATCTGTTGTCGCGCACGGGTCAAAAATGAGTTAGAAAAATGTAGTAAACGAGAAGTGACATCTCGAGTCGTATTGCAAGGACTCTTGGCAAAATTAACCAAATAAGAAAATGGAATAAGGGTTTTAGATACGATTAAGAATAAGTGATTATAAAAAGTGATTATGAAATAAGTTGATCTACTGTTTCGGTTTTCTAACTTATCATTAATTAATATAATCTTCATTCCCTAAGCGGATTCTAATCCCTTTTCGAATACAGCATCAATGAACAAGCGTAATCGACATTATGCGATTTACACTCCTATTTTTCAAATTAAGAAAATGAAATAAAGATTGCACGAATTAACATAAAAGCTATGGTAACACGCGATGAAAACTAGTGAATATAAATCAATCGAAATTAATTAACACATATTCTATAGAACTTGAATAAAGCATACAAAACAGTACTTGAATATTGAAAGGGGAGGGAAATTTGAATGAAAGTATAAACCAATTACAACAGATCAACTGTGCGAACTTTTGTTCTCCGTGAAATTCATATCTTAGCCTTAAATTTTTGTAAATCCATAGTAGTGTTACTATAGTAGTGAAAATCCTAAGATAACAAAAGGAAAATTTGGGCCCTTATGGAAACCTAACCGAAAATTACAAAAACAAGCCCAAACTAACTATTTTAATTAAGTCTGGAGATTCAACTAATTATTAGATCTTGATTCACTCTTAATCAGCTTTTAACTTCAACATGGAAATTGTAGCTCTTCCTATTAGCTTTCCAACTCCCATTAGAACGGGTCAATCTGATTCTCGTAGCTTAAGTAATGGTCTGCACAGTGAACAAGTATCAAATAACAATTAAAGCTAAAAAATAAAGTACGAAAATAAAATAAAGCAATAAATAAATTTAAATATAAAAACACATTAAAATAGTAAAAAAAAAAAAAACTATAGAGTTTCCTAAGTACAGTAGTAGAAAAAAGTGCATCAAGATGCATCAAATTCTCCCACACTTGAACTTTTGCACTCCGAGCAAAATTATAAATTCAAAACAGAGCATGCAAATCCAAAAGTTCTAAGGATACAAAGTGCAAGAAAAATTCTAAGTATAAGATTCAAGAAAGTGGCATTAGTAAGTAACTTTTTTGTGACATTCAAAGCAAATACGAAAAACTGATTACCAAATAGTAAATTAAAAATAGCAAGATCCTCACAAGATAAAATTCACTTAACTCTCGGGTGTTTAGGGTATTGTTTACACTCAAAGCACATCATGAAAATTAGTACTACCATAAGCTTGAAAAGACTCTAACATCCACAACGGAAATACATGCACACAAAGATCAAAAAGAATTTTATTTGGATTGCAACTTGGCCAAGGTAAGGGTGAGTATATCCTAAGGGATATTAGGCTAAATTCAAAGGGTCAAAAGAAAATTGAAAGAAACTGCGGGAGTTAAACTATAAAAAACTTCATTCATTTTCACACAACAACCTTGCAGCTATTTATCTTTTCTTTTCTTTTTTTTTTCTTTTTTTTTCAAAAGGAATATGTATTGTTATCCTTCTTATTTTCCATTTTTTTTTTTTTTCAATTTCTTATCTTTTTTTTTCTTTTTATTTTTTTCTTTTCTGCCAACTTTTGAATGGAATTAATCACAACTATAGTCATTCAACCCCACACAGCTTCAAACAAGACTCTTTTGACCCTATGAATGGGTGATAACATTTTTTTCACTTTCAGGCTTGTAATGAGTTTAAACAAAGAATGGGATAATAGGCTCAATGGGGTTTTCAACAAGGGATGATGTTATTCAGAGTTGCCTTTTTGGCTAAGTGGCTAAAAGTAAAACTAAAACAAGTTGCCTTTGTCATATCAGTATGCACAAATAAACAAAAATCTTCAACAAGAGTCAATTCAAGTTCTAGAGACTAGCAGGCATGAATGAAACAAACAAGAAAGAAAAGATGGATTTTTGAATGTTATCCATTATTAGGCTCAAAATCTCACAAGGTAAATGATCTACCACAAATGATGTACAATTTAGAGTTCAGTCCTACATATCATACTAAGAATGCACAAAAAGAATTAATCACATCACACCACAAGTCTTTAATCAATAGAACGGAGAAAATACTCACAATTGTAACTCAAAAGCTACAGGAAAAAACATGCATTTTTTATTTTATTTCTTATGTAAGAAAATAAGGAAAAAACAAAGAAACTGAATGAAATAAAACAAAGTAAATGGTTTCCTTCCTCACACTTAAAACACACATTGTCCTCAATGAAAGAACATAAGTATAAAATAAGAGAGATGAAAGATAGGAAAGAACATGCTTGAGGAGTCAAGGCGGATAGATGATTTCATAAACAACCTTTTCCTAAAGACAGCTCTTCTACGGTCTCTTCTTACAAAGTGGGGCTCTCATGGAGTAGCTTTGGGCAGTGTCTATTGTTCTTGAAATTTTTAGTAGTGCCTTCGTCTTTTGTTCCATGATCAAAGAAGAATATTAGATAAGTAAAAGTGTTTAATGGGCACGTGAACATGATCTCATTTTTCACAACATTAAGAATCAAAAGATTAAGGGGTTTTCTCACTACTTTTGTCACATCTTCACCTGAGAGCCTATGCATACTCATGGGTGGGATAAAATCACGAGTACCAATCAAGGTTCATTCAATTCTCTTCTTATGTTCCTGAAATAATTTCTCTTCCTGCTCAAATTCAAGCTTTAATGAAATATTTAAATCTTCAAAAGTGATTCAGAAGATGGTTGTTCAATGGAATGTTTGGTTGGGGGAGTCAGGATGTTGATAGCTTCAATTGTATAAACAACTAAATCTGCAACTCCATCTGTTGGAAAAATGTCAACCTACAAGGCAACCTCAATCTCAACATAAATAGAACAAATATGAGTTTCAGTACATGCATCACAAATGTAAGTATCATCAAAATTATACAATGATAGAAAATCAGCTGAAAACAAGTTAGAATATGTTTCATCAGCTAATTTAGAAAGCAAATCAATTTAAAAAACAAAATGCTCTTCCGTGGGATGCTTCATAGCATCAAAAATTTTAAATTTTACAATAATATCACCAAACTCCATGGACATTGTTCCATCATTAACATTAATTTTTATTTTTGTTGTTTTCATGAATGACATGCCTAAAATGACAGGTGCCCTGTTTGACTTAGTTTTTCCTTCCATGTCTAGAATGTAAAAATCAGCAGGAAAAATAAAGTTATTAACTTGAACAAGCATATCTTTTACTACTCCAGCAGGGCGGGCATTACTCATGTTTGCCAACTGAATGGTTAAACCTGTATTTTGCAAAGGACCAAGATCAAGATTATTATAAATAGAAGTAGGCATAACATTAATAGAGGCTCCTAAATCCAGCATGCAATTTTCGAATTTACTATCTCCAATGATGCATGGAATAACAAAAGTCTTTGGATCCTTGCACTTTTGTGGCATGGCCTAAGTGAGAGCTGAGACATTCCGCTCAGTTATAAATTTTTCAAACACTTTAGGTTGGATGAAGGATGAAACATTTCTTCCCATATTTACATTATCATTTCCCTTCAATCTCCTCTTGTGAGTGCATAACTCCTTCAGAAACTTGGCATATTTTGGAATTTGCTTAATCACATCAAGAAATGGAATGTTGACTGCTACTTTTCTGAATATATCCAATATCTTTTTATCCTTATCTTCCTCATCCATCATTTTGGCCTTAGTTACTCTCAATGGGAAAGGGATTGGCGGTATATACTCCTTTTCTTTCTTTCTTTTTTCATTTTCAACCACAACATCAGAATTAGGTGTGGGCTCAACAACTCTGTTACTTTTTAATGGTGTTGGGGTTGGGGTTGGTTCAACACTCTTCTAGATCTCAAAAAAAAAAATTCACTCACATTAGGGCCTTTTGGATTCAGTGTTGTTTGGGTAGGTAGTTTGTTTGATCCTTGAGCTTGCTGCATGGCATTCATCGAAGTGGCAAGATGTCCATTATGTGTCTACAAAGTCTGAATACTAGAATTTATTCATTGCTGAAACTAGAGATTATTTATAGTCATTTTCTTGACAAGGTCCTTTAGTGAAGGTCCGGAAGGTGCAAAGGTGGTTACTTGTGGAGGGTTTTGTGGTGGTGGCAGCGGTAGCATCAACTATTGTTGACTAGGTTGTTGATTCATACTGAAGGTTTAGATGGTTTCTTCAGTTGGGATGGTACCTATTAGTGGATAAGTTTAGAGTGTAGATGTTTGAGGGTTGTAGATTTTGTTGTGTATGCTTGAGGTAAATTAGAATTTACACCCTCTTGCAAGGACAAGTATATGTTGGGTGTTCATGAGAGGTGCAAATGCCATATAATATTTCAGCTTGAGTTTTTCCTACTGCTAATTTTCTCACCAATGAAGTAAGCTCATTAATTATAGTTTCTAAAGCCTTGTTAGAAGGAGAGGCTTGAATTTCATGCACTCCTTTTGTTAGAACCATAAAGTTGCTTCTGGTTATGAATTATTGTGAGTTAAGTGACATATTTTTGATTAGGGTCTTAGCTGCGGTTGGGGTTTTATCAACAAGGGTTCCTCCACTAGCAAAATCCAAGATATTTTTGTCAATAGGTAACATCCCTTCATAAAAGTACTGAATTAGCAATTGTTCAAAAACATGATGTTGAGGACAACTCGACTTTAACTGCTTAAATCTTCCCCAATACTCAGCCAATGACTCGATGTCAACCTGTCTAATACCACATATATCTTTTCTTAATGAAACAACTCTTGAGGCATGGAAAAATATTTTTAGGAACACTCTTTTTAGGTTATTCCAGCTTATGAGAAAATTCAACTCAAGGTAATACAACCAATCTTAAAAATGATTAAAATATAATTAAAAAAATACAAAATCAGAAAAATTAATCTAATTAAGTCGATAAAGAATTTTAAGAATTTTTTCGGATTTTTCTGAAACTATGAAAACATAAAAAGATCATAAAAAAAATAGAAAAATAAGGAATTTCTGATTTTTAGGGGGGCAGAGTTCAAAAATGCAACACCTAATACTCTAAAATTGCTTAATAACAGTCTCTGACAATGGCGCCAATTTGATCTTTTGTTCCACACGGGTCAAAAACGAGTTATAAAAATGTAGTAAACGGGAAGTGACACCTCGAGTCATATCACAAGGACTCTTGGCAAAATTAACCAAATAAGAAAATGAAATGGAGGGCTTTTAGATTCGATTGAGAATAAGTGATTATGAAATAAGTTGATCTACTGCTTTGGTTTCCTAACTTATCATTGGTTAATATAATTTTCATGCCCTAAGCGAATTCTAATCCCTTTTTAAACACAACATCAATTAACAAGCATAATCGACATTATAAAAATCGTCCCAAACTAACTAGATTAATTATGTCTAGAACTTCAACAAATTATTAGGCTCTAATTCCCTCTGAATCATATTTTGACTTCAGAATGAAACTTGTAGCTCTTTCTCTTAGCTTTCCAACGCCTGTTAGAATGCGTCAATCCGACTCTCGTATCTCAAGTTATGGTCTTCATAATGAATATGTATTAAATAACAATTTAAGCTTAAAAGAAAGTACGAAAATAAAATAAAGTCATAAATAAACTTAAATATAAAAATGCACTAAAATAGTAAAAATAATGAAATAAACTATAGATTTTCCTAAGTACAATAGTAGAAGAAAGTGAATCAAGATGCACTGATCAGCTGCACAAAAATTGTCGAACGTCTCATTGCAAAATTTAAGGCCACTGTCGGTTCTCAGCCTCTTGACCTTTCTGCCAGTCTGATTTTCAATCAGAGTCTTCCAACTTTTGAAATTCTCAAAAGTTTAATCATTAGTATTCTGGATGAATACTCATAACTTTCTTGAATAATCATCAACTTTGGATAGAAAATACCTTGCTCCTGAATGTGATGGACACATTGCAGGCCCCCGAAGATTAGCATGGATGTAATCAATGGATCCATGTGTTCTTTGTTTACCTTTATTAAACTTCACTCTACAAGATTTTCAAAGTACACAAGATTCATAAAAATTCAGCTTTTAGACTTTGTCTCCACCAAGTAGGTTTTGTTTCCCCAATTCGACCAGGCCCCTTTCACTGACACGGCTCAATCTCGTGTGCCAAATTCATGTCTTCGACAAAGGTTTTGTGGGTGTAACATCTTCAGAATCACTGGGAACTTTAGCCTCAAGGGTATACAAGTCTTATTTATTCACACCTCTTAAGACTGCCTTCGACCTCTTGATGACCTTTAGAATACTTTTCTCTCATTTGAAAACATATCCTTTCTTGTCAAATTCACCAAGAGAAATCAAATTTCTCTTCAAATCAAGTACATACTTGACTTTAGTCAACAACCTTATTAACTCATCATGGAGTTTGAATCTCACATATCAAACACCTGTAATCTTACAAGATTTATTGTTTGGAGTCATGTGCCAAGTGCAACCTGAATCCATAATCCACTATTTACTTGAGTCGTCGCTTGAAACCACAAGAACATCAGATGAAAAATCATCTTCAACAATGTTTGCATTTCCATTATCCTTACCTCTATGATCTTTCAGCTTTTCAGAGCACACTTTCTTGTATGACCCTCCTTCTTATAGTAATAACATCAAATACCATATGCATCACTACTATAATACTTCTGCTGACTTTTACTCTTCGTCTTGTTGAACTTGCCATCTCAATTTGTGAATTTTGCCTTAACCGATAGGCCTTCATCGGTTGAAGATGGCTTGTGATCCTTTTGTTTATTCAAATCCTTATAATACAAGGTTGATTGAACTTCATCAAAGGTCAGGGATTCTCTTCCATACAAGAGAGTTTCTTTGAATTGAGCATGTGATACGGGCAAATCACACAACATCAACATCGCTTAATCTTCATCCTCGATCTTGACATTGATATTTTCAAGATTAAGAACCATCTTATTAAACATATCCAATTGCTCAACCATAACTTTGTCTTCACTCATATTGAATGAATACAGTGCTTGATTCAGGTAGAGGCGATTGAGCAACAATTTGGTCATGTACAAACTTTTGAGTTTCATCCATAACCCCGACGCCATCATATCCTTCGAAACTTGTCGAAGAACCTTATCACCAAGGCCTAATAAGATGGCGTTGTGGGATTTCTCTACCATAGTCGTTTTTTCTTTATTCGTTAATATCGTGTCCATGGCTATGCTCCCTTCAACACTTCTAAGCAACCCTGTTGAACCAGTAGGGCTTTCATCTTCGAGCATCACAAACTGAAATAGTTAACTTTTCAATCTCATACTTTGTTGATGGGATCTTCTCCATGCTCACCACACCAGTCTGGTGTGAAAACCGATGTCGGAATAACAACGTATAGAATAGAAAATAACCTCTCTTACCCTAATTAGGATCTGCCTTATATCGAAGATGAGAGATTATCATGTTATTTAAACGAAATTTGCACACTAACTTAATGGCCTTTTACACACAGATCCATTACACAAGCTAACTTAGAGAACAAGCTAAATTAAACAATTTGGCATAACAAACAAACCCAATTCCACATGTTAACACTCCTAGCATGCTTCGACTACAGCATGTGAATAAATTTTGACGACAATGCTAAGATCCTGTCGAATTATCGATCCAAGAAACTACCCTTCAACCATATTAGAGTTCAATCAAATATCTCACATTTACAAGATAATTTATTTGACAACCCAAGCCTCCTTTATATAGATTTTCATTATGCCCTAATTGGCTAAACGAAGGATGGTTTACTCGCTGAATTGAGCTTTTAAATTTTCTTTGCGTCAAAGGAATCTTCAAATCATCTTTGAACTGCCTTACGTTTGATAGGTAAGCTGTGATTTGCCCTGTTTTGCAAGGTGAACTTTCTGTCTCATATAAATTAAATTAAACTAAAAATTAACTCCTTCGAAATATTTATAAGATGATTTCTTTGACAACCCAAGTCTCCTTTATATATTCATTACTCTAAAACAAAACTAAGAACAGAAACCACACATGGTTTTTAAATCATCAGCACATGATCTCAACAACCTAAAGTTTCCAATCAAAAATGGTTTTTCAACTCTTTATTAAACCTGCACGGATTATCACCAACCAACTCAACATAATCACTGAAATCATTGAAATAAAGCACACACACGCGCGCACATACACAAATACACACACACATGCACCGACGCACACACACAAACACACGCGCGCGCGCGCACACACACACACACACACAAATATATATGGTTAATAGATATTTTGCCTCCTGCCATTTGGCAGAAATTTGAAAAATCCCCCTATAAAAAAATTAAGATCCCCCATTCCAACATTTGAAGACTCCCATGATTCAGCCCCTCATTAAACCAACTCATCAACTTGTTTGACGTGGCTTTGCCAATGTGTAATTATTTTCTTATTTACATGTTATTAGTATCCCACGTGTATTACCATGTGTTATTTTCATTTTCATTTCAATATATTTTAATTTTTAGATGGTTGTTTTTACACAAGGTTAAAATTGCTAACCATAAATCCCAAAATTAGAAAATCCATATGCACGTAGAATCCATTGTCTTCTCCTATTTCAACCAAATACATTGTTATATTCATTTCACCCAAGTGTGATATTGAGATTGAGATTCGTGCTTCAGAAGCATTCAACGTAAATGCAGCAGTCGTTGTTGTCGTTCTTCAAAAAGGTAATGTATTTTCTTTTGTTTACTTAACTTGAAAAATGTACGATTCATAGTGGTCCCAACTAACACCATGTCTGTTAGTTTAACATTTATTAACATACTTTATTTCAATAAGATTATTTAACTTTCATCATGGTAATATCTATTATAGGTCAGTAACCCTATTTTAACCATTAGGTATTTTTGTATTTGTAGAGCACAGGTGTATTCACTGCCATCTTCTATCACGAGGAACACTTTCTACATGATAAGTTCATTTTTATAGGGGGAATGATACGACTGTGGAAGGTCAAGATTCTAATACTTGGATTTATTTTGAGGCTTTGAGTTTGGTTAAGGATTAGGGATATGATGGATATAGGTTATGGACAAAACTCCCAGGGATTGATGAAGGGTTTCTTCATGTCTTTGATGATGTACTAACTGGAGTAATTGCCAAACACAACATTGATAACAAAGTTGATGGCCATATTTGGGTTGAGCATGAAGTTGAAGATACTATGGGTAAGGTTATAAGTCCTACTTTTGTTCAATTTAATGAAGGCAGTGATGATGGTTATAGTAGTGATGATGTAGTTATACGCATTAGGTTTGATGATAACGAAGAAGAAAGAACAAGGGAAAATAATGAAGGCTTTGTAAATGTTATGGTGAAAAAACCAACTAGTGGTACAAGGGTTGATGTTAATGGCAAGTCTCTTAGGTACAAAGTAAGGGCTAAAAGAACTAAGATAAGCAAGGTGGTCACTCTAATCTAAATTTATATGTTCCTGCAAAAATATTGGGGTCTAATTCTAGAAGGTTACCCAAAAATATACCAAGAGACATTGATGATGATGGAAGTGAAAAATTAGATAGTTCTGATCTTGATGGCAGTGGTGATGAAAATCTCCCTAAGTATGAGCAGTTCAGAAGTCAGTTGTTGAACAAGGACTTTCAGTTTAAACTTGGCATGGAATTTACCTCATTAAGTGAATTTAAAGATGCTATAAGATAATGGTATGTTCTTAATGGTACGGAGATAAAGTTTGTCAAGAATGAAAGTTATAGGGGAAAATGAGGTTTTTTAGCATTGTGTAATAAAATGGGTGATAGGCACACCTACCAATTAAAAACATGAGTGGGGACATACACATGTGCTAGGGTTTTAGATAAAAGATCATCCAATTCAAAGTGGGTTTCCAAATTAATGGTTGAGAAAAGAAAATCCATGGATAAGGTGAAAGTCTATAAAATCATGTCTGAGCTAAGGAAAAAGTATTTTGTTGGCATTACCAAAGGTAAGGCATGAAGGGCTAAGACAATGGATGATGAAGTGGTTGCAGGGGATGCGGAAAAGCAATATTCCTTGTTATGGAGTTATGATGCAGAGTTAAAAAAAAAAAGCAATGTGTAGGGAACACTGTTAAGATCAACATGGAGGGGACAATACCAAGTCTTCCACCAAGGTTTGAGAGATTCTATTTCTGTTTTGATGTATGCAAAAAGAGATTTATTAAAGGTTGCAGACCTTTCATTGGAGTTGATGGGTGCCACCCCAAAATAAAGTATGGTGGAAAGTTGTTGGTTGTCGTAGCAAGAGATCCAAATGATTAGTACTACCCTTTAGTATTTGGTGTAGTTGAGACAGAGACAAAAGATAGTTGGAAATAGTTTCTAGAGTTACTTCTTCAAGATGCTGGTGTAGAAAGAAGATGTGTTTTTATATCAGACCAACAAAAGGTACTTTTATATTATTTCATTCAAATGTTGTTTCATTTACTTATGTTGTATAATACCTTCATCTAAATGTTGATCTTATGTAGGGACTGATTAGTGTATTTGAAGAAATGTTTGAACACATTGAACACAGGATATGTCTTAGGCACTTGTATGCTAATTTCAAGAAGAAATTTAGAGGTGGAGCTGAAATAAGAGACTTACTCATGGGAGCTGCAAAAGCTACTTATGACCAAGCATAGGAGAAGAAGATGACTGAGCTAAAGCAACTGGACAAGAAGGTATGGGAATGGCTTATGGGAGTCCCTACGAAACTATGGTGTAAGCATTCTTTTAGCTATTACCCAAAATGTGATATATTAATTAAAAATATTAGTGAGTCTTTTAATAGCACTATTTTGCAAGCTAGGGATAAGCCAATCCTCACAATGTGTAAGTGGATTGGGAACTATCTCATGAATAGGATTTCTAGAAATTTAGTTAAACTAGATAAATGGAAACATAATGTTATGCCAATACCTAGAAATAGACTAGATAAGGAGGTGTTGTTGAGTGGTCATTGGATACCAACATGTAGTATGGGTGAGGTTTGGCAAGTTCATCACCCATTTAATGGGCTACTCTTTTTATGGATATTAGGAGGGAAAAAACTTGCTCGTGTTGCTTTTGGGAATTAGTTGGTACCATGCTAACATGTTGTGGCTGCAATGCAGTATCAAAGTTTTAATCTAGAATTGTATGTTGATGACTATTACAAGAGGGTGGCATATAAATTATGTTATGAGAACAATGTTAGTCTAATCAATGGGAAGGACATGTGGCCAACTGTGGAAATTGAAGAAATGTTACCCCCAAATTTTAAGAAGGGTCCAGGCAGGCCAAAAAAATTAAGGTGGAGGGAGAATGATGAAATAGACTCAAGGATGAGAAGGCCTGGTGTGGCTTATAGGTGCACAAAGTGTGATAAATTTGGGTACAACTCTAGGAAATGCCAAACCACAATCTAAGACATTAATGCATTGAAGAGAAAGGTATATTATCTGTCATTTTCATTGTTTATTTATTGCATTGACTGTTGTGATATCATTATTATTGTTGGTTTATTATATTTGTCTATGTGCAGAGAAAAACACCCAGAACCAAGGGTGAGACCTCAAACAATAACAACACAGCTTAACCAACTGTAGAGCAAGCACCTGCTGAAACTGCTGAACCTAATCTCACTTCTAAACCTGCTAAAATTAATGAACCAACTGTAGAGGATCCTTTCTATGATCCAAAAATTGATGACATAACTAAATACATGGTTGCTTCTCAGTTGCTTCCTACCGAAGTTTCTTCTCAACCACAAGAAACTCAACATTCTCAACTAATTAATCCTACCCCAAAGAAGAAGAAAATTAGAAAAATGAAGATGTCTAAGAAGAAAATTCAAGCACCTACTAGGAGTAGTGAAAGGCTAAAAAGTATCTTCAGGCAAGAAAAATGCTTCGGACCAAGTTCAAATGCTGATGCACCTTTGGAAATTGAGGATTAACATGTTATTGATACATCTACTACTGCTACTGGCCAAACTGACCCCAAACTAGGGACATGTGTGCGCATGATGAAATCATGGGATGAGATATCTAAGAAACTGACACAGTAATTTGTACTGTCATTATGTCAAGATAAATGTCATTTTGTATGTTGTAATGTCATTTTGAAGGTTGTACTGTCTTTATATTTTGTAAGTTGGAACAATATGTCATTTTGTTTTGTAAGTTGGAGCAACAAGGTTGCACTGTCATTTTATTTTGTGAGTTGTAATGATATTATGCCTATGGTAGCTTAATTATATATGGAAGTACTATTTTGTTTAATCTATGTTGTTTAATTATGCCTATGTTGTTAACATGTTGTATTGTCACTGTTGTTAACATTTTGTAAGTTGGTACAACAAGATTAATGCATAATATGTGCTTAATGCACAAGGTTGTACTATAAGCAAAAACAATATGTCATTATCTTCACAGGATTAATGCAGAAGGTACTAGAATTATAAGCAAAACCTTTATTTTCGTTCAATTCACATCAACCATGTTGTTAACATGTTGTATTGTCATCTTTGTTAACATTTTGTAAGTTGGTACAACAAGATTAATGCACAAGGTTGTACTGTAAGCAAAAATAATATGTCATTATCTTCATAAGATTAATGTAGAAGGTACTAGAATTGTAAGCAAAAAATTTATTTTCATTCAATTCAAATAAACCAATCTGTTAATAGATCACAACATTCATTAATTCATCACAATATAACATTCATTCTACATAATTAACACTTAAAACAATACAACTATCAACCTGCTTATACAATGACAAAATAAACCCAAGAATAAATAAGAACTACAACTATAAAGGTCAGCTTCTTTCTTGTGCTTTCTAACTTGTTCCTCATATCTTTCATCTCCTTGGAACATAGTTTTGTCCCAAATTCTTTCCCAAAATCCTTTCCAAATTTTCTCAAATACTCTATCATGACATCACATCTACTACAACCATCATCATCTTCCTCAATTCTCTTCCTATCAATAGAACCAAAGTACTCATCATCCCAATAAAATAGATGGAAGTCTTCTTCTTTACCCTAAAATCTGTGCTTCTAATATTTTCTACCAGGATTTGCAGCAGACTTTGAAACGAACACCTTCATTGAAAGACTGTGTCCATATTTGGGAGTGCTTCTACCATTACAAGACATGCTACTCTTTGAACTTCCGGCCATTGATCGTGCACGCTGTTATATATGGAGGAAGAATGAGGAAGAAGGTGAATGTGAAGATGTTATGCCCCTGTAGATAGTATTTCGAAAAAGGGAGAAGAAACTTGGATTATGCGTGAAAATAGATTTGGGATTTAGGGTTATTTAATTTCAAAGTGTGTAAAAATTATCATTTGCACTTTAAAATATATTACACATGAGATACTAATAACATGTAAATAAGAAAAGAATTACACATTGGCAAAGCCACGTTAGACAAGTTGACGAGTTGGTTTAATGAGGGACTGAATCAGGAAAATCTTCAAATGTTAGGGGGAATCTAAATATTTTTACAAGGGGTTTTCAAATTTCGCTCAAATGGCATAGGGAAAAATAGCTATTAAACCTATATACATATATAGGGCATATCTAGTGAGAATGGGTAAGTTATATGAGAATGTGAGAATGAATAATAACCATCAGACTTAAAAGGAAAGGTTGAGATTAAATCATGTGACAAAAATCCAAAAAATCAGGTGCTTTTAAGAGAAGAGAGAAATTAATAATCTATTTTAGAAATATATTTTAATTCAATGGTCTAGATTCATTCTCAATATTAGTACCATGACAACAGATGAGTACTTTACCAAGCATCCTTAGCGGAAGAAGAAATTTGATGAATAAATAATAACTACATTGATTTTTTTATGACTTGGTTATGTTTAAAACGTTCTTCACATTTCCATTTTCAAAGTTGTCAAAATTTTATGCATTTGATGTTGTAGTTTACACCCACTTTCTGGAAAATATTGTGGTTCTGTTAATAAATTGTTGTGCGTGTAAAAAAGAAAGAGAAATGCTAACGAGTGTCTCTGGGACACTGGTTAAGAGATTAAAATGGTAATTTGGGCATTATTTAAGAGATTAAAAAGACATGTTTTTTTTAAATATATGTGTATTCAATGCACTGAAAAGAGAAATAATCAACTTTTTAAATGAATATGTGTATTAAATGAACTGAACATAACATATATTCTTTATTTGGAATTCTTAACCCGTGTCGAAGAAATTCATAAAAAAGTAATTATGGGTTGGAGATTATAATAAATTGTGAAATAATGGTAACATTTAATTATAAAAGATATTTTGATAAAGAAATAATAAAAAAATCTCATAATTTATGTTAAAGATGATCATAATAAATAAATAATGAAAAATCTCAAATTTTTGCTAATTGTCATGTCAGGTTACAATGATTAGGGTTTTTTCAAAAAAAAAAATTAACTGAAGGGACCAATAATGCTAACGGAACAAAGTTTAAGGGACCAAAGTTTAACGTTTTTTTAATTAAGAGACAAAAGCGATACATTAAATTAAATTAAAAGACTTGATAACTAATTATGTTATATATATATATATATATATATATATATATATATATATATATATATATATATATATATATATATATATATATATATATATATATATATATATATATATATATATATATATATATATATATATATATATATATATATATATATATATATATATATATATATATATATATATATATATATATATATATATATATATATATATATATATATATATATATATATATATATATATATATATATATATATATATATATATATATATATATATATATATATATATATATATATATATATATATATATATATATATATATATATATATATATATATAAAGAAGTTTATGCATAAAAGAATACAATCAATGAATTTCAATCAAAAGTTAACTAAACATAATCACTACCACACAAGTCTATCAAGTCAATCTTGGTGAGGATTTCACTCAAACTTTGTAAAATATTTCACAGCAAATCAAATTTATTTTCATCTTACCGAGTTAAAACAAGTTTTAAATCATGAGTCACTAATATCTTTATGTTGAAACTATTAGAATATTAATAATAATTCATATTTATTTAATTGTACTATTTTCTTAGCCTCTAAGTTTGTTAGGGGGTATTTTAGTATTTTATCTTATTCTAGTAACCCTAGTTTTAGCTTATAAATAGGGTGACAATCATTGTAACTTTTATCATGTTTTGTAGCCGTCATTCTTAATAGAATATTTTCTCTGTTCATCATTTATTCACCTTTGCACCAACAGAAACATGGTCAGACTTACAAAGGGATTATTATTATTTTTAAGAATTCAAAATCATTACAAGTTTTAAATCATGAGTCACTAATATCTTTATGTTGAAACATGGTCAGACTTACAAAGAATTATTATTTTTTTAAGAATTCAAAATCATTATTTATTAAGGGAGCAACTGATAACACGAAATCATGTAGATATTTTCATGCATAATTCAACTAAAGTCTAACCGTTTTCGATCCGATTTCGGGTTATTTCCATGTATTTGTCTGATGTTTTTGCAGGTATTCAACGATCACGTCTAAACAAGGCAACATGAAGAAAAGAAGCAATCCCAGATGAAATATGGACGAAAAAGGAGTGAAAACACAATGAAAAGCGCAGCAGACTGTTTTTGCTGATGTGACGACCGTCACAGATGCATGACGATCGTCACACGGGTGACGACCGTCACACCTTGTGACGACCGTCACACCTTGTGACGACCGTCATGCAGGCAAAAACGCCCCACTCAGATTACACGTCAAAAGAGCAGTTCCAATTCCCATTAAGTGGTCCACTACTCCCTAAATTATCTGCCTCAAGGTCCATCATCCTTAGAGATAACCGTTGGGATTCCACTTCTATAAAAAGGGAAGCAGGGGACTTCAAAAAGGGTGCTGCATTCATACCACGAAGTGCTGCCGAATTTAATTTCCAGAGCAAATTTACTTTCCAGTTTTTATTTGTATTCCTTTCCTTTATTTCCCTTTTCATTTCCTCATTTCCATTTCCGCTCTTCTGTAATACCTATTGCACTGTACGATCAATTTGGAACTAAAGATCAGAATTCTGCCAACATCTGTGGAGGATCTGCCCAAAGGCCAATTGGCATTATTTACAGGTTTTCATTTTGATCGACTTCTGTTTTATCATAATGCAATTTATTATTTATTATTATTATTTATGTTTTGTTTTTCCCAATTCCATGTCTAGCCAAACTTAGGCAATCGATATGTAGTAATAATTCGAATGGGATTTGATAACTCTTGTTTGAAAACTTTCTTTTCACAAAAGTAATTTATGGTCTAAGTGTTTAAAATTGATTTACGAAATAAACTTCGTCGCGAAAGCGAGAACCTATTTAAAAGTAGTTTTGCCACGAAAGTGGGAAATTAATTAAGATACGAACCAACAAGCGAAAGCTGCGGTAAGGTCAGATAGTAAACACTAGGCATTTGTTTTAATAACAGCGAAAGCATTTTAAAACGAATTAGAACTTAGAGATTTCCAAAAAATAGTTTTAACCCCGAACGGGATACGAAAGTGTACGTTTGGCCCTTAGGATTATGATTAGCATCAATAACCATCGTGAGACGAGAGTCTTCAAATCTCCATTTTCTGCTTAAACAAACTGTGAAAACTATTTCATACACCAGTAACTTATCAAATCCCTGAAGAACACAATTACTACGTATCGATTCAATTAATTAAAATCTAAACAGTAATCTTAGTTCCCCTTTTTTTTATAGTGACAATCTTATTCCCTTAAAACATATTCTACCTAGCTAAACATAGTAACTCCCGAGAACACTAGTTTGATTACGAGTCCCTGTGGGATCGATATCTTTTATTACTACGCGATAGACTGTGCACTTGCAGTTAGTTGTATTAGACATAGAAAGTCGCGATCAAGTTTTTGGCGCCGTTGCCGGGGACCCGTTTAGTCAATACTGTAACCTTCTGTTACGCCGTATAGACTAGGTAAACAATTTTCATTTTTCCTTTACTAGTGCTGTCGATTGTATGCCAAGTGATCGCCCACAAAGCGATATCTTGAAACCTTCAGTCGCAGAACTAGAACGCTTCTTACATCTAAGAAGCCGAATCATTGAGTACCAACTCAAACATAACATTCCCGATCCTCTCACTCCCATTCCCAAATCCGAAGAAGAACCGACGATGGCTAAAGGACCTCCGAACAAACCGCTGAAGGCATACGCTACACCATCTCAGATGGAGCCTAGAAGTAGCATTGCTGCCCCAGCTATTACCCGAAATGATTTTGAGATGAAACCATCATTGCAGTCGGCTATACAACAAAACCAATTCTCAGGAAACGCAACTGAGGATCCGAACGAACATCTAACGAAGTTTGTACAATACGCAGACACAGTGAAAGCAAATGGAGTAACTCCAAACGCGATAAGACTTCGTCTTTTCCCATTCTCTCTTAGAGACAGAGCATGGACATGGTTACAATCGTTACCATCAAACTCCGTTACGACGTGGGAGCAATTGAAGAACGTCTTCTTAGCGAGATATTTTCCGCCAAGCAAAACTGCTATGCTTAGAGCTCAAATCAACGGATTTCGACAGAAAGATACTGAATCTCTCTACGAAGCATGGGAACGATTCAAAGATATGATGAGAACATGTCCTCACCACGGTTTAGAAGACTGGGTGACAATCCATACTTTCTATAATGGGCTTCTATACAATACTAGATTGACAATAGACGCTGCCGCGGGCGGTGCACTTATGGATAAGCCATACGATGAAGCCTATCAATTAATAGAAAACATGTCACAAAACCATTGCCAATGGGGAGGTGAACGCACTCCAAATGAGAAAACCACAACGAAAGGTGGGATGTACGAAATCAGCAGCCTTGAAAAGTTCAATGCTAAAGTAGATGCTCTAGCACAAAAGATCGATAGTCTGACCGTTAACCCCACTGCAACTGTCGCTGCAGTAACTCCAAATTGCGAGTTATGCGGAAGCACCACTCATAATGCACCCAAATGCCCATTGCTAGCCGGAATCCAGCCAGACCAGGTAAATTATGCTCAAGGAAATCCCTACGCAAATACCTACAACCCAGGTTGGCGAAATCATCCAAACTTTTCTTACAAAAGCGAAAATGCACTGCAAATGCCTACTGCTCCGCAAGGATATTAGAAACCAGCTGCTCAGAATGCACCTAGGAAATCAAACCTCGAATTGATGATGGAAAAGTTCATAGCTACTCAAGCTCAGACGAACAAAGAGTTCCTGAATCAAAACATACACACTAGCGAGCAAATTAAACAGTTGACAGGAAAAGTAGACGCTTTAGCCACCCACAACAAAATGTTAGAAACGCAGATATCACAAGTGGCTCAACAGCAAGCATCTGCTACCGCAGCTGCTGGCACATTTCCTGGACAACCCGAACAGAATCCCAAAGGCCAAGCAAATGCTGTGATACTAAGAAGTGGAAGAGAATTAGACGAACCGATCGATCTGAGGACCGAAAACTCAGCCATGCAACAGAAACCAACTGAACAAGCGGAAAAGGAATCTGAGTTAGAGAAGAAGGAGGACAACGAGAAGGAGGATACCGCAAGTGAAAAAACTCAAGCACCTCCAGCGCCATATAAACCACCTATCCCTTATCCGCAAAGACTAATAAACTCTAAAACTTCAGGACAGTTTAAGAAATTTGTGGAGCTCCTTAAACAGCTGAATATTACTATTCCTTTTACAGAAGCGATAACTCAAATGCCGTCATATGCCAAATTTCTCAAAGAGATCCTGTCGAATAAGAGAAAGATCGAGGATAACAAAACAGTTACACTTACGGCAGAGTGTAGCGCTATTATTCAGAACCGCATGCCTCCTAAATTAAAAGACCCAGGTAGTTTCTCCATACCCTGCGTCATAGGAAAGTTCGTAATAGATAAAGCTCTATGCGATTTAGGAGCCAGTATCAGTGTTATGCCCTTATCTATATGCAAAAAGCTGAATATGGGAGACCTCAGACCAACCAAAATGTCCGTACAATTAGCTGACAGATCAGTAAAATACCCCGTCGGAATACTGAAAAACGTTCCAGTACGCATAGGAGTACGCATAGGACAATTCTACATCCCAACCGACTTCATAATCATGGACATCAAGGAGGACACTGTAACCCCAATTATCTTAGGAAGACCATTCCTAGCTACAGCCGGAGCGATTATAGACGTGAAGAAAGGAAGGCTAACATTCGAAGTAGGAGAAGAAAAGATAGAGTTCATTCTCACCAAGTTCTTACAAGCACCAGCCATAGACGATACCTGCTATTTAATAGACGAAATTGACGAATGCATAAGAGAACTTGAAAATGAAGAGACCACGTATTCAGAAATAATAAAGATTCAAATACCCGACATTTCTGAAGACGACAATTGGCGTAAACCGTATAAAGACGACAGCCTAAGCGAAAGCTTAGCACTGACACCAAACCATATGCCAGGTCCGAAGAACCCATCTTTAGAACTTAAAACACTATCCAAAAACCTCAGATATGAATTTCTAGACGATGAACTAAAAAGACCAGTGATAGTCAACGCCGACTTAGGACAACCAGAAACCGAAAAGCTATTAGAAGTCCTAAAGAAGTACCCCACCGCGTTAGGCTATAACATAAGCGATCTAAAAGGTATAAGCCCTTCGATCTGTATGCATCGAATTACAATAGAGGAAGACTCTAAAACCTCTCGAGAGCATCAGAGAAGACTAAACCCCATCCTGAGCACTGTAGTCAGAGATGAAGTAAAGAAATTACTAGATGCAGGAATCATCTATCCGATCTCCGATAGTGAATGGGTTAGCCCAGTTCATGTCGTACCAAAGAAAGGAGGAGTCATAGTAGTTAAAAACAAAAAAGGCGAATCGATAACAAAAAGAGTCGTGACTGGAAGTAGGATGTGTATTGATTATAGGAAGCTTAACAAGGCTACGCGCAAAGATCACTTCCCGCTACCCTTCATAGACCAAATGTTGGAAAGATTAGCCAAACATTCATATTTCTGCTATCTAGATGGGTACTCAGGATTCTTCCAAATTCCCATCCATCCTGATGACCAAGAAAAGACTACATTCACCTGTCCTTACGGTACTTTTGCTTACCGCCGAATGCCGTTCGGACTCTGTAACGCTCCAGCAACCTTCCAAAGATGCATGATGGCAATCTTCGCAGATTTCATAGACGACATTATGGAAGTGTTTATGGACGATTTCTCGGTATGTGGACAAAGTTTCGAAGGATGCTTACAAAACTTAGAAATGGTACTAGAACGTTGCGTAAAAGTAAACCTCGTCCTAAATTGGGAGAAATGCCATTTTATGGTCCGACAAGGAATAGTTCTAGGACATGTCATATCAGATAGGGGGATTGAGGTAGACAAAGCTAAAATAGAGATTATAAAAGATCTCCAACCTCCAAAATCCGTACGCGAAATACGGAGTTTTCTAGGACACGCCGGTTTCTACAGAAGATTTATAAAAGATTTCTCAAAAATCACAAAACCTTTGACCGGCCTGTTAATGAAAGATGCTGAGTTCGTCTTCGACGACGACTGTTTAAAAGCATTCGAAACATTGAAATCAGCCCTTATCACCGCACCAATCATGCAACCACCAGATTGGAGACTACCGTTTGAAATCATGTGCGACGCAAGTGATTACGCTGTAGGCGCAGTTCTAGGACAAAGGAAGGACAAGAAACTCCATGCTATCTACTACGCCAGTAGAACCTTAGATCCTGCCCTAATGAACTACGCTACCACAGAAAAGGAACTTCTAGCAGTTATATTTGCGCTTGACAAATTTCGTTCTTACCTAGTAGGAGCAAAAATTATCATATACACAGACCACGCTGCCATAAGGTACCTAATAAGCAAAAAGGATGCCAAACCAAGACTATTGAGATGGATCCTGTTGTTACAAGAGTTTGACTTAGAAATAAAAGATAAGAAAGGAACCGAGAACGTTGTTGCGGATCACGTATCCCGAATAGAAGGCATTAGACACGAACCAGTACCGATAAATGACGATTTCCCGTACGAACGTCTGATAGCCAAATTAGAAAGTGACACACCCAATGCAATCTCGGAAGATCCAGAATTAGAAAAAGCCGTAGAAGCCGTCTATGCCCAAGTCACATTACCTTGGTATGCTGACATCGTTAATTACCTCGCTGCGGGCGTGCTTCCACCAGATCTTACTTATCAGCAAAAGAAGAAATTCTTCCACGATCTGAAACACTATTATTGGGACGAACCCCTACTCTTCAAGAGAGGGGCCGACAACATATATCGTCGCTGTGTCCCAGAGGAAGAAATAGAAAATATTATTTCCCAATGCCACTCAGCACCATATGGTGGTCATGCTAGTACGTCCAAGACGTGCGCTAAGATTCTCCAAGCCGGCCTATTCTGGCCTAATATCTGGAAAGACGTTCACATCGTTGTGCAAAAGTGCGATAGATGCCAACGAACTGGCAACATCTCACGACGCGATGAAATGCCTCAGAAAGGAATCTTAGAGGTAGAAATCTTCGACGTCTGGGGAATAGATTTCATGGGACCTTTCCCTCCTTCTTTTGGTAATAATTACATACTCGTCGCTGTCGATTACGTGTCTAAATGGATAGAAGCCATAGTTGCTCCAACAAACGACGCACGAGTAGTAATCAAACTCTTCAAGAACACAATCTTTCCTAGATTCGGTGTACCCAGACTCGTCATTAGTGACGGAGGATCTCACTTCATATCACGCATATTCGATAAACTTCTTTCTAGATATGGAGTCAGGCACCGAGTAGCTACACCCTATCATCCGCAAACCAGCGGACAAGTAGAGGTCTCAAACAGAGAAATAAAACAGATCTTGGAAAAGACTGTCGCTACCTCGAGAAAAGATTGGTCATCAAAGCTACAAGAAGCTTTATGGGCTTATAGGACCGCATTTAAGACACCAATAGGTACTACCCCCTATAAATTAGTTTACGGTAAATCCTGCCATCTCCCTGTAGAGTTAGAGCATAAGGCTTTCTGGGCCATTAAGACACTCAACTTCAACTACACCGAGGCAGGAGAAAAGCGAATCTTGAACTTACACGAGTTGGAAGAACTTCGATTAGACGCTTACGAAAATGCCCGTATCTACAAAGAACGAACTAAAAAGTGGCATGATAAACGTTCAATCAGGAAATAATTCAGTGTGGGAGACATCGTATTGCTCTTCAATTCACGATTAAAACTCTTCCCAGGAAAGGTCTGGACCCTATGAAGTGACTAAAGTACTTCAGAGTGGAGCTGTTGAAATTACCGATAAGACAAATGCACCGTTTATCGTAAACAGGCAACGTCTAAAACATTACAATAAGAACGACAACAGTCCTCAAGTCAGCAATATAACATTGCTTGAGCTTCCAGCTCAGACACCCGAATAGCTTCTCACCAAGCTATCGTCAGGCTTTAGACGTTAAAAACAGCGCTTACTGGGAGGCAACCCAAATTTCCCTCGTCATTGCATTTCATTTTTCTTTAAAATTCTACTTTGAAAAATCCAACAAAAATCCTAAAATTACTACTACTTTCTACTTTCGTTCATTTTCGTACTTTTATTCTTATTTTATTTTTTCTCTTTTGCCTTTTGTTTCTACCACTTTTCGTTTCTAAAAATCCTGACTTCAATTTCTTGTTTTAAACTTTTCAGGATTTTTAAAGCCTTCAAAACATTCCTTCTGTTTTCTCCGAATTACCTGCGAGTATGGCCGAGTATGATTTCACAAAGGTTCACTTCAGAGGACTCGCTCAAAAGGTAAGATTTGCAGCACTGACCGAAAGAGAATTCGCCTTAACGCTGTATTATGATAAGGCTACTATGGATAAACTAGGAATCACGGATAGCATTCAATACCTGTTCAATCAACTGGGTTGGGAGAACACTGCTCTGAAAACACGTTTCGCTACCTACAAGGATCTTACCTACGAATTCCTTAGTTCCTTCAGATATACACCTAACTATGGTTTTGGATCCAGCACAGAGTTGATTACCTTCCGATTGTTTGGAATGGACCAAACCCACAACAGGATGTCACTAGCTAACCTCCTAGGATTCCCTAGCGGACCGCATGTGTTCATCAGTGCAGAAGATGACGATATTGATTTGCAACTCGATCACTTCTGGGGTAGAATCACAGGCGACTATCACCCTGAACCAGACAAAATGTACAATGATGACATTCATAACCCCGCCTTCAGATACTTCCATAAGATACTAGCTCACACCTTGTTTGGAAAAGAAGAAAATATTACCACAGTGTCTAAGGAAGAGTTATTCATCATGTTCTGTGCTTCTCAGGGACGGACAGTAAACGCAGTGCCTTTCATGATGAGATCCTTCAAACGCCTCACGCTGGAACCTCAGACACCTATTCTTATAGGAGGACTAGTAATAATGATTGCCCACGAGCTTGGCCTTAGATTCCATTTAAATGCCAGCACTCGTTTTGGTACCATCAGACCCATGAACATACAATTCTGCTTTAACAGGCGCATCTTAGGGACTATGGGACCTGGACCGTATGAGTACCTTATTAACGAAAAACCAGTACAACTATTCACACTGCCTGATCATCTGATGACAAGCATCCACAACAAGGATAACTGGCTCTACGAATTGGATGAGCCTATGGGACCTCCTTCACCACAGTCAACACCCCAGAACTATATGTATGACAGTGACCACATCTCTGAGGCACACGACTATATGTACTATGAGGACGCCGCCTCTGAAATTGAAGTAGACCCTATGACTCCTCCACACTACAATACTTATCCTGAGCCTATCCCTGAGGAAACCACCGACAAAATGGATGCCGTGTTACTCAGATTGGACGACGTTGATAAAGCTCTGACTAATGTAAAAGCTGATATCGCAGGCATGCACAGTGACCTGGTAGGCTTCATGGATCTAGTCTGTGACCAACTCGACTACTATTCACAGAAATTCGATGAGTTGAAGGCACGAAAAGATTAGTCATTAGCTCATAGCAGTAGTTTCAGTTTAGTCTAGTCTAGTTTAGTTTCATTTAATCATTTGGATTTTTCGTATTGTTAGTTTTCATTATGTACTACATACAATTGTTTCCATTTTATGTTATTTCAATTCTAGTTTTATTCAATTATTCTGTTTTCGCATTATTTGTTGTTTGTTGGCTGTTATATTACGTCACCGTATCAATACTAAGCTTTAAAATCACCACGAATACGCCCTCAGAGCAAAATTCTGCGTTCTGCAGATTTTGCTGCTGTGACGACCGTCACAGTCCCATGACGAGCGTCACGCGGGTGACGACCGTCACACCTTTGTGACGACCGTCACGCAGCCCAGAACTGCTATCTGATAAAACAGGGTTCGTGTTCCCTTCCACCCCCCCCCATTATCACTCTCAAACTTCCAAAATTCATACCCCACTACGATTTTCGTCCTCCCCACATTGAACTATAAACCTAAACTCCAAATTCAACCTCCAAACCACCGTTCTGTCATTTTTCCCTCTCTGCCGAAAAACCCCAAAACCTCCTAAATCTCTCCATCTTCAACAATGGTCGGAAACGCAGATGTCGGCAACATTTCCTTCCCTGAGGGCGAGTTAGGCGACAGACAACGAGCACAGTACATTGCATTTCATCAGAGGTCACTCCAGCCAACTCACTACCCGCACCTTCCATCGCTTACGGACCTCGGACTCCTTGAAGGTGTAACCTGGATGCTTCAACGAGCGGGCATCTGGAACCTCTGTACCAACCCCCAGCCGACCTACGAACAACTCACCCTTGAGTTCTTGAGTTCGTTCTCGTACGTCACCAGCAGCGACGAACTCAACCAGCACACAGGTGCCGCTTGTTTCCGAATGTTTGGCGTCAACTATCAGGTGAATCAGAATCAGATCGCCAGCATCCTACAGCTACCTCGCGGCTACAACGCTCATTGCCGCATCACCGACCAGTTCCAGCATGAAGCCTTCGCGCTGTGGTATCAGTTGACCGGCCTAAATGCCGATGGTTGGGACTCCCTACACGCCACTCACATCCATAACCCTGCCATCAGGTACTTTCACAGAGCGTTGAGTAACACTATCTTCTCCAGAGACAACAACCACAAAGTGAACTCCAAGGAGCTCTTCTTTCTTCATTGCGTCTTCAACAATGAACCCGTCAACGCTGCCCCGTTCCTGCTGGCCCACATTCAGGCCAACTGCAACCGTGGCTCGAAGCCATTCTACTTTGGCGGGATTGTCACGGCTATTGCACTTGGGATGAACCTTGGCGACCTCCTTCAGCACCTCCATTCCATCCCCTCGGTGTTCCTTGACACCGACCACTGCAGGGCCTCCCATCTCATCCGCTCCCGAGCTGACGGGAAATACCATCCGGTTGTGCGTGGCAAGACCGTCAGAAGCATCATCCTTCCGTCCCGCACCCACATCCATCCAGAGGACCGTACCAACTGGTTGTTCGACCTCACTGCCCCTCTTGCTGCCGCTGTTCCTACTCGGGATCCCACTCATGATTCTGACGATGAAATCCAAGCTGAGTTGGACAGGTCCGAGCAGCCAGAGGCATCGCAGCCTCCTCCTCCAGTAGGTACATCTTCTCGCCGCCGCCGTCACCATCCCGTGCCCGACTACACCGAAGAGGACCTCCGTCGCTCCCTAGACCAGCAGGTACAGATACTCACGATGCTGCAGCAGCAGAACCAGCGAGCTAACCAGTTCGAAGCTTGACACCGGACTCAAATGCAACAACTTCACACCGGCCAAGCTACGATTACTGAGAGTCTAGCGAATCTGACCCTGCAGGTCGAAGGACTCCGAGACACGGTCTACCACACCGGAGCCATGAGCTATGAGGATAGAGTAGCCCTTGCTAGAGCCAGAGGACGCCAGCGTGGACGTGACAGAGGTCGGGACTAGATTTTCATTTTTTCCTTCATTGTTTACTATATTTTGTATTTTCATTTTCAGTTGTATCTCCCTCTCGCATGCTTCAAGAATCAGTGAGGACACTGATCGAGATAGTGTGGGCGCGGAGCCTTATTTCCACTGTACTCTGAACTTCCCTTATTTCCTGTATTTCCATTTCACTGCACTTTGAATTTTAGTAATTTCTATTTTTACGCTTTCTATTTCTAGCAAATAAAGCTCGTCTATATATTTTTCACGTTACGCAAACAATCCCCACATTATTCAACGTAAACAAAAACTTTCATTTGTTCCTCAAAAGCAAAAGCATCACGAGAATGCACCTGAGTTCAAACCGAGTTTTGAAACTCCGAGGAAACGACAGTTCTAACAAAACCAGTATCGTCCAGACACCTTAGATCTCTAGTTTATGCGAGTCGGTTTCACCACCTACGTGTACCAAAGTCTCAAGTGTCTACGCAAACTCAACCCCAAGTAGTTTATACTAGCAGTCAGCACCATCCTAGAAACACTTCTAAGCGAGCGACCGATGCAAATAAGTGTATGATCTCCAAAAAGATGAAAAATCATGAAAAGAGAGCTAAAAAAGCCCAAGAATATAAGATACGTTTCCTTCTAAGTTAGGTGCTCCTCACCCGAGCATTTTGCCCAACGGAACGAAAAACTCATTGAAAAATCAATGACACCAAATTATGATCAATGAAGAAGATCAAAAACAAAAACGAGATCACATTCACTAACAGGTCGACTTGCCATGAAAGTGTGCAGACAACGGGCTTAATGTGATTGCGTTAGAACAAACAGGGTGAACTTGCCACGAGAACCTTGACACCAAGATACGGTAGCATGACTGAGACCGATTTGCATAAAAACGAGACCTCCGGAGTCTCGTAGTCCAGTGTCGTCATGATACTCGTCTTGTTCCTACCAAGAATCCCGGTTTTTCCAAACTCTGCGAACGAAGAAGCAGCCTCGTGATTGCCGACTTTTCCACGTTTTACTTGAGGACAAGCAAAGATTCAAGCTTAGGGGAGTTTGATAACACGAAATCATATAGATATTTTCATGCATAATTCAACTAAAGTCTAACCGTTTTCGATCTGATTTCGGGTTATTTCCGTGTATTTGTCTGATGTTTTTGCAGGTATTCAACGATCACGTCTAAACAAGGCAACATGAAGAAAAGAAGCAATCCCAGATGAAATATGGACGAAAAAGGAGTGAAAACACAATGAAAAGCGCAGCAGACTGTTTTTGCTGATGTGACGACCGTCACAGATGCATGACGACCGTCACACGGGTGACGACCATCACACCTTGTGACGACCGTCATGCAGGCAAAAACGCCCCACTCAGATTACACGTCAAAAGAGCAGTTCCAATTCCCATTAAGTGGTCCACTACTCCCTAAATTATCTGTCTCAAGGTCCATCATCCTCAGAGATAACCGTTGGGATTCCACTTCTATAAAAAGGGAAGCAGGGGACTTCAAAAAGGGTGCTGCATTCATACCACGAAGTGCTGCCGAATTTAATTTCCAGAGCAAATTTACTTTCCAGTTTTTATTTGTATTCCTTTCCTTTATTTCCCTTTTCATTTCCTCATTTCCATTTCCGCTCTTCTGTAATACCTATTGCGCTGTATGATCAATTTGGAACTAAAGATCAGAATCCTGCCAACATCTGTGGAGGATCTGCCCAAAGGCCAATTGGCATTATTTACAGGTTTTCATTTTGATCGACTTCTGTTTTATTATAATGCAATTTATTATTTATTATTATTATTTATGTTTTGTTTTTCCCAATTCCATGTCTAGCCAAACTTAGGCAATCGATATGTAGTAATAATTCGAATGGGATTTGATAACTCTTGTTTGAAAACTTTCTTTTCACAAAAGTAATTTATGGTCTAAGTGTTTAAAATTGATTTACGAAATATACTTCGTCGCGAAAGCGAGAACCTATTTAAAAGTAGTTTTGCCACGAAAGTGGGAAATTAATTAAGATACGAACCAACAAGCGAAAGCTGCGGTAAGGTCAGATAGTAAACACTAGGCATTTGTTTTAATAACAGCGAAAGCACTTTAAAACGAATTAGAACTTAGAGATTTCCAAAAAATAGTTTTAACCCCGAACGGGATACGAAAGTGTACGTTTGGCCCTTAGGATTATGATTAGCGTCAATAACCATCGTGAGACGAGAGTCTTCAAATCTCCATTTTCTGCTTAAACAAACTGTGAAAACTATTTCATACACCAGTAACTTATCAAATCCCTGAAGAACACAATTACTACGTATCGATTCAATTAATTAAAATCTAAACAGTAATCTTAGTTCCCCCTTTTTTTATAGTGACAATCTTATTCCCTTAAAACATATTCTACCTAACTAAACATAGTAACTCCCGAGAACACTAGTTTGATTACGAGTCCCTGTGGGATCGATATCTTTTATTACTACGCGATAGACTGTGCACTTGCAGTTAGTTGTATTAGACATAGAAAGTCGCGATCAGCAACCATTTTACTAAATTATCTTTTTCATTCCTAATCTATTTTTATTTCCAACTTAATACCTATTTTTTCACAATTTTTTTTCTTTTTGATGCTTTTCTTTTTTCTTTTTATTTTTTATTTTTGTCAAGCTAAATATTTTTATCCATGTACCATCATATTTTTACCATTTCACAATTAAGTTTTTTCTCTCTCCAACTTTTTCTTAACCTAACATAAAATGAATTCTCTTCCAATCCTAAGAATAATGGAGCACTATTTACTTTTCTTTTAGACTTAGGGTTATATTTTTCAAAAGAATACAGCTATCAATTTTTTACTCAAAGAGGATACGAGGGATCACTCGTTCACGTGTAGGCTTTATGATAAAGTATACTTCACTAAAAAATAAAGAAATTTCTTAACTCAAACACAATGATAATTGGTGCATTAAAATAAAGACACTTCTTGAAGCACACGATGTTTGAGATGTTGTTGTAAAAGGCTATGAGTAATATTAAGATGATAACTCCTTAACTCAAGCACAAAAGAATGTTTTGAATGATCAAGAAAGAAAGACAAGGAAACTCTTTTCCTAGTTTGTTAGGCATTGGATAGATATGAATTTGAGATTTTCTTAAATGCAACAGGTGTGGAAAAAGCTCGAAACATCTTGCAACGGTAAAAACAAAGTAAATAGGGTGTATCTTCAAACTCTAAAAGGTGGATTTGAATCCTTGCATATGAAAGACTCAGAGTCTATTTCTGAATATTTTTTATAAGTTATCACTATTTCAAATAATTTAAAAATAAATGGTGAAAATTTAAAATATGTGATAATTATAAATAAGATACTCGATCTCATTAGACCCCATATTTGAGAGATGCCAACAAAGTAGAGGTAGAGGTTAAGGAAGAGGTCACAGACGAGGACATTTTGGATGTGGCAACTTTGAAAAATATTCAAATTTTACTAGAGACATTTATGAGAGAGATGAAACCTTAACAAGAGAACATGGAAAAGGATACACAAACACAAGGAATTGTAACTCTCAAAATCAATGCTATAATTGTCACAATTTTGGCCATTATGCTTTAGAATGTAAATCTTTCAAAAATATATTTGATTAGGAGACCAACTATCTGGAAGGAAAGGATGAGAAGTTTGAAACAGTGTTGCTTGCACATAAAAATGATGAAGAAAGCCAAGAAAATTCATGGTATCTTGAAATTGGTGAAAGCAACCACATGTGTGAAAAAAAGAGCATCTTCATCGAACTTGGTGAACCAGTCAATGGAAATGTCACATTTTATTATGAATCCAAGATTCTAATGAATGGAAAAGTTAATATCTTAATTGGTTGAAAATATGTGTTTCATTTTAGAACCAGAATTAGGATTAAGCTGGTGATAAGGAATCCTGAACCAATGGTGTTGATCTCCGATACAACAGTGTGAAGGTGGACCTTGAGGCATATGTTGGCTGAAAAAAATGTACTAAGATACATCAAGGAAACCTTGAGGCATGAAGTATTATTTATATATGGAAAAAAGTGAAGCAAAGAATAGGTGATAGGATTTTCTCATTCAGACTGGTGTGGTGACATATTAGACATAAGAAGTATCACATGTTATGTATTCAAGTTTCAAGGAGCTCTTATCTCTTGGATCTCTAAGAAGAAATCTGTTGTGGCTCTGCCTAGATGTGAGGCGAAATATATTGCTAGATGTTCAGTTGTTTGTTAAGTTTCTTGGATTGAAGTTGTATTGATGATAACACGAAATCATATAGATATTTTCATGCATAATTCAACTAAAGTCTAACCGTTTTCGATCCGATTTCGGGTTATTTCCGTGTATTTGTCTGATGTTTTTGCAGGTATTCAACGATCACGTCTAAACAAGGCAACATGATGAAAAGAAGCAATCCCAGATGAAATATGGACGAAAAAGGAGTGAAAACACAATGAAAAGCGCAGCAATCAGTTTTTGCTGATGTGACGACCGTCACAGATGCATGACGACCGTCACACGGGTGACGACCGTCACACCTTGTGACGACCGTCATGCAGGCAAAAACGCCCCACTCAGATTTCACGTCAAAAGAGCAGTTCCAATTCCCATTAAGTGGTCCACTACTCCCTAAATTATCTGCCTCAAGGTCCATCATCCTCAGAGATAACCGTTGGGATTCCACCTCTATAAAAAGGGAAGCAGAGGACTTCAGAAAGTGTGTTGCATTCATACCACGAAGTGCTGCCGAATTTAATTTCCAGAGCAAATTTACTTTCCAGTTTCTATTTGTATTCCTTTCCTTTATTTCCCTTTTCATTTCCTCATTTCCATTTCCGCTCTTCTGTAATAACTATTGCACTGTACGATCAATTTGGAACTAAAGACAGAATCCTGCCAACATCTGTGGAGGATCTGCCCAAAGGCCAATTGGCATTATTTACAGGTTTTCATTTTGATCGACTTCTGTTTCATTATAATGCAATTTATTATTTATTATTATTATTTATGTTTTGTTTTTCCAAATTCCATGTCTAGCTAAACTTAGGTAATCGATATGTAGTAATAATTCGAATGGGATTTGATAACTCTTGTTTGAAAACTTTCTTTTCACAAAAGTAATTTATGGTCTAAGTGTTTAAAATTGATTCACGAAATAAACTTCGTCGCGAAAGCGAGAACTTATTTAAAAGTAGTTTTGCCACGAAAGTGGGAAATTAATTAAGATACGAACCAACAAGCGAAAGCTGCGGTAAGGTCAGATAGTAAACACTAGGCATTTGTTTTAATAACAGCGAAAGCACTTTAAAACGAATTAGAACTTAGAGATTTCCAAAAAATAGTTTTAACCCCGAACGGGATACGAAAGTGTACGTTTGGCCCTTAGGATTATGATTAGCATCAATAACCATCGTGAGACGAGAGTCTTCAAATCTCCATTTTCTGCTTAAATAAACTGTGAAAACTATTTCATACACCAGTAACTTATCAAATCCCTGAAGAACACAATTACTACGTATCGATTCAATTAATTAAAATCTAAACAGTAATCCTAGTTCCCCCTTTTAGTGACAATCTTATTCCCTTAAAACATATTCTACCTAGCTAAACATAGTAACTCCCGAGAACACTAGTTTGATTACGAGTCCCTGTGGGATCGATATCTTTTATTACTACGCGATAGACTGTGCACTTGCAGTTAGTTGTATTAGACATAGAAAGTCGCGATCAAGTTTTTGGCGCCGTTGCCGGGGATCCGTTTAGTCAATATTGTAACCTTCTGTTACGCCGTATAGACTAGGTAAACAATTTTCATTTTTCCTTTACTAGTGCTGTCGATTGTATGCCAAGTGATCGCCCACAAAGCGATATCTTGAAACCTTCAGTCGCAGAACTAGAACGCTTCTTACATCTAAGAAGCCGAATCATTGAGTACCAACTCAAACATAACATTCTCGATCCTCTCACTCCCATTCCCAAATCCGAAGAAGAACCGACGATGGCTGAAGGACCTCCGAACAAACCGCTGAAGGCATACGCTACACCATCTCAGATGGAGCCTAGAAGTAGCATTGCTGCCCCAGCTATTACCCGAAACGATTTTGAGCTGAAACCATCATTGCTGTCGGCTGTGCAACAAAACCAATTCTCAGGAAACGCTACTGAGGATCCGAACGAACATCTAACAAAGTTTGTACAATACGCGGACACAGTGAAAGCAAATGGAGTAACTACAGACGCGATAAGACTTCGTCTTTTCCCATTCTCTCTTAGAGACAGAGCATGGACATGGTTACAATCGTTACCATCCAACTCCGTTACGACGTGGGAGCAATTGAAGAACGTCTTCTTAGCGAGATATTTTCCACCAAGAAAAACTGCTTTGCTTAGAGCTCAAATCAACGGATTTCGACAGAAAGATACTGAATCTCTCTACGAAGCATGGGAACGATTCAAAGATATGATGAGAACATGTCCTCACCACGGTCTAGAAGACTGGGTGACAATCCATACTTTCTATAATGGGCTTCTATACAATACTAGATTGACAATAGACGCTGCCGCGGGCGGTGCACTTATGGATAAGCCATACGATGAAGCCTATCAATTAATAGAAAACATGTCACAAAACCATTGCCAATGGGGAGGTGAACGCACTCCAAATGAGAAAACCACAGCGAAAGGTGGGATGTACAAAATCAGCAGCCTTGAAAAGTTCAATGCTAAAGTAGATGCTCTAGCACAAAAGATCGATAGTCTGACCGTTAACTCCACTGCAACTGTCGCTGCAGTAACTCCAAATTGCGAGTTATGCGGAAGCACCACTCATAATGCACCCGAATGCCCATTGCTAGCCGGAATCCCGCCAGACCAGGTAAATTATGCTCAAGGAAATCCCTACGCAAATACCTACAACCCAGGTTGGCGAAATCATCCAAACTTTTCTTACAAAAGCGAAAATGCATTGCAAATGCCTACCGCTCCGCAAGGATATCAAAAACCAGCTGCTCAGAATGCACCTAGGAAATCAAACCTCGAATTGATGATGGAAAAGTTCATAGCTACTCAAGCTCAAACGAACAAAGAGTTCCTGAATCAAAACATACACACTAGCGAGCAAATTAAACAGTTGACAGGAAAAGTAGACGCTTTAGCCACCCACAACAAAATGTTAGAAACTCAGATATCACAAGTGGCTCAACAGCAAGCATTTGCTGCCGCACCTGCTGACACATTTCCTGGACAACCCGAACAGAATCCCAAAGGCCAAGCAAATGCTGTGATACTAAGAAGTGGAAAAGAATTGGACGAACCGATCGATCCGAGGACCGAAAACTCAGCCATGCAACAGAAACCAACTGAACAAGCAGAAAAGGAATCTGAGTTAGAGAAGAAGGAGGACAACGAGAAGGAGGATACCGCAAGTGAAAAAACTCAAGCACCTCCAGCGCCATATAAACCACCTATTCCTTATCCGCAAAGACTAATAAACTCTAAAACTTCAGGACAGTTTAAGAAATTTGTAGAGCTCCTTAAACAGTTGAATATTACTATTCCTTTTACAGAAGCGATAACTCAAATGCCATCATACGCCAAATTTCTCAAGGAGATCCTGTCGAATAAGAGAAAGATCGAGGATAACGAAACAGTTACACTTACTGCAGAGTGTAGCGCTATTATTCAGAACCGCATGCCTCCTAAATTAAAAGAACCAGGTAGTTTCTCCATACCCTGCGTCATAGGAAAGTTCGTAATAGACAAAGCTCTATGCGATTTAGGAGTCAGTATCAGTGTTATGCCCTTATCTATATGCAAAAAGCTGAATATGGGAGACCTCAGACCAACCAAAATGTCCGTACAATTAGCTGACAGATCAGTGAAATACCCAGTCGGAATACTGGAAAACGTTCCAGTACGCATAGGACAATTCTATATTCCAACTGACTTCATAATCATGGACATCAAGGAAGATACTGTAACCCCAATTATCCTAGGAAGACCATTCCTAGCTACAGCCGGAGCGATTATAGACGTGAAGAAAGGAAGGCTAACATTCGAAGTAGGAGAAGAAAAGATAGAGTTCATTCTCACCAAGTTCTTACAAGCACCAGCAATAGACGATACCTGCTATTTAGTAGACGAAATTGACGAATGCATAAGAGAACTTGAAAATGAAGAGACCACGTATTCAGAAATAATAAAGATTCAAATACCCGACATTTCTGAAGACGACAATTGGCGTAAACCGTATAAAGACGACAGCCTAAGCGAAAGCTTAGCACTGACACCAAATCGTATGCCAGGTCCGAAGAACCCATCTTTAGAACTTAAAACACTACCCAAAAACCTCAGATATGAATTTCTAGACGATGAACTAAAAAGACCAGTGATAGTCAACGCCGACTTAGGACAACCAGAAACCGAAAAGCTATTAGAAGTCCTAAAGAAGTACCTCACCGCGTTAGGCTATAACATAAGCGATCTAAAATGTATAAGCCCTTCGATCTGTATGCATCGAATTACAATAGAGGAAGACTCTAAAACCTCTCGAGAGCATCAGAGAAGACTAAACCCCATCCTGAGCACTGTAGTCAGAGATGAAGTAAAGAAATTACTAGATGCAGGAATCATCTATCCGATCTCCGATAGTGAATGGGTTAGCCCAGTTCATGTCGTACCAAAGAAAGGAGGAGTCACAGTAGTTAAAAACGAAAAAGGCGAATCGATAACAAAAAGAGTCGTGACTGGAAGTAGGATGTGTATTGATTATAGGAAGCTTAACAAGGCTACGCGCAAAGATCACTTCCCGCTACCCTTCATAGACCAAATGTTGGAAAGATTAGCCAAACATTCATATTTCTGCTATCTAGATGGTTACTCAGGATTCTTCCAAATTCCCATCCATCCTGACGACCAAGAAAAGACTACATTCACCTGTCCTTACGGTACTTTTGCTTACCGCTGAATGTCGTTCGGACTCTGTAACACTCCAGCAACCTTCCAAAGATGCATGATGGCAATCTTTGCAGATTTCATAGACGACATTATGGAAGTGTTTATGGACGATTTCTCGGTATGTGGACAAAGTTTCGAAGGATGCTTACAAAACTTAGAAATGGTACTAGAACGTTGCGTAAAAGTAAACCTCGTCCTAAATTGGGAGAAATGCCATTTTATGGTCCGACAAGGAATAGTTCTAGGACACGTCATATCAGATAGAGGGATTGAGGTAGACAAAGCTAAAATAGAGATTATAAAAGATCTCCAACCTCCAAAATCCGTACGAGAAATACGGAGTTTTCTAGGACATGCTGGTTTCTACAGAAGATTTATAAAAGATTTCTCGAAAATCACAAAACCTTTGACCGGCCTGTTAATGAAAGATGTTGTGTTCGTCTTCGACGACGACTGTTTAAAAGCATTCGAAACATTGAAATCAGCCCTTATCACCGCACCAATCATGCAACCACCCGATTGGCGACTGCCGTTCGAAATCATGTGCGACGCGAGTGATTACGCTGTAGGCGCAGTTCTAGGACAAAGGAAGGACAAGAAACTCCATGCTATCTACTACGCCAGTAGAACCTTAGATCCTGCCCAAATGAACTACGCTACCACAGAAAAGGAACTTCTAGCAGTTATATTTGCGCTTGACAAATTCCGTTCTTACTTAGTAGGAGCAAAAATTATAATATACACAGACCACGCTGCCATAAGGTACCTAATAAGCAAAAAGGATGCCAAACCAAGACTATTGAGATGGATCCTGTTATTACAAGAGTTTGACTTAGAAATCAAAGATAAGAAAGGAACCGAGAACGTTGTTGCGGATCACTTATCCCGAATAGAAGGCATCAGACACGAACCAGTACCGATAAATGACGATTTCCCGTACGAACGTCTGATAGCCAAATTAGAAAGTGACACACCCAATGCAATCTCGGAAGATCCAGAATTCGAAAAAGCCATAGAAGCCGTCTATGCCCAAGTCACATTACCTTGGTATGCTGACATCGTTAATTACCTCGCTGCGGGCGTGCTTCCACCAGATCTTACTTATCAGCAAAAGAAGAAATTCTTCCACGATCTGAAACACTATTATTGGGACGAACTCCTACTCTTCAAGAGAGGGGCCGACAACATATATCGTCGCTGTGTCCCAGAGGAAGAAATAGAAAATATTATTTCCCAATGCCACTCAGCACCATACGGTGGTCATGCTAGTGCATCTAAGACGTGCGCTAAGATTCTCCAAGCCGGCTTATTCTGGCCTAATCTCTGGAAAGACGTTCACATCGCTGTGCAAAAGTGCGATAGATTCCAACGAACTGGCAACATCTCACGACGCGATGAAATGCCTCAGAAAGGAATCTTAGAGGTAGAAATCTTCGACGTTTGGGGAATAGATTTCATGGGACCTTTCCCACCTTCTTTTGGAAATAACTACATACTCGTCGCTGTCGATTACGTGTCTAAATGGATAGAAGCCATAGCTGCTCCAACAAATGACGCACGAGTAGTAATTAAACTCTTCAAGAACACTATCTTTCCTAGATTCGGTGTACCCAGACTCGTCATTAGTGACGGAGGATCTCACTTCATATCACGAATATTCGATAAACTTCTCTCTAGATATGGAGTCAGGCACTGAGTAGCTACACCCTATCATCCGCAAACTAGCAGACAAGTAGAGGTCTCGAACAGAGAAATAAAACAGATCTTGGAAAAGACTGTCGCTACCTCAAGGAGAGACTGGTCATCAAAGCTACAAGAAGCTTTATGGGCTTATAGGACCGCATTTAAGACACCAATAGGTACTACCCCCTATAAATTAGTTTACGATAAATCCTGCCATCTCCCTGTAGAGTTAGAGCATAAGGCCTTTTGGGCTATTAAGACACTCAACTTCAACTACACCGAGGCAGGAGAAAAGCGAATCTTGAACTTACACGAGTTGGAAGAACTTCGATTAGACGCTTACGAAAATGCCCGTATCTACAAAGAACGAACTAAAAAGTGGCATGATAAACGTTCAATCAGGAAACAATTCAGTGTGGGAGACATCGTATTGCTCTTCAATTCACGATTAAAACTCTTCCCAGGAAAACTAAAATCTAGGTGGTCTGGACCCTATGAAGTGACTAAAGTACTTCAGAGTGGAGCTGTTGAAATTACCGACAAGACAAATGCACCGTTTATCGTAAACGGGCAACGTCTAAAACATTACAATAAGAACGACAACAGTCCTCAAATTAGCAATATAACATTTCTTGAGCTTCCGGCTCAAACACTAGAATAGCTTCTCACCAAGCTATCGTCAGGCTTTAGACGTTAAAAACAGCGCTTATTGGGAGGCAACCCAAATTCCCCTCGTTATTGCATTTCATTTTTCTTTTTTGAAAAATCCAACAAAAATCCTAAAATTACTACTACTTTCTACTTTCGTTCATTTTCGTACTTTTATTCTTATTTTATTTTTTCCCTTTTGTCTTTTGTTTCTACCACTTTTCGTTTCTAAAAATCCTGACTTCAATTTCTTGTTTCAAACTTTTTAGGATTTTTAAAGCCTTCAAAACATCTCTTCTGTTTTCTCCGAATTACCTGCGAATATGGCCGAGTACGATTTCACAAAGGTTCACTTCCAAGGACTCGCTCAAAAGGCAAGATTTGCAGCACTGACCGAAAGAGAATTCGCCTTAACGCTGTATTATGACAAGGCTACCATGGATAAACTAGGGATCACAGATAGCATTCAATACCTGTTCAATCAACTAGGTTGGGAGAACACTGCTCTGAAAACACGTTTCGCTACCTATAAGGATCTTACCTATGAATTCCTTAGTTCTTTCAGATACACACCCAACTATGGTTTTGGAACCCGCTCAGAATTGATTACCTTCAGATTGTTTGGAATGGACCAAACTCATAGCCGGATGTCACTAGCTAACCTCCTAGGATTCCCTAGCGGACCGCATGTGTTCATCAGTGCAGAAGATGACGATATTGATTTGCAACTCGAGCACTTCTGGGGTAGAATCACAGGCGACTATCACCCTGAACCAGACAGAATGTATAATGATGACATTCATAACCCAGCCTTTAGATACTTCCATAAGATACTAGCTCACACCTTGTTTGGAAAAGAAGAAAATATTACTGCAGTGTCTAAGGAAGAGTTATTCATCATGCTCTGTGCTTCTCAGGGACGGACAGTAAATGCAGTGCCTTTCATGATGAGATCCTTCAAACGCCTCACGCTGGAACCTCAGACACCTATTCTTATAGGAGGACTAGTAACAATGATTGCCCACGAGCTTGGCCTTAGATTCCATCTAAATGCCAGCACTCGTTTTGGTACCATCAGACCCATGAACATACAATTCTGCTTTAACAGGCGCATCTTAGGGACTATGGGACCTGGACCGTATGAGTACCTTATTAACGAAAAACCAGTACAGCTATTCACACTGCCTGATCATCTGATGACAAGCATCCACAACAAGGATAACTGGCTCTACGAATTGGATGAGCCTATGGGACCTCCTTCACCACAGTCAACACCCCAGAACTATATGTATGACAGTGACCACATCTCTGAGGCACACGACTACATGTACTATGAGGACGCCGCCTCTGAAACTGAAGTAGACCCTATGACTCCTCCACACTACAATACTTATCCTGAGCCTATCCCTGAGGAAACCACCGATAAAATGGATACCGTGTTACTCAGATTGGACGACGTTGATAAAGCTCTGACTAATGTAAAAGCTGATATCGCAGGCATGCACAGTGACCTGGTAGGCTTCATGGATCTAGTCTGCGACCAACTCGACTATTATTCACAGAAATTCGATGAATTAAAGGCACGAAAAGATTAGTTATTAGCTCGTAGCAGTAGTTTCAGTTTAGTCTAGTCTAATTTAGTTTAATTTAATCATTTGGATTTTTCGCATTGTTCGTTTCTATTATGTACTACATACAATTGTTTCCATTTTATGTTATTTCAATTCTAGTTTTTGTTCAATTTTTCTGTTTTCGCATTAATTGTTGTTTGTTGGCTGTTATATTACATCACCGTATCAATACTACGCTTTAAAATCACCACGAGTACGCCTTCAGAGCAAAATTCTGCGTTCTGCAGATTTTGCTGCTGTGACGACCGTCACAGCCCCATGACGAGCGTCACGCGGGTGACGACCGTCACACCTTTGTGACGACCGTCACGCAGTCCAGAACTGCTATCTGATAACAGGGTTCGTGTTCCCTTCCACTCCCCCCATTATCACTTTAAAATTCCAAAATTCATACCCCACTACGAATTTCCATCCTCCCCACATTGCCCTATAAACCTAAACTCCAAATTCAACCTCCAAACCACCGTTCTGTCAACTTTCCCTCTCTGCCGAAAAACCCCAAAACCTCCGAAACCTCTCCATCTTCAACAATGGCCGGAAACGCAAATGTCAGCAACATTTCCTTCCCTGAGGGCGAGTTAGGCGACAGACAACGAGTGCAGTACATTGCATTTCATCAAAGGTCACTCCAGCCAACTCACTACCCGCACCTTCCATCATTTACGGAGCTCGGACTCCTTGAAGGTGTAACCTGGATGCTTCAACGAGCGGGCATCTGGAACCTCTGCACCAACCCTCAGCCGACCTACGAACAACTCACCCTTGAGTTCTTGAGTTCGTTCTCGTACGTCACCAGCAGCGGCGAACTCAACCAGCACACAGGTGCCGCTTGTTTCCGAATGTTTGGCGTCAACTATCAGGTGAATTAGAATCAGATCGCCAGCATCCTACAGTTACCTCGCCGCGACAACGCTCATCGCCGCATCACCGACCAGTTCCAGCACGAAGCCTTCGCGCTGTGGTATCAGTTGACCGGCCTAAATGCCGATGGTTGGGACTCCCTGCACGCCACTCACATCCATAACCCCGCCATCAGGTACTTTCACAGAGCGTTGAGTAACATTATCTTCGCCAAAGACAGCAACCACAAAGTGAACTCCAAGGAGCTCTTCTTTCTTCATTGCGTCTTCAACAATGAACCTGTCAACGCTGCCCCGTTCCTGCTGGCTCACATTCAGGCCAACTGCAACCGTGGCTCGAAGCCATTCTACTTTGGCGGGATTGTCACGGCTATTGCACTTGGGCTGAACCTTGGCGACCGCCTCCAGCACCTCCATTCCATCCCCTCGGTGTTCCTTGACACCGACCACTGCAGGGCCTCCCATCTCATCCGCTCCCGAGCTGACGGGAATATCATCCGGTTGTGCGTGGCAAGACCGTCAGAAGCATCATCCTTCCGTCCCGCACCCGCATCCATCCAGAGGACCGTACCAACTGGTTGTTCGACCTCACTGCCCCTCCTGCTGCCGCTGTTCCTACTCAGGATCCCACTCATGATTCCGACGATGAAATCCAAGCTGAGTTGGACAGGTCCGAGCAGCCAGAGGCATCGCAGCCTCCTCCTCCAGTAGGTACATCTTCTCGTCGCCGCCGTCACCATCCCGTGCCCGACTACACTGAAGAGGACCTCTGTCGCTCCCTAGACCAGCAGGCACTGATACTCACGATGCTGCAGCAGCAGAACCAGCGAGCTGACCAGTTCGAAGCTTGGCACCGGACTCAAATGCAACAACTTCACACCGGCCAAGCTACGATCACTGAGAGTCTAGCGAATCTGACCCTGCAGGTCGAAGGACTCCGAGACACGGTCTACCACACCGGAGCCATGAGCTATGAGGATAGAGTAGCCCTTGCTAGAGCCAGAGGACGCCAGCGCGGACGTGACATAGGCCGGGACTAGATTTTCATTTTTTTTCCTTCATTGTTTACTATATTTCAGTTCTTTGTATTTTCATTTGCAGTTGTATCTCCCTCTCGCATGCTTCAAGAATCAGTGAGGACACTGATCGAGATAGTGTGGGAGCGGAGCCTTATTTCCACTGTATTCTGAACTTCCCTTATTTCCTGTATTTCCATTTCACTGCACTTTGAATTTTAGTAATTTCTATTTTTACACTTTCTATTTCTAGCAAATAAAGCTCGTCTATATATCTTTCACGTTACGCAAACAATCCCCACATTATTTAACGTAAACAAAAACTTTCATTTGTTCCTCAAAAGCAAAAGCATCACGAGAATGCACCTGAGTTCAAAACAAGTTTCGAAACTCCGAGGAAACGACAGTTCTAACAAAACCAGTATCGTCTAGACACCTTAGATCTCTAGTTTATGCGAGTCGGTTTCACCACCTACGTGTACCAAAGTCTCAAGTGTCTACGCAAACTCAACCCCAAGTAGTTTATACTAGCAGTCAGCACCATCCTAAAAACACTTCTAAGCGAGCGACCGATGCAAATAAGTGTATGATCTCCAAAAAGATGAAAAATCATGAAAAGAGAGCTAAAAAGCCCAAGAATATAAGATACGTTTCCTTCTAAGTTAGGTGCTCCTCACCCGAGCATTTAGCCCAACAGCACGAAAAACTCATTGAAAAATCAATGACACCAAATTATGATCAATGAAGAAGATCAAAAACAAAAAAATGAGATCATATTCACTAACAGGTCGACTTGCCATGAAAGTGTGCGGACAACGGGCTTAATGTGATTGCGCTAGAACAAACAGGGTGAACTTGCCACGAGAACCTTGACACCAAGATACGGTAGCATGACTGAGACCGATTTTCATAAAAGGGAGACCTCCGAAGACTTGTAGTCCAGTGTCGTCGTGATACTCGTCTTGTTCCTACCAAGAATCCCGGTTTTTCCAAACTCTGCGAACGAAGAAGCAGCCTCGTGCTTGCCGACTTTTCCACGTTTTACTTGAGGACAAGCAAAGATTCAAGCTTAGGGGAGTTTGATAACACGAAATCATATAGATATTTTCATGCATAATTCAACTAAAGTCTAACTGTTTTCGATCCGATTTCGGGTTATTTCCGTGTATTTGTCTGATGTTTTTGCAGGTATTCAACGATCACGTCTAAACAAGGCAACATGAAGAAAAGAAGCAATCCCAGATGAAATATGGACGAAAAAGGAGTGAAAACACAATGAAAAGCGCAACAATCAGTTTTTGCTGATGTGACGACCGTCACAGATGCATGACGACCGTCACACGGGTGACGACCGTCACACCTTGTGACGACCGTCATGCAGGCAAAAACGCCCCACTCAGATTTCACGTCAAAAGAGCAGTTCCAATTCCCATTAAGTGGTCCACTACTCCCTAAATTATCTGCCTCAAGGTCCATCATCCTCAGAGATAACCGTTGGGATTCCACCTCTATAAAAAGGGAAGCAGAGGACTTCAGAAAGTGTGCTGCATTCATACCACGAAGTGCTGCCGAATTTAATTTCCAGAGCAAATTTACTTTCCAGTTTCTATTTGTATTCCTTTCCTTTATTTCCCTTTTCATTTCCTCATTTCCATTTCCGCTCTTCTGTAATAACTATTGCACTGTACGATCAATTTGGAACTAAAGACAGAATCCTGCCAACATCTGTGGAGGATCTGCCCAAAGGCCAATTGGCATTATTTACAGGTTTTCATTTTGATCGACTTCTGTTTCATTATAATGCAATTTATTATTTATTATTATTATTTATGTTTTGTTTTTCCAAATTCCATGTCTAGGTAAACTTAGGTAATCGATATGTAGTAATAATTCGAATGAGATTTGATAACTCTTGTTTGAAAACTTTCTTTTCACAAAAGTAATTTATGGTCTAAGTGTTTAAAATTGATTCACGAAATAAACTTCGTCGCGAAAGCGAGAACTTATTTAAAAGTAGTTTTGCCACGAAAGTGGGAAATTAATTAAGATACGAACCAACAAGCGAAAGTTGCGGTAAGGTCAGATAGTAAACACTAGGCATTTGTTTTAATAACAACGAAAGCACTTTAAAACGAATTAGAACTTAGAGATTTCCAAAAAATAATTTTAACCCCGAACGGGATACGAAAGTGTACGTTTGGCCCTTAGGATTATGATTAGCGTCAATAACCATCGTGAGACGAGAGTCTTCAAATCTCCATTTTCTGCTTAAATAAACTGTGAAAACTATTTCATACACCAGTAACTTATCAAATCCCTGAAGAACACAATTACTACGTATCGATTCAATTAATTAAAATCTAAACAGTAATCTTAGTTCCCCCTTTTAGTGACAATCTTATTCCCTTAAAACATATTCTACCTAGCTAAACATAGTAACTCCCGAGAACACTAGTTTGATTACGAGTCCCTGTGGGATCGATATCTTTTATTACTACGCGATAGACTGTGCACTTGCAGTTAGTTGTATTAGACATAGAAAGTCGCGATCAATTGACTGAACTTGAAGTAAACATTCAAGTATCAATCAAGCTTCTTGTTGACCACAAATCTGCTATAAACTTAAAAAAGAATCATGTCTTCCATAAAAGATCCAAGCATATTGAAATGAGATTTCATTATATAAAGGATCAAGTGAATAAAAGAAGATTGACAATGAGATATTGTCCTACCAAAGATCATATTGCTGATATTTTGACTAAGGTTGTAAAAGAAGAACAATTTTCTAAGTTGGAGATAGATATGAAAATGGTGGCATTTGATTTAGAGGATCGAACGGGTTCTGGATCACTAGCCTCTAAACTTTTGATGGCTTTTGAAGCGGCAATCTCTAAAGGTGTCAGAGGCTGGAGCAGCCTAGCCTCTGAAGCAGCATCCTCTAAAGGAGTCAGAGGATGAAATACACTGGCCTTTGAAGTTTTGATAACTTCTGAACCATCATCCTCCGAAAGGGTTAGAGGTGAAAACTACTTTTGAACCTCTAAAATCTGAAGCAGCTTTTAAATATTGGCTAAAGTCTAAAGATGCGGAATCTGAAGTATCAACTTTTGATGTGTATCACTTGGTGAAAATTTGAATTAAGAGAACATGTTGTATATTAATTTAAATTTATTTAGTTGGTTTATATATATATATATATATATATATATATATATATATATATATATATATATATATATATATATATATATATATATATATATATATATATATATATATATATATATATATATATATATATATATATATATATATATATATATATATATATATATATATATATATATATATATATATATATATATATATATATATATATATATATATATATATATATATATATATATATATATATATATATATATATATATATATATATATATATATATATATATATATATATATATATATATATATATATAACAACTTGTGTAGTTTTATAATAACTTCCACTAATAGAATTTTTATTCAATACTCATTATTCTCTCATTTCTTCCCTTCCATTTTAATATTCTTTCTATCTTTCTCTCAATTAACATCAACACTAGAAAGAAACTCAAAGAGAGAACAAATATCCAAACGAAACCAACAAATATTTAAAAAGAAGAAGTCAAAGAAAAATATGTAAAAAAAACAGAGAGATCTAAATATAGAAAAATACTACATCAAAATATTTGAAAACATAAATCGATTTATATTACTTTTTCATTTAAGAGGAATTTATATGGAGGAAGTGTTGGAGAATTTGAGTTTTGTAGTGACATTTTTAAAAGAGTTTGAGTGTTCGATTTTTGCAAATTTTGGAATTTTTCATTAAAAAAAATATAGAAAGAGAGAAAGATTTGTGAATATTGATTTGTGAAGAATTGTGTTTTTCATGAGATAGAGTGACAGAGATTTGTGATTATTGATTTGTGATTTTTTATATACATATAAAGCATATTAATCATAAGACTTGAAACAAATAAAATTATGCATATAATGTCCACTAAATGTTATTCGGAATAAATAATTTGTATACGGGTCATGGCATATTAATTAAAATTTGAATCAAAATAGATAATAATTGAAAAAGAAAAAAAAACGACTATTCCAAGTAAAAAAACACTTAGACCATGGTAGAAAAATCTTTAGCCTTCCCATGTTATTAAATACCACTCTCTAAATAACATTAAAAAAAACACTTAGACCATGGTAGAAAACTCTTTAGCTTTCCCAGATTAAATATCACCCTCTAAATAACATAAAATATAAGGGCCAAGTGATGTACGTTAAATTTGAACGTTTAGTAGATCGCTCAAATAATATCATGTATTAACTAAAAATCAGTAACAAAAGATGCCGTGTCCGATCAAGGAATTTTAAAATGTGTTGTCAAGTAGTTCGATAATCAAATGTACCATATCCTACCAACGTGTGGGATCCACCTCACATGTTCTCTCGTGCTACTGAAATGTGAAATCCATAAAACTGGAACAGGCATTAGAAACAAAATCGACATCTGAAAAATTAGATAGGATCTAACCCTTCAACTCTCCCTCTGAAGTAAGGTGAATTGGTTTGTGTGAACAAAGAAGAGAAACTTACCCAACACATGCATTAAGCACACAAACTATGGTTAAGGCAGTCAACAAAGAGAGAGAGAGAGAGAGAGAGAGAGAGAAAGAAAAAGAAGTTGACCAAGCATCTTGTGGGTGAACTACCTGCCTCTTTCACACGCTCAATGGCGTTGAATATTTTAATAAAATCATGCACCTTTGATGCCTTTGGGCTTTAACCATGTACCCATGCAATTCTAATTGACACTCATTATATATATAAACAATAGTAAGTTACAACCAAATAAAAAACAGAGAAGAAGGAAAAACAAAACTAAAACCAACACAGAAATATTCCACGTCTTCCCTTTTTGCCTCAAAGAATTCAAAGACTGGTAGAGACAATTCACAAGTTGTGAAAGAAAAACAAACAATTCTTATACTTGATACTTCCCTCCATTTCTTTCGGGTAGGAGATTTAACATATTGAGAAAAAAGAATAGAGAAATGGGGCGTATTCCATGCTGTGAGAAGGACAATGTGAAGAGAGGTCAGTGGACACCTGAGGAAGATAACAAGCTCACTTCTTACATTGCTCAACACGGTACTCGCAACTGGCGCCTCATTCCTAAGAATGCTGGTTAGTTCCTTTTCTTTCCCTTTCCGTCTATAAATTATTTGAAATCAATGTCAATAAAACAAACTTTAATACTTGATTTTATGGATTCAATAGGCCTTCAGAGATGTGGAAAGAGTTGCAGGCTAAGGTGGACTAATTATCTTCGTCCGGATCTTAAACATGGACATTTCTCGGATGCAGAAGAGCAAACCATTGTGAAGCTTCATTCTGTTTTTGGCAACAGGTACCACAAATGTTATTATGCATTGACGTTTTGTTATTTGCAGTATATAGGATTCTCTTTATCACATTGTTAATGCTTCCTTTAAATGGATGTTCAGATGGTCACTGATAGCAGCCCAGCTGCCAGGACGCACCGACAATGATGTCAAAAACCATTGGAACACCAAGCTGAAAAAGAAACTGTCAGGCATGGGTATAGACCCTGTCACTCACAAGCCATTCTCTCATCTAATGGCTGAAATTGCTACAACATTGGCACCCCCACAGGCAGCTCACCTAGCTGAAGCAGCTCTTGGTTGTTTCAAAGATGAGGTGCTTCACCTTCTTACCAGGAAGCCCATTGATTATCAGGGCCAACATTCTAATGCAGGACTGGCTAATAACATCACCGACTACTTCACCTGTAAGCCAGAAGAAAGGGAAGATACTGTTGAGAAGATTAAGTTTGACCTGTCAAAGGCCATGCAACAAGAACATGAAATGATGCCCTCAAATAAACCTTGGGACTCCACTGCAGCTACATCTGCAAGTTTTGCAATGCCATACAGTATTTTCCCTACAATGTCTGGGTTCCAATTCAGCCCCTCGTGTTTTGGAAATAAAGGGGATGCATCACCATGGAGCCAGAGTTTATGTACTGGAAGCACATGCACAGCCATAGATCAGCAAAGCCAGTTCCATGAAAAACTCGAAGAGGAAAATGAGGATGATTCTGAGACTACAAAAGAAATTAGAAATCTATCCAATATATTCAATTCAGACTGCATCCTGTGGGATTTACCAGCTGATGATTTAGTTAATCCCATGGTATAAGAAATTTTATATTACAATTAGAGAATGTTTAGAAGCTCAACTTGTGAGACTACATTATGGAATAAAATTCTTACAAATATGATCAATGGTACAAAAATTTTAATAAGAGCTATTTTTACAAATTACAAATACACAACAAATGAAAAACATACTTTGCCTAATCAATTTTCTCATTAAGTCCTAACAACATCTTCAGATTATTAGATCAAGCAAAATATGATGATGAAGAGGATGTATCTGCCAGAATCTGTGAATATCAGGGAAAATAAACATTAGGACAAATATACTAAAAAAAACAAAAACAGTAGTAATAATTATGTTTTCTAAATCACGACACAATATGTTTAGACTCCATAGAAAGCTACCTCAAGTTGCTCTTCAGTGAATAACTCTTTCTGAACATTCCATGTATCAGCATGGGTCCGCCGGAACTCTGCAACAGCTTTTGTAACAGTTGATTTCACTGGAGATGGCTCCCCGCTAAAGCGGGCTAGTAAAGTAACATGCTTAGGTAACCAACTGAAAGAAGTTATGCAGTCACATATCAACAGAAAAAATAGTGTCAAAAGAATCAATAGATGCATAATCAAGAAAAAAAGCCAGTGATTGGTGCGCAAGGTGTGTGAGTATTGTAAATTCCTAAATGTCTTCAAATATCTCCCCAAAACAAGAAGAAAAAAACTATGTTTGTGATCCTTGTAATCTATAATTGAGATCAACACACAGACCCTATATATATAGATCAAGAGTCCAATTAGAGTAAAAAAAATCATTCTTGCAAAAAGCTTATTCTTTCTCCAAGTTAATTGTGCATGTGAACTAGAAAATCTTTTGGATTTCCCCCACTAATCATTTGTCAAATTCAATCACCGTCAACTAGAAAAAGAATATCCGGGTATTAGACTATAACCTTAGCAATACCACTTCAATCATTTATACTTCTAATGATATAGGGACATTACATGATTTTTTACTTTGATATTGTTCCTTGGATTCTCATGGATGAATTTACATTTACAAGTGATGCATAAGTTGAAGATAGCAGTAGACAGCAGTACAAACATCACAGTTAATGTAGTTATTTCAAAATACGACAACAAGAAAGAGATTTTGTTTATTATATTATTGAACATTTGTCTAACTTCCTTTTACTCTCTCAAGTTGATTTTACATTAGCCATTACTAGTATACCAAGTTACCAATATGTACTAATGTTCAGTGGATATTATATTGTTGGACAAACCTGGGCATATCATATGGGGCTGATAATACAGAAGCTACCAAAGCTAGTACAGCACCATGAATAGATGCTACTGATGAACCAGAGCTTGCATTTCTACATTTGAAAATTTTAACACTTAATCAAAAACATGAAATGTGCTATAGATAAAAATTTGAGAGAGATCAAACCAGCTTCTCAATTGACCAATAAAATTTATATTGGCAAATCTCACCCTATACACTATGCTGTCTTGCCTATATGTTACATGATATTTTTCTGACACGCTGGATGTACCATGACTTTATTGCTTGTTAATGCCAAAATATGAGTTAAACAATTAAGCTTATTCTCCATGTAGAGAAATCAAATTTCAACTTCGCCATTATCATAAAGGTCCAAAGTCTACAGATATAATTTCACAAGATCATGGACAAGCGATAAAGATGATTTTACATTCGAAGAAACTAATCAGCATTTAGGCTCTTTGAGGCCCACTTTTTTCACAAAATAACATCTAAACGTTCCAGAAATGAGGTAATCTTTAGTATATAATATTACATTGAAAGAATTTACCTTGATTTTCTTCTCTTCTGTACAATATTTGCCTCAACATAAGCTCGATCACGGAAATCTTTAGCAAGATCTTCATCCCCACCCTTCATTAAGCCTGCTAACACTGCTGCAGCATGTTCTCTTACCTAGACAAAAGATTATGTCCTCCGGAATTAGATGATTTAAATGTGATAATCAGAATCGAACCAGATTCATGTCATAAAAAGAATCACATGAGATTAAATGTAAATACAAACCATCAACAATAGATGAAATCACGAGGAAAAAAACAAAGCAAATGCCGGAATATGATTTCCCTAAAATATATGCTCATATAGATCTGTCCACACGCAGAACAACAACCACTAGAAACTAAATATTTCAAGTGAGGGCACTTTCTCCACATGTAAGTCAAACAAGCTCGCATTTGGTGTACGATCTTTCCACATTCACAACCCAGTTCTTAAAAGTGAAAAGAATATCCAGGCTTACTAGACAAGTAGGACGATTCAGATGAAAAAATTTCAACAAGCTTAGGATTTTCTATATAGTACAGGTATCTCGTCCTAAATTATCCAAATTACAAAATATAGAAAGGGAGAAAAACAACATATTTTGAGTTTTTATTTTGAGAGCTTGCCTCAACTTGGTTGTCTACTAGTAACTTCTCAACTGTTCTCCAAATTTCTTGTTTCTTTGAACTTGAGAGAATGAAAGTGTGCCTGTTAAAAAAGGAACAAACCTTTATTTTCTTCTCCTTCATAACAGGTAGCAGTTAGATAATTTTGAGAAAATGATTATAACATAAAAATCATCTATAAAGCACTATTTGCTTATACTTCAAAACATGGACTTAAATTAGTTGACTTAAAAATAAAATATTACCACATGAAGATAGACGTATATAAGGACTCCAATTACTTAAAGTATGCGATGCCAAAGCAAACCAGACACAAGATCATAATACCTGTACATGAAAGTACGCAGATATGTCAATGTAGCAGATCTAATTCGCCAGTTGGAATCATTAGCAGCAGAAAGAATCACAGTTATGGCCTTCTGGAGGTGAGGTTCCCAAACAATCATCCATTTTAGTAATTCAAATGCTGCCTTGGCTAATGTTGACAAATCCTTGTTTGATGTGTCCTTCAAAAGAAAACAAAATTACTCAGAAGTGTGATAAGCCATATACTTGAATGATAGAGGGAAAAAAAAGAAATTTATATTAAAAAAATTTGATTTTTGAATACTTCTCCAAAAGTATCCGTGTTAAAAAAACTTTACAAGATATATCTGTTAAGAATTGTGGTTGGGGGCCTAACTCAACCCTACAAAACCGGTTGATAGAGTGAGGATTACCCCCACTTATAAACACATGTTCATGCAATATATTGTCCGATGTGGGACTCTTAACACACCCCCTCACGCTCAGGACTGGACAACTGAAGCGTGGAAATAAATGGTGGGTGGCCCGATAGCGGAAACCATAGAAGGTGGCCCACCGGATCTTAAACCAGGCTCTGATACCATGTTAAGAATTGTGGTTGGGGGCCTAACTCAACCCTACAAAACCGGTTGATAGAGTGAGGATTACCCCCACTTATAAACACATGTTCATGCAATATATTGTCCGATGTGGGACTCTTAACAATATCATCCTATAATCAACTCTGGGATGTGAATCAAGACTGAGTTTGGTGTTTACAGAAAGAAGGAAAAAATCTGAGTTTGGTGTTTTTAAATTTTATGAAGCTCGGGTTAATACTAAGAGAACCAAACTGGCTCTTAATAATACCATTAAAATAATCAGATGTCTAAACTTGAAGGCTTAAGTGAATAAGAGAATCAAAATCATCCACAAAAAGCCATACAAATTTTCAAAAAGAAATACACTATCAAATTCACAAAATACAGTCAAATCTATAGCACAGACCTGCAAGGAAATCACGGGATAAAGAAGTCCCACAATCACATCGCGAAGATAAGAGGATCTCCCAGACTTCAATGACGAGATGATGAAATAGAGTAGCTGCATTTGTTTGGAATAATAAACAATCAGTAAAATAAAAAGTAAATGATATAATAAGTAAAACCAGAACCCATAAAACTATATCCCTATTAGTACCGTTTCCATCCATTTCATGTCATCTTGTGAATCACCATCTACATGACCATTTTGAGAACTTGTATCTATTGGATTCACAGCTTTATCTGATTGGGAAGCAATTTGAATGTTGACAACTGCTTCGGCTGCTCTCTCTATAAGATACTGAACCCAGCTTTCGTCTTTTATCAAATTATTATCAACATTGTTGGTTCTCTCATCATCCACAGTATCATGATCACTTGAATGATATAGCCGAATGTTAGAGCACAATACAGAAAGGGTAACCCCTAGAGCCTCCCTTACCTGTTGTATAGGCAAATTAAAATAGGTCAAAACCATAAGCCATTAAGAAAATGTATTCCCACTTATGTATTCATGTTGCATAACATGGAAGGGGCATCAGCTTAAATGCAAAACACTTATTTCAAACACTTACTCAAATACACACAGAGAAAAGAGAGACATGGGGGTCTTTTATGTTCAAATACTAGGGCATTTGTTTCAAGAATTAAAAAAAGACTCTCCAGAATAAGGTCCGGGAATATAAATATGGAAGTTTAATTCCTAGGTACTTTGTAAAAAGAAAAAAAATGTTAGCATATTGATAGGAATGGATCGGATCCCACAAATGATGATGGGAATGTGTTAGTTAATAGAGATATTATTGGACCTAAACAATGGAGGGTATATGTGAGAAAGAATAGGAAACTCCACAAATAAATAGGAGTTAGTTTAGGTATTATTCTCCATATAAATAGGAGTTAGTTTAGGGATTATTCTCCATATAAAGAGGAGTGTATGGGGCAGTAGGAGGCATTGATTGATTTTCTGTTTTTGACCTTAGGGTTTGGGCAGTGAGAGAATAGTTTCTCTGACTGAGGAGCAATAGCTCTGGAATTTATTTTACTTTCATATTAATTAATAAAATACTTTTCTTTATTATATACCTCTGTTCTATCAATTGGTCCGACCTACCATTGTTCATGCCCAAAGCTCCTAAGATGGCTGACCGTGTTTCTGCAGTGGAAGAAAGGTTAGAAGGTGTTGAGGCTAGCATTGCTGCGTTACGAGAGTTCATTGGTGCTGAGATTCAACGTGCAATGGCTCATCGTGAAGTGCCGCAGCCAAGCAGTGCGGCAGTTTCCTCACCGCTGGATGAGTTTCGTTTATCTGCGAAGAAGGTGGAGTTGCCGGCATTTACCGGTGACGATCCGGTTGCATGGATCACTCGGGCAGAGACATACTTTGAGGTACAACAAATTTCGCAGGATGTTCGTATTCAGTTGACCAAATTGAGTATGGAAGGCCCTACTATCCATTGGTTTAACCTATGGCATGATTCAACGGAGGAAGTGTCATGGGAGAACCTTCGTGAGGCGATGATGGTTCGCTTTGGAGGTGGGCGTTTGGAGAATCCGTTTGAGGAATTAAAGGAACTAAAACAATCGGAATCAGTAGAGGAATATATTGCTGAATTCGAACTGTATTCTTCACAGTGTGGTCGTTTGCCAGAACAACAGTTTCTAGGTTATTTCATTGGTGGTTTACGTCATGATATTCGTTCTCGTGTGCGTACCTTCAAGCCTCGCAATCGTTACCTAGCAATGCAATTGGCTCGTGATGTTGAAAGTGAATTTGCAGTGGCTTCTGGACAAGGTTCTGGAGCACGTTACAAACCAGGTCATGGTTCTTGGACAAAATCTCAAAAGCCTAATTGGGCTTTTCGCGAAGGGGAAGGGAACAGATCTGCAACTCAGACCCAGCCTAATAATTCTTTGGGCCAAACGCGGACTGGTTCGGATTCTGGATCTCAAACCGTCTCAACACGTCCTACCAATTCTACAGCATCTTCTTGCCCAAATTTAGGTGACAATTCACGCCGTCAATCTCGTGGTGTTCGCCATCTACCAAGTGCAGAGGTTAATGAGCGTCGTGCGAAAGGACTCTGTTTTCGTTGCAACGAACGATGGGATCCTCTCCATCAATGTGCAACAAGACAGTTACGATTGATTATCTTGGGGGATGACGAAATTGTTAACGATGCAGGAGAGATTGTGGTGTTGGAGGCTGCGACGGAAGAAGAGCTCACACAAGAGGAATTAGAATGTAAAACCATAGGGCTGGTTGGTGTATCCACTAATCCAAATCAGGTCCGGAGGATGAAATTGGAGGGATGTTTACAAGGTGCCTTAATTCTGGTACTTATTGACAGTGGAGCCACACATAATTTCATATCACCTAAGGTTGTTGAAGCCCTGGGATTGTCTATGGTGCCTTCTAATCCTTTGGGTGTTAAATTAGGAGATGGTCATCGTGTCCTAACTAGGGGTAGATGCAATGGAATTCAGATGAAAGTGGGATCAGTGCAGATTTGCTTTGATGCTTATGTGTTGGAGTTAGGAGGTGCGGATTTGATTTTAGGAGTTGTGTGGCTAGAAACGTTGGGGAAGGTGACCATGGATTGGAAAGAAATGTCTATGGAGTTCAACCATAAAGGCAGTATGGTGAAACTACTTGGTCAGGCTGTAGATGATAAGATGGCTACTTTCCAAAGCATTTCCAAAGCAGGGGTTGCTGTTGATCCTGCCAAGGTCAGCAGTGTGTTACAATGGGAAGGGATGGATGTTGGAGATGCTACCTGGGAAGAGGAACTATTGCTGAAGCGTCAATTCCCTGATCTGCGCCTTGAGGACAAGGCTAATGTTGTAGGTGGGGGTGATGATAGGAATGGATCGGATCCCACAAATGATGATGGGAATGTGTTAGTTAATAGAGATATTATTGGACCTAAACAATGGAGGGTATATGTGAGAAAGAATAGGAAACTCCACAAATAAATAGGAGTTAGTTTAGGTATTATTCTCCATATAAATAGGAGTTAGTTTAGGGATTATTCTCCATATAAAGAGGAGTGTATGGGGCAGTAGGAGGCATTGATTGATTTTCTGTTTTTGACCTTAGGGTTTGGGCAGTGAGAGAATAGTTTCTCTGACTGAGGAGCAATAGCTCTGGAATTTATTTTACTTTCATATTAATTAATAAAATACTTTTCTTTATTATATACCTCTGTTCAAATACTAGGGCATTTGTTTCAAGAATTAAAAAAAGACTCTCCAGAATAAGGTCCGGGAATATAAATATGGAAGTTTAATTCCTAGGTACTTTGTAAAAAGAAAAAAAATGTTAGCATATAATTGGATATTCCTAGGAAAATTGGTAGTTATACTTTTTTCAAGAAAAAATATGTAAAACTCCATGGGAATCCATATTCCCCCACCGCCTTCTCACATGGGAATAAAATCATGGAAATCATGGAAGTTATTTTATTCCTAGGAACCTTTACCCAGGAATAATATTTTCTCAAACTTAAAACAAACATGGATTATAACCATTTCCTAGCCAAGTGTTCCCCGGAATATGATTTTAATACTTGATACAAACACCCCAAACTGACCATGCAATAGTTAACAAATTTCTTCATTGTTTTAACAATTTTTTTTAAGAGAGATTATTCTTCTCCTTGCAACTTCCAGACTCGTTTTAAAGTTTAAATCATATGCGTATAATTTTGTTCTGATAATAACACTAACCCTATATACTTAGTTCTATAAAAAGTTAAACCAGAGCACAGTTTTAAATACAACAGTTATATTCTCCAAGACACTTTTTCTGAAAATGCCTAAATAATCAACAAAGTCAAGTGATAGAATACGCCTTAAAGAAGCCAGCTCGAATATTCTTTCACCATCCCATGTTACAAATGCTAGGAAGAGATCCATATTAAGAATGTAAACATTCAACTAATTGCACATAAAAAAAATTAAAAAGCAAAATATATCATTAAAAGACACTAATTCCAAGCACAAGATGTACAAACCAAATTAATAACTTGAATCTGGACACATAGCACAACAAATTATCCCAGTACAGACGAACTCTCGACAACTGAGGGAACATATTTATCACTTGATATGTAAACTACTTCGAACCAGGTGTGGAGGCCAAGGATTCAGTTGAAATGTAATCCTTCTGATTATACGTTGTAAATTTAGTTAGTCTTAAGGCTAATTTTTTACTTGTTGTATTTGACAGGACGATATTAGCAACAGCAGTATAAAAGACTGAATTTCTTAAAACAGTATACATTAAAATGTGACTGTAGTTTCTAGATATGCATAAGGCTTGGTTGTTTTTGTTGTTGTATGCTTATTTAAAGTCATAAAGAATTTGAACTATAATCAAATTGGCGGAAACCAGCCAGGGAGGGTGAAAGTAATAGATAAAGGATCACAACGGGAGAGTTTAGATATGTTTCATTAAATAAATAGGATTAGAGGGAATGCTTACTTGGGCTGAGGAGTGGCACATGTTACCAAGAACTTCTTTCAGAAGTGTATTGTGGAGCTGGATTTCAGCTACTGGCATTTTCTGTGGGGATATTTCTATAAGTGCAGCAGCCAGAAAAGCATATCGCTTGGATGTTACAGTCGTAGCTACTGTTGGAGGTAAAGGTGCCATCAAGGAATCCAAAATGTTTTGTCTCAAAAGAGGAACTCTTGTTCCATATTTTCCTTTACCAGTAACTGCATATCTTATGCAAGAGGACCACTCAGGAACTGATTCAACAGATGGTGCTAAAATTATATTCTTCAACTGTGGCATCAGCCAGCTTTCCCATGCTCCTGATAGACCGTCAATATCAGAATGTAACACACCTGCCAAGGCTTCAGCAGCTACACATTGTTTAGACCTCTCCTTGGCAATTGTAAACTCATCTACTGCACCTTTAAGTGCCAACACTACAGGCATGCCACATTCTTGTACTAGCCGCTTGAAAATACGAGCAAAACTTGAGTAGAATGTATCACTTCCTAAAAAGGAGATCCAACTAGGAGTACGTGGCCATGAAGCCGAAAATTCAAAATAAAAACGGGTTATGGATTTGTCTGCTAAGCTTTGAATACTGGAATCTCCTTGATTTCCTCTTGAAGCAGATTCGTTATCAGTTATTATATGAACATGAGAAAGACTGGTGAGTGTATCATTGAAGAAACCATCTTCCTGAAACGTTTGGGTTAAAGCTCCTTCAAGGGATGACTTGACATGGCCTTTCAAATCCTTGAGTACGTCAGATTTGTCACCAGGAGACAGCTTATAAGGTGATTCCTTTAATAATGTATTCAGAGCTGAAATAGCAAGTATCCTTGTCTGAGGAAGTTGACTTTTCAGATTCTTCAAGAAGTGACCTAAATAAGAAACAGCATGAATAGCATAAAGACAATGCATTGAAAAAGGTGCAGAAATATTGACATTAAATGTGAAAAAGGCAAGCCAAAAAAATTAAAACAGACAATAAAAAGATCCAGAAAAAACAAAAAGCTAGACAAACCAGCAGCTTCACTCAGGATTTTAGATGATGAATTTGGATGGCTCCGAGACGCCAAAGCCAGCAGGAGAAGAACTCTGTTAGCCATCAAATTATACCTGAAAAAATCAAAGCTAACAGGTCAGCATTTTAAAAATGCAAGAGTCTCAAGAGAAAGCTTAAACTAGTTAAGAATTGTGAAGCAGCATGTAAATGAAAAGAAAGCAGCAGAGAGACGGAACACAATTAATCAGGAGAGTCACAATTTTCAAGCCAAATGAAGAAACATTTACCGCCAATGTAAGCCAGAAGAGTCAAAACTCATAGAACCAATCTGAGAAACCAAATCGGAAAAACACAGTCCTCCAGTATGCTTGTCTGTGTCTGATATCCTGAAAAAGCTTCTAGATACTCCAGAAAATTGGATGTTGTACTTCACAAAAAGCTGTTGGAAGTAAGGAAAAGTTAAACAAAAAAGCACAAAAAGAAATTACAATAATCTGGTTTAGGGAAGCTTACCTCATTAATAGCTTTCTGAGATTTCAAGGATTCGTGATGAGAACTTCAAGGAATAAACAGGGAAAGTATTATTCTCAAATGTTACACAAGGTACAGCAATTTCTATCTAAAAGGTGGAACAGAGAAAATGGAATTACCTGGAAAGAATTGACAAGATAAATGAAGAGAAGGACTTTTGATCCTAGAATAAAACCAAAGAAAGTGTGTAAGAGAAATGAAAATGTTAGCTGTCTATAAAAGAATTTTAAGAACCTAATCCTTGACAATCACCGTAGTCAAATGCTTGAGAACTGTCTGTGAGGCAAGGACTGAACAAGAGCCCAAGACTGAATACTCCTTTGCATTGGGGTCCTGCAAGTTAGGAGTAAGAGTGATGACACATTTTGAAATCATAGATGGCCATCTCTTGATCAGCTTCACTAGAGATTTCCCTGCAAGCCTGGATCATAAAAGAATCTTAATCGGGCATAAAAACACGTATTCAGTAAAGCATGTTAAATTATTGGATGAGACATCAGTTGGCATCCAAAAGGAAGGAGAATCAAGATAAATATTTATAGACCAATTAAAAGAAATTAAAAGAAAGAAGTAAACACAGTTTGAACTTTACATTGATACATGCAGTGTTATCAAATAGCGGCGCATGGCCGCTATGACGGATATACATGGCGGTTTTTGGGCTCGCTGATATTGCGGGTTTCCGCTATAATCCGCTATAACAGCCGGCGGTATGGCGGGATTTTGACTCTCTACCATTGACCGCCATCCGCCATCGACAACATTGGATACATGATGTCACTGCACATATTATTGACGCAATGATATATGCCATTACTCTCTTTTTTGGAAGAAAATGAGTTTCTCTTGGAATGTAGAATGTGTGGGTTGGGCCTAACTCTTCCCTACATAACTAGGGCTAGCATGTAAGGTGAGAATTGCCTCACTTATAAACACAACACAGAATTCACCCCTTCAAACCCAATACGATGAAGGTGTTGAAGGCTGCAATGAAGGCAAGTCAAATGCCGCAATGAAGGCGGCAAGGGGCAGACCGCAATGAAGGCGGCAAGGGGCAGACTGCAATGAAGAAAGAAATTCCGACAGTTTCATTGGAGAAGAAAGAAATTCCGACAGTTTCATTGGAGAAGAAAGAAATTCCGACAGTTTCATTGGAGAAGAAAATAAACAAGAGCAAGAATAGATGACCCGACCAGTCACAGTATAGATGATTCTGACTGGTGGTTTCCAATTTCCCAAATAAATTGCTTTCATTTTACTAAAAAAATTGTATTTGACTTAACAGGCAATGTAAGCAGCTCAACCTAAATATAAATATATGAAGCATCTAATCTTGGATTGAAACATTAGGAAGGAAACATGCCACAATTTGATTCTTAAGCCCTTCAACAATTATGGACAATACTTTTATGCCCTTTTTACTTTTCCTTAAAAACAATTGCAAATTTATTGTACACGCTGTAGAAATCAAATCAATGCCATGTTAGACCATTGGAGGTGTAAAACTATTTAAATTCTATGTATGGCAAAGCCTTTGAACTGATTTCATTGTGCTATTTTTTTACTTGGAAAAATAGTTCTTGATTCTTTGTTTGTTCATTAATGCTAAATTATATTGCTGAGGGGAAATATTAACAACAAATGCTACATAAAAAACAATAGCTAACATATAAAAAATCAAAATAATATAAAACATCAGAATTTTAGTTAGCTATATATTTCTCAATCACTTACAGGCGAACGGTTTCATAGCTATGCAAACAAAGACTCAACAAATCATCCATCAATATAGTCACGTGTTCAGATGGGCAGTAATTCCCACTTGTACGGTAAAGATGATAGGATGCTTGAGAAGACCTCCAGGTATTGTGCATGAATGCCTTGTCAATAAGAGACCACCTAGGTCTGAAATGGCAATAAACACGGCCTTTTCAAAATGTTCTTTCCAAACAGATATCATGTTTAAGAGAAAAGTGTAATCAAAGTATGAGTACCTTTTCTTTCCTTTAGAATGGGATGACACAATAAAATTAATTGGTGGTTCTATTATGGCAGCAGATTCCAACTTCCAAGCCTGTCTGTGACTAGACCACTCATCATATTCTAAACTTCCTGCATACAAAAAAGAAACAGAACTAGTTAGCTTATGAATATACAAGCACAATTTAGAATAAAATGCAAAAAAAAAAAAAATAAATAAAAATATTTGGAAGGAGGATTCAATACCATAATTTCCCAAAGCGTCAATAATTCGAATGATGAGTATCAACAGGATGCTGTCATCCGACTTATTCTCGAGGACATATCTGTTAATAAACAAAGATCAATGGCTTTGCAGGATTTATGGAAACACACAAGCAGAGAAGTGGAAGGAATGATGTATAAAGTAACAGTAAATGTGACCCTTACTTGCAGGCTGCATGTACAATCTCAGTAGCTTTTTCTCTCAGAGCAGTAGTTCCAACAGTACAGCCTGTTGCCCCAGCAATTAGAAAT
>OZ012739.1:341507495-341560177 GCA_963859935.3 Lathyrus sativus
CACTAACCTCTAGCTACTAACTTTTAACTTTTATATTCTTGCACTTTATTTTTTGGCAATTCACTTGGCGCAATTTACTTCTCGTCATTTACTTTCCATAATTCTCTCTTTATCATTCATTTTATTTCATGCACTTTACTTTATGTCAATTTCTTCTTCTTTGATCTTTATCTTATTAAAAAGAACAAAAACATGATTAAATGAAAATACCAGAAATATGATTCTTTGTTGGTGACCTAAGAGAAAGACTCTTATGGACTTTGTGTTTGACCATAGCATGACTTGGAGTTTTTTGGACAATATTGGACTTTGTATTTTGACCATAGCTTGACTTGGAGCATCCTTAGGGATTCAAGGTCTTAATCACCAAGAATTTGGTTCATGGCACTACTCTCAAGCAAAAGGGAGACATGTAACCTCTGATTTCTTCCTCTTTGCCTAGCTTAGGATACTTTGCACACACATGTCTTTCTCTTAGGCTACCTGACAACTAGAACTTTTATTTCTTACATCAATACTTCCCTTGTATTTTTCATGTATCCCTCTCCCCTCTTGGTGTACTTTCTTTACTTTCTCGCTTTTCTTTGGTTTGGTTTCACTGGTTAGCTATCCTTAGTTACTAGGATCGACCTCACCATTTTCGTAAACCTTTGATCCAACATCTCGACCTCACCATTTTCGTAAACCTTTGATCCAACATCAAGTTGTATTTTATTAAATAAAAACTTTGATCCAACATCAAGCAATATTTTCTCAATAAACTCAAAACATAATTAATTCCATTAGGATTGTGCGAAACGAGCCCTAAGTGGTGGAAAAGGAGTGAGAATTGAGCTTTCATGCCCTCACTCTAAGTATTTTAGACACAAGACGCTTGACTCGGTAGTTTGAAATATTCACTTCTATCCATAGTCTTTAGTGTAATTATAATCAAGAAGAGTTTCTTCTCAAAACATAAAATCAAAGTCAGCTCATCAAACTCTATTACTGTGACAACCAACCCATTGTATGATCTTCTGATTAATGATGATCCTCCACAAGTGAACATTCCTACTTAATCCTAAATAATGCCATTGATTGATCCCATGAAGGAAATGTTTCGTGCCCTTGAGGAGAAACTTTGAGCTATGGAAACGCATGACACGCTTGGGCTCGATGCCACTGATATGTGCCTAGTACCAGACTTGGTAATCCCTCTAAAATTTAGAGTACCCAAATTCGAAAATTACACGTGTCTTAGTTTCCCGAAGCAACATTTGATAATGTTCTATCGAAAAATGACCTCATATACCCATGACGATAAATTGATAATTCACTATTTTCAAGACAATTTGGGTGGGACATCTTTGAGTTAGTACATGGATTTAGAAAGAATTCGTATCTAGTCATAGAGGACTTAGCCAACTCCTTTCTAAAGTAATACCAGTACAATTTGGACGTGGCTCCTAGTCGCACGCAGTTGCAAAGCCTATCTCAGAAGAATAGTGAATCCTTCAAAGAGTATGCACAATGGTGGAATTGGAAGCCAAGGTAAAACCACCACTCTTTGACAAATAATTGATCATCATGTTCGTAGACAGTCTACATGTCTCTTATCTTAAAACAATGGTAAGCGGTGCATCATTAACATATATGACAAATCCAAGATGCTTCAAGCAGCCAAGCTAGTAAGGTTGAGTCCTTCAGCAATTCCCAAGAGGAAAAGGAGGATGAAACCAATGCACTCATGGAAAATGTTGAGTATTCTCATGGTGCACCTGCAAAACCTTATAGTCCCTCATATTCTCAATGGTCATCATTTCGGTGCCATGATATCCTTATGGGCAACCAATAATGCCTAGAGCGACATACCATAAACCATGGATTGCTTCTCATGCGAATTGGTGAGCCCATAGCCGAGGATATCAGAGCCAACATAGTGTCGCATCTACGAAAACAGCCAGCAAAAAAACATAAGAGTCGTCACCGAACGTTATTTATCCTGACGAAGGGAAAGGAAACGATCGAAGAAAACCTAAAAAGGGGAGAAGACATGGTCATCACAACCAAGTCCTGGGTTCGGAAGTCGATTACACGAGAGGAAGGTATTATCACCCCCTCGCATCCGTTGTACTCAGCGGAATCCACGCTTGTTGGTCTAATCAAATGATGTGTTTATTAAAGCCTACTTCTAACAGGAACGAAAGGAAAAATAAAAAAAGAGACTCAATAGGACTTAGCTGCCCTAGGTCTACATATTCCCTCGTGCAATGGGAAGTCAGAGTCAACGTAGTTCGGAAAACTAGGGGTGATTGGGGGAAGGTTGCTCGCCAAGACATCGTCATCTTGTGCCTATGTATCGTCCTCTGGTATGAGAAATCAGAGCAGGCATAGTTCGGCTTACCACATGTTGCTTAGTGTTTTTTATGCGCGACGTTAAGTTTCCCATTCTAGTAGTTAGGGTCGATGTCTGTTTGCGGTAGAACAGAAAAATTAACATACTATTTCTGAAATGAGTTGACAAACGATCCCGAAGGATGAAAATGATTTGCATTTGTGTATGAGTTTTAGAGAAGTGAATTGACTTTATTTGGACTATGCATCGCACTAAAGTCTATGACATAGGATCGGATACTTCACGCTAACGATCCAAACATCTCGCGTGCAAAGTACCCTAAGATGAGGTTAGAAATGCAATCCGCACATCTTTTCCTATGTGCTTAAGGCTCGTGGCGCATAATGCACGTCATATTTATTAAATATTTTGATTTTGCTTTAAGAGGGAAGAAGAGAAAGACGCACGGAAGGTGTAAGGGAAACTCAGTCTTAATGTTGTCATGTAAAATGACCCTAAGGTCGGAATGCCAGAAGGAAATTTTATCCTAATGTTAATTCTTTTGGTTAATCAATTTTTTTTCCTTCTTTTATATTTATTATATTTAGAAATAAAATGAGTATAACACACCAATACCCGTACGAACGCACGGGGTATCCAGATCAGAATTCGTTGTGAACGCACGAGTTATTACAATTTTTATACAATAAAAAAAATATTTTAAATAATGTATGAATCCAAACACAGGAAAAATATATTTGTTTATGTTACTAATATTTTTTACAATTAAAATATTTACAAAACACTATATTATTAGTTGATATTTATAAAATTAAATAATTGCATAAATATTTTTATAAATAATGTCAAAATAAAATTAATGTTTACATACAAAAAAAATATACGGTTGAAGAAAATATTTGTATATATAAAAAAATTATATTTATGCTTTTTATATAAATAAAAATATTTTATATTTTAAAAATAATAAATTTTTAATCAAACAACTTTTTATTTTATTTTTTTCATTCTTATTATATTTTAATAATAACAAATTTGCATAGCACATGAGTCTATGTGCTTATTCACAGATATTCAAATCAAAATTTGTACGTATAAATTATTATATTTTTTAGTAGTAATTAAAAAAAGAAAAATAAAATTATTTTAAATAATGTAGAAATTCTAACGTTGAAAAAAATGTGTTGTTTTAAAATTATTTATATTAGTAATATATTTTTAATTATTTTTAATTTAAAATACAATATTTTTTAAGATAACAAATGAAAAATTCAGCTATATACTATATTATTGATGTAATTATTTTTCTAATATATGTTATTAATAGCAAATGTTATTTTATATTAGTGAGTGAATATTAATATTTTTTTTAATGAAAATAATTTTTTTATTAAATATTCTTATATATAAAAAAATTATATTTATGATCTATATATAAATTAATTTTTTATAAACAATTTTGTTTTTATATTTTACTTTTTCATTATATTTTTAAACAAACGTGTCTACATCAATACGGATAAATTAAAATATCCTACTAACTATGACTTTGAGATTCTTCTCCATTATTCGGTCTTGGTATATTTTACATGTGACATCCGACACGTGTCATTATTTAGCTAGTCTAGATAACAGGTATAATACTTTTTTTAAAATAAAATTAAGGTTGATTTCATAAACAACTTGTTGCCTAAATTATTTTTATTAATAAGTGTTCATTAGCTAAATGGAATTCAAATAAAATATTTTAATAAAATATTAATAAATATTATATTACTATTTTAAAATAATAAATAATTTGAGATTTAGAAATAATGTAAAAGTGACTTTTATAATAGGAAGGATGGAGTTACTTAATTTTATAAGGATACCATCTCATAAAATTGGTCTCCATTTTAAAAACACTTAATTTTAATCTCCTCTTATAAGTTTGATTAAATAAAATATTGTGACATGTTTTAAAGGATGCGATATACTATTTAATTAGATAAATTATTTATAAGTATTAACTAAAGTATAACAATGAGTACTATTTAAAGTTAAATTTGAAGTTTTCAAAAGATTTTTTTTATATAATTTTTTGTTTATATAATTATTTTTAATTTAAAAATTTAATAAAATTTTATAAAACTATAATTTTAAATCCGAGAATCAATTCTATGAGCAAATAAAAATAAAGAGATAAAATTTATAATTATACATTTTTATTATAATTTTTAATATATTATATTATGACTTTATATTAAACATTTTATTTTATTTATCCAAAAATCATTTTTAGTATTTTTAATTAGTTAATATTAATTTATTTGATATATTTAAATATACTACTATGAAATATAACAGAAATAGATATCATGTGGAGTTTAAATTTGTTTTATTTATTTATTTTATGTTCATCATTCATTTATTAAAGTGATCGATATAAATGATAAATTACTAAAACTCGTTAGTAAAATTTCCGTATAAAATGGATCTGATTAATTTTCATCTGTATTTGTCTCTTGTAAATCAACACTAAATAAAAACAAATAAAAATGAACCAGATTCAGACTTCATGTGATATTGTAGATTAACTTCATCAAACGATGATTTAACGATGGTCCATCCATGGACTGATGGACCACTTGAAATAACTTTCTGTTGGAAATAATAATTTATTTCCATTAAAGTTGTTTCAAAATGACAAAGTGGGTGTTATAATAAATGCTTAGTCCCACATTGGAAGAGGATGTAAAATTAAATAGCATTTATAAGGCACTTGGAACAATGTAATTTCCAAAAGAGTCAAAAAGGATAAAGTGCCACATAGTCACATGTGGTGGTGCCAAAACTTATGTCACTTGTCTCATACAAAACACCCCCTCGCCGGTGTCGCCACTGGCGACATCGGCTCCGGAACCGGATCCAGGGGGCGTGGGCGTAGAGGCGCTAGTGGCGGCTTGTAGACGGCACTTGAGCACTTGAGCACTTAGGCACGACGCCTTCGGAGCAATCGGGCTATTCGCGGCGCTCCGGCCGCCGTCCGGCCTTCGGCGGTATACTGCGAATTTAATTTTTAATTATCGCTCAGACTTATTCGTTGCCTAGAGTTTGATTTGAATTTGAATTTGAAATACATGACACTTGACGAAGTGGTGCATGATATTTTATTTTGAACCATTGCAAATGCTCATTAGAGAGTGTGTTTATGAAGAATTGCAAACTTCTGAAAAGACACATGCATGGCTATAAATATATGCTTCATAATTCGAAATCATTCACTCATAAATTCTGAAATCCTCTTCCATATAATTCCAACGTCTTCCTTGCATTCGAAACTTCACCAGTCTTGTGCAGTTTCGAGAAAAAGGCTGACTTATCCTGGGTATTCAGGCTGTTCCAACTCTAAGACAATTTGATAGTGTGCTTGAAATACTTTTAAGGAAAAAAGATTTCGTTCACGATTCAGTCTGGATCCATTCGACATAGAAGGGACTATCTAACAATCTTAAAAGTATTTGTATCATGGATTCCGACGCTGATGTTTCAAGTATCAAAGTCATGAATCAGGATCTTGTCAAATTGGATCGCTTCGATGGAAACAACTTTACCAGATGGCAAGACAAGATGACGTTCCTGCTTACTGCACTCAAGTGTTCACTACGTCTTGGATCCCGATCTGACACCAATTCCAGAACCAACTAAAGATGATTCTGACGAACTCAAGAAGAAGCGCATGCTGCGAAGGGAGGACGAATTACTATGCGTGGGCATATTCTGAACACGCTGTCTGACCGCCTATACGACCTATACACAGACAATCCGTCCGCTAGAGACATATGGAGTTCACTGGAGTTTAAATTCAAAGTCGAAGAAGAAGGTACGAAAAAGTTCTTAATTTCTAAATACTTTGATTTTAATTTATTAGATTCCAAGCCCATACTTCTCAAGTGCACGAATTGCAAGTCCTGGTGAACACAAATCAAAGCGGTGAAAAATAGACATTCCTGAAACCTTTCAAGTTGGTGCAATCATTGCGAAGTTACCAAGTTCGTGGAAAGGCTATAAAAAGAAACTGTTGCACAGTTCTGATGACTTTCCTTGGAGAAAATCCAGAAGCATCTTCAGATCATCGAGGAGGAATCGAAGGAGAGGGAAAAATCAGAATCTGCGGGTCTTTCCAAAGCCAATGTTGTGACCAAAAGGAAAAGAAAAAACATGATGTCAAGAAAAGTCACATCGCACCAAAAAAGGAACATACCAAGTTCAAGAACTTCGGTGGTCCAAAGGGTCCGAAAAATGGATGCTTTGTATGTGGAAAACCCTGGACATTATGCTCGAGATTGCAGGCATAATAAATCAAAAGGGAGATCAATGCAGTGAATGCTAATGATGATATAATTGTCTACTGTGAGGTGAAATTATGGCAATCAAAGGCAAAGTCCAAGGCTGGTGTATGATACATGTGCCACGGTTCATGTCTCATATGACAGGGCTGCATTCAAAACATATTCTGAGGCAAATGATGGACAAGAAGTACAAATGGGAAATGAAGTGCGATCCAAAGTTGTTGGAACCGGAACGGTCGAACTCAACTTCACTTCTGGAAAGAAAGTTACTCTTGTTAATGTGCTTCATGTCCCAGACATGAATAGGAATCTTGTTAGTGGGGATTTATTGGGAAAACCGGGTATTAAATCTGTGTATGAATCGGGCAAACTTATTTTGACCCGTAATGGTGTGTTTGTTGGAAAAGGATACTCCGCTGAAGGAATGATCAAACTATGTATTACTGATAACATGATTAATGAAATTTCTAATTCTGCTTACATGCTTGATTCAGTTACTTTATGGCACAATAGATTAGCACATATTTGGTATTAGTTCAATGAAGAGACTAATTAAACTTGGCTTGATATCATGTAATATCAAAGATTTCAATAAATGTGAATTATGTGTTAAATCAAAATGATTAAGAAACCTTTCAAAAGTGTTGAAAGAAATACAAATCTGCTTGATCTTGTGCATTCAGATTTGTGCGAATTTAATGGCATGTTGACCTGTGGGGAAATAGATATTTCATTACATTATTGATGATTGTTCTAGATACACTTATGTATATCTCTTAAAGCATAAAGATGAGGCTTTTAATGCCTTTAAGAGTTACAAAGCAGAAGTGGAAAAATCAATTAAGTAGAAGTATAAAAGTCCTTAGGAGTGATAGGGGTGGTGAATACTTCTCTACTGAATTTGATGCATTTGTGAAGAACATGGTATAATACATGAATGTTCGGCACCTAGAACACCACAATAAAATGGCATAGCAGAAAGAAGAATCGAACATATCAAGAAATGATGAATGCCATGTTATTGCATTCCGAACTACCTTTCAATTTGTGGGGCGAAGCCTTATTATCCGCTTGTCACATAATAAATAGAATTCCCTTAAAGAAAAGTGGAATTTCTCCATATGAGGTATGGAAGGGCATGACACCAATATTGGCTATTTTAAGGTGTGGGGGTGTGTGGCATATTACAAAAACATGGATCCTAAGAGAACCAAGTTGGGTCCTCGAGGGATAAGATGTGCATTTGTAGGATATGCACAAAAATAGCAAAGCATATAGACTGTTAAATTTAGAGTCTAATATTATTGTTGAATCCCGGGATGTAGAATTCTTTGAAAACCTTATAACTAAGGATAAAGAATCAGAGTCGGCCATAAATAAAGAATCTTGTGAAAAAGACTCTTCTCGGATTGTAGAAATACAACCTGAAGACACATCTCGAATAAATGAACCACGACCCGAACCTAGGATAAGCAAAAGAGTCTGGAAAATAAAGAACCTAGGACCAGACGAAATTGATTCTCAATCCATTTCATTTTAATCTGGTTGAAGGAAATAGTACAAATTTTATTAAAAGCATTCCGGTAATTCTTCAAGTAGGGGAAGATCCTAAAACTTATAAGGAAGCAATAGCTTCAAGAGACTCCTCTTTTTGGAAAGATGTTATCCGAGATGAAATGGATTCAATTATGTCCAACCATACTTGGAACTTGTTGATTTACCAAAGGGATCAAGACCCATTGGATGCAAGTGGGTGTTTAAAAAGAAATATCATAGTGATGGTACATTAACACTTATAAAGCAAGATTAGTGGCAAAAGGATTTAGACAAAAGGAAGGTAGAGATTATTTTGACACTTATGCACCTGTAGCGAGAACAACCACTATAAGGTTGTTATTTGCTTTAGCATCTTTAAATGATCTGATTGTTCATCAAATGGATGTTAAAACAGCATTCCTAAACGGAGACCTCGATGAGGAATCTACATGGAACAACCAGAAGGACACGTCCTTCCTGGAAATGAACAGAAGGTGTGCAAACTTGTCAAATCTCTATATGGCTTAAAACAAGCACCAAAACAATGACATCAAAAGTTTGACTCTACGATAATGTCAAATGGATTTATTCCTAATTCTTGTGACAAGTGTTTATATACAAAAGTGTATAATAACACTGTAATATTTTTGTGTCTTTATGTTGATGACATGCTAATAATTAGCAATAGACTTAATGGAATTCTAGAAACAAAAAGGTTTCTAACTTCCACTTTCAAGATGAAAGATCTTGGCTTGTTGACACAATTTTAGGAATAAAAGTTAAGCAAAATAGTGGGGGTTATGAACTTAATCAAACACATTATATTGAGAAAATGCTTGATAAGTTCAAACACCTGAATTCAAGGAAGTAACTACTCCATTTGATCATGTAATCAAACTTGAAAAGAATGATGGAAGAGCAGTGGCTCAATTAGAATATGCAAGTGTGATCGGATGTCTTATGTACTTAATGCAATGTACTAGGACCCGATATATCATTTGCAGTTAGTAAATGAGTAGATTTACTAGTAATCCAAGTAATGAACATTGGAAGGCAATCACGAGGATATTTGGTTATTTGTTGAAAACCAAAGATCTTGGCCTTCATTATGGTAGGTTTCTGCTATATTAGAAGGATATACCGATGCCAGTTGGATCTCTGACGTGGGAAATCACAAATCTACAACTGGGTGGATATTTACACTAGCTGGAGGAGCAATTTCTTGGAAGATCAAGAAACAAACATGCATTACTCTTTCGACCATGGAATCAGAATTCGTGGCTCTCGCTTCCGCTAGTCAAGAGGCAGAGTGGTTGAGGGATCTTCTTTGGAAGTTCCATTGCTTAAAGACAATGTTCAAGGTAATGATACACTGCGATAGTCAGGCCACTTTGGCAAGAGCATTTAGCGAAGTGTATAATGGAAAGTCCAGGCATATAGGACTTAGACATTCGTTCGTAAGAAAACTGATTAAGGATGGAATCATTTCACTTACGTATATACGAACAAGCTATAATTTGGCTGATCCGTTTACTAAGCCACTGGCCAGAAGACTTAGTAAGAACAACCTCGAGAGGTATGGGGTTGAAACTCCTTGAGTAAGAGTTCCGACAATGGCGGGCAACCCAATCTTAAGTTAACAGAACATTAACGTTAAGATTTTCAATGGGTAACAACAAGTTGTTGATTTGGATAATTGTCTAACATTTCATAATTATGTTGACATTAGAAATGAGGGTTGAGTTTTATCTTAAACTCTTAATGAAGTTCAATACCGAGGGTACGTATCTATTGGAAACAGATACTATATGAACTTCACCTATGTGAATTATGAGATGGTGCCGTCTCAAAGTGAGAGTTGGAGTTTCTCTCATGAAAAATTCATGAAACAGGATAGCACATGGCCATAAATAAGTGCCTAAGCGAGTTATGCAGAGGAAGAATCTTTAAGGAGTGTGTGTAAGGTAACACCGGTCTATTCATATGGATTCATGGTTTAAAAGCATTGCTACCTAATATTCCGATTAAACCTTGTGTTATTCTTACTAAGGTTAAGTTTAAAATCGAAAGATACTTAACTGTATTAATACTTCTTATGTCCCATTTCTGGAATTATTATTTTGTCATTATTAGAACAAGTGGGGGATTGTTGGAATAATAATTATTTCCATTAAAGTTGTTCCAAAATGACAAAGTGGGTGTTATAATAAATGCTTAGTCCCACATTGGAAGAGGAGTAAAATTAAATAGCATTTATAAGGCACTTGGAACAATGTAATTTCCAAAAGAGCCAAAAAGGATAAAGTGCCACATAGTCACATGTGGTGGTGCCAAAACTTATGTCACTTGTCTCATACAAAACACCCCTCGCCGGTGTCGCCACCGGCGACACCGACTCCGGCTCCGGAACCGGAACCGGATCCAGGGGCGTGGGCGTAGAGGCGCTAGTGGCGGCTTGTAGACGGCACTTGAGAACTTAGGCACGACGCTTCGGAGCAATCGGGCTATTCGCGGCGTTAATGAGGCGGCGCCGGTGCGCTCCGGCCGCCTCCAGCGGGCGGACCGGCCTTCGGCTGGTATACTGCGAATTTAATTTTTAATTATCGCTCAGACTTATTCGTTGCCTAGGAGTTTGATTTTGAATTTGAATTTGAAATACATGACACTTGACGAAGTGGTGCATGATATTTTATTTGAACCATTGCAAATGCTCATTAGAGAGTGTGTTTATGAAGAATTGCAAACTTCTGAAAAGACACATGCATGGCTATAAATATATGCTTCATAATTCGAAATCATTCACTCATAAATTCTGAAATCCTCTTCCATATAATTCCAACGTCTTCCTTGCATTCGAAACTTCACCAGTCTTGTGCAGTTTCGAGAAAAAGGCTGACTTATCCTGGGTATTCAGGCTGTTCCAACTCTAAGACAATTTGAGAGTGTGCTTGAAATACTTTTAAGGAAAGTGATTTTGTTCACGATTCAGTCTGGATCCATTCGACATAGAAGGACTATCTAACACTTTCCACCATAAAAGCCAATTCGATAAGTCAATTTTTTGATGAACACATGCTAGGACACAAGAAGTATGTTAGCAATGTTTTTTCCAGGATTTAAATCAAGATAATCATATACTTATATATATATATATATATATATATATATATATATATATATATATATATATATATATATATATATATATATATATATATATATATATATATATATATATATATATATATATATATATATATATATATATTATATATATATATATATATATATATATATATATATATATATATATATATATATATATATATATATATATAAGATTATTCATCAGGGTTAGAACTGAGAAAATTAACATTATGGAGAGAAATATTTGTTTCTCATTGTGCAATTTTCAACTTGACCACAAGTCGGAGAGGAGAGTGATATGTTGTTGACACCTTATGTTTGACATTATTTTTTTTTAATAGTTTTTTTTTAAATACATGTTGCAGATGTGTGTCCCACTATCACTAATTAATAATATGAGTACATCAAATTTGATAAAAATATTTTTTTAAAAAAAATTAGTAACCATTCGATCGTCATTAGCTTGCAAGCAATTGTTTCCACCCATTTGATAACATAATCAACACATACAAGAATATAAAGATGTGTATTTGATTGGAGAAATGGACCCATAAAATTAATTCCCTAACAGTCAAATGGTTTTACCTCAAGCATAATGTTTAGAGGTATATTGTCTCGCTTTGAGATGTTATCAATCATATTACATTCAGGACATGTAGAAGCATATAACTTACAGTCGTTAAATAAAGTAGGCCATCAAATCCACTTTTTAGTATTTTTGTCGTCGTTCTCTCACCACCATGGTGCCCTTCATATGCTGAACTACGCAAGTGCCACATAACGTTGTCTGCCTCCTTACCTGCAACACACCTGCTAAGTAAACGATCAGGACACCTCTTAAACAAATATGAGTCATTCCAAAGATGAAAATTTGCTTCTTTATATAAGTGTTTTCTTTGTTGCCACGTGTACTCTTCTGGTACAACATTTGTCACCTTATAGTTTGTCTGATCCGCAAACTAAGGTCTTTCACTAAAAGTCATTAGTTGTTCATCCGGAAATGTCTCTGTTATATTGTGCTTATTTCTGATCAGCTCCTCGTTTTCTAATCTTAAAAGGTGATCTGCAACCACATTTCTACTCCTTTTTTATCCTTAATTTTCAGATCAAATTCTTGCAACAGCAGTACCTATCGTAGCAATCTTGGTTTGAAGTCACTTTTGTTGAACAAATACTTCAAAGTTGCATGATCTATAAAAATAATAACTTTGGAACCAATCAAATAAGGAAGAAATTTTGCAAAGCAAATACTACTGCTAGCAATTCTTTTTTCAGTTGTGGTGTAATTAACTTGATTTTCATTTAAAATTTTACTGGCATAGTAAATTACATGAAAATTTTTTTGCGTGCCTTTGGTCAAGTACTGCACCAACATCATAATCACTAGAACCACACATAATTTCAAAAGGAAGCTCCCAGATTAGTGATACAATTACTGGAGCGGTTATTAATTTATGTTTTATTACAAAAAAAGAGTGTGGACAATTTTTATCGAAGTTAAATTCGCTTTCTTTGACCAACAGGATGCACAATGGTTTTGAAATATTTGAAAAGTCTTTAATAAATCTCCTGTAAAAACCTGCAAGACCTAGAAAACTCCTTACTCCTTTGACATTTACCGGAGGTGGAAGTTTCTCTATCACCTCAATTTTTTCCTGATCGACCTCTATACCTTTAGCAGAGATTTTGTGGCCAAGAACAATGCATTCAGTGACCATAAAATTATATATTTTTTAATTTAACATTAAGTTTGTCTCGGTACATCTCTTGAGAACATTGTTCAATTGATCAAGACAACCGTCAAACGATTTATCGAATACAGAAAAATCATCCATAAATACCTCTATTGAATTTTCAATCGTGTTAGAGAAAATAGAGAGCATGCACCTTTGGAACATTGGTGGCGCGTTACATAACCCAAAAGGCATCTGCTTATACGCAAAAATTCAAACGGGCATGTGAATGAGGTTTTCTCTTGATTTGTGGGATCTACGGCTATTTGGTTGTATCCCGAATATCCATCTAGAAAGCAATAGTAGGCTTGTCCAGCTAGTCTTTCAAGCATTTGATCCATAAATGGAAAATTGAAAATGATCATTCCGTGTGGCTAGATTTAACTTGCGATAATCAATACACATTCTCCATCCCGTAACAGTATGTGTTGTGATTAACTCTTTTTTTTTTTAATTTCGAATAACAATGGTGCCCCTTTTTTCGGAACTACATGTACTGGAATTACCATGAACTATCAGAAATAGGATAAATCATACATGCTTCCAGTAATTTAAGGACTTCTTTTCTTACCAATTCTTTTATTGCTGGATTTAATCGTCGTTGAGGTTGAACCACTGACTTTAAATCTTCCTCTAGCTTGCTTTTATGCATACAATATGATGGACTAATTCCCTTCAAGTCTGACACTCTCCACTCCAATGCTTCTTTATTTTCCCTTAGTACTCGTAATAACTTCTCTTCTTCGACTTTTGACAAAGTACTACTAATAATTGTAGGGTGCCTATTTTCTTGACTCAGAAAAACATATTTTAAATGTTCAGGGAGTTCTTTTAGTTCGGGATCCGACGATTTTTCCTCACTACTTCCTCCCAACTCTTCAAATTTTTTATAAGCATGATCCAATTGTGTTGCTTGCAATTGTAGTACCACCTCGTTTACTTCCTCATGCTCATCGTCCGACACAATTTCTTTAATAGATTGTACTATAACTTTTTCCGTTGGAGATGATGGGCCTTTTTCTTTCCAAACATTTTCTATCAATTCGTCCACTAAATCAATTTGGTAGCATTGTAAATCTTTTTAGGCATGTTTCATGGCTTCAAAAATGTTAAATATCACCTGCTCTTTATTAAGCTGGAGAATCAACTCTCCTCTTTCTACATCAATTAACACTCTTCCTGTTGCAAGAAAAGGTCTTTCTAACAACAATGGTATTTCTGCATCTTCTGGCATATCTAGAATGACGAAATCAGCAGGAAATAGTAAATTATTAACCTTTACTAATACGTCTTCCAGAAATCCATATGGATAAGTGACTGATCAGTCGGTTAGGGTCAAAGTCACTTTTGTAGGTTTTGGTTCTCCATAATTTAGTTTCTTCATCATACACAACGACATCAAATGTATGCTTGCTCTTAAATCACATAATGCCTTACCAATTTTTAATGAACATATAGAGATAGGAATAGTAAATCTACCTAGACCTATTAGTTTAGGCAGTAATTTGCGTTGAATGATAGCACTACATTCCTCAGCTAAAGCTACATTTTCATCATCCTTCAATTTGCGTTTATCGTTCAAAAGTTCCTTCGTGAATTTACCATATATGGACATCTGTTCCAAAGCATCACAAAAAGGGATGTTTACTTGTAGCGTTGCGAGTATCTCCATTAACTTTTTAAACTGCCCCACTTCCATCTCTCTCTTTGGTTTCTTCTTTTCGGGGGGCTTAATGTAATCAGGTAAAGGAGGATTTGGTCCATTTAGTATTTGGCTTTTTGTTCTCCTAAAAGGCGAGTCTTTATCAATGAATTTATCAAGTGTCTCTCCCTCTCAGAATTCTCGCCTGAAACCTCTTCTTCTGTGGTGTGAATTTTGGTTCCTCCTCATTCTCATTGTTCTTTTCCACTATTTTTTCTGTGTGTTTCCACTAGGGACTGAGGGAATTATGCGATTTTTTAATTCTAAAGCGTCATAATATCCTCTTTCTTTAGTTAATTATGTGATTTGTTGTGACAATGCAGACATTTGCCCTTTCATTCTTCTCATTGACTCCTCATGTTTTTTCTCTTAACAAGTTTTTTGATCTTGTAATCCTTAAGAATTCATTTTGAATGGAAGTTTGGAATCATTAGTTATTTACGGTTAGTGGTGTCGTTTATCATCTCAAATGGTCTCGCCATGTTCAAACGAATGGAAGTTTGGAAAGATGGAGTAGGTTTTACCAAAATTAAAGTCAAAGAGTAGTGATGAATCAAAAACCTTGAAGTTAAAATGGGTAGGAAAAGGTAGAAGGTGGGAAGTACTCAAGCTCAGCCGGATTAGACATGAGGTTGGGGACTGTGCAGATGTGATGACTGCAAAAAAGTTGGATGTGAATGGAAGGAGAAAGTAACCATATGTGTACATCTTGTTGAGAGACAAATGCAAAATTCAGTACAATGAGAGAAACATAGAAAATAAATGGTTAGATTGTTAAGATAGTGTGCAAAAAGACTCAATTTACCCCTAGAATAATGTGTTGTCAGATGTGGAAGAAGGGGAAAAAAATTCCAAAACGTCTTTTTTCTTATATGATAGATATTTTAGTATTTGTTTTTTATCTTTATGAATTTTTTCAATTTCTTTAAATTTATTCATATTGATAATGGTTCATATAATATTCATTTTTTTATTGCTTTTAATATTTATAATAGAATAAGTATTTAATATTTAATTGTAGTTTTGATCCTTTTATTTTAATTACTTTATTTTAAAAAATAATCTTTATATTTTAAATTCAAACCATTTTATGTTTTCTATAATTTTTGCACATAAAATAGATGACGTGTCTATTTTTTAATAATATGTAATTTTTTTCTTTAAATGTTTACATATGTGTTTTGATCTTCCTTTCACATTTTTCATTGAGTTGATGGCATGTTAGCTTTTTTAATGACGTCTAACTTATATTTTTTATTTTTAAAATTTTATAGAGATTTTTATATAATGATTTGACATGTTTCAAAGCGACATGTGATTTAAAAATTAATACATCAATTTTAAATATAAAAGTATAAGAAGGAACTAAAATAAATTGAATTAAAATTTGGGCATAGTTATCATAATCATCTAAAATATAAGATTAAAACTATAGAGCTAAAATAAAGCTTTGATCAAGTCCAGTTGTGTTAGTATTAGGGGTGGCAAAATGGATGGATTGGATGGATATGGATTGGATTGCTAATGGATGGATTAAAACAATCCATTAGTCCATTAAAATCCACTAAAATTTTATTAAAATTATCCAATCCGATCCATCCATTAAGAATAAAATCCATCCAATCCATCCATTAACATATTTTTAATGGATGGATATCCATCCATCCAACTTTTTTTTTTAATTTCGTAAAAATAAATATTTTTTTTTCAAAAATAAATTAGTTTTTATTCTAAAAAAAAAAACCGTTTTTTTTTTTCAAAAAAAAAGTCGGTTTTTTTTCAAGAAAAAATTTTATTTTTTCGAAAACAAATCAGTTTTTTATTCTTAAAAAAAAACCGATTTTTCAGAAAAAAAAAGTCGGTTTTTTTTTCGAAAAACAAATCAGTTTTTTATTCTAAAAAAAACCGATTTTTTTCCAGAAAAAAAGTCGGCTTTTTTTTCGAGAAAAAAATTTATTTTTTTTTCGAAAAACAAATCAGTTTTTTATTCTGAAAAAAAAACTGATTTTTTTTCCAAAAAAAAAAGTCGGTTTTTTTTTTCGAAAAACAAATCAGTTTTTTATTCTGAAAAAAAAAACATATTTTTTTCAAAAAAAATATAATTTTTTTTTTCAGAAAAAAAATATAATTTTTTAATTATTTTTAAAAAATAAATCTAACAAAAATAAAAATAATTCATTGGATCCTTAAAATATGTTGGATGGATTGAATCAATCCATGCATATAAATGGATGGATTGAATCCATCCATGCATATAAATGGATGGATTTAATCCAATCCATTAACTTATTTTTTTTGTGGTGGATGGATTGGATGAATTTTTTAATGGATGGATTGGATGGATTTTGCCTTAATGGATTTAATTGCCACCTCTAGTTAGTATCAATAAGACGGAGAATAATGTCGGTGATGTGCATTGGCAGAAGATATGGAACTTGAAGGTTCAGAAGAGAATTCGTAGCTTCATTTGGCTAATGAGTCATGATCGGCTATTAACAAACTATAATAAAAGTCTCAAAGGACTCAGAGGAGCTGACTTCAAGAGTTATGGGAGTGTCATGAGAATGATGTTGCATGCATTAAGGGATTGTGCTAAAGTGCGGCAATTCTGGGTTCAGATGGTGTCAATAAATATAAAAGCAAGTTTTTTCACTTTGGATCTTAAATAGTGGATCAATCTCATGCCTTAATGTGAATCATCATTGGGCAACCTTTAGGTGGTTGGATGTCATAGCTTCTGGACGTGGAGGAATAAAAAGTACCGTGATGATAATTATAACTGGCCCCCCTCATTATATATGCATATCCATAGAAGAATGAATAAACATGTGGAAGCTATGAAAAATAACAAGATTGTTATTGGGGGGAGTAAGACGTTGAGTAGGGTAGGTTGGAAGCTACGAGAGATGGAATGGGTGAGACTTAACACTGATGGAGCTTGTTTATATGGTATAGCATCAGGATGCTGAGGCATAATTAGAACCTCTAACCATGAATGTCTATGAGCTTTTGCTAAACATCTTGGAAATTGTAGTGTGGTGAGGGCACAACTTTGGGGAGTTTATGAAGGGCTTAAAATTGTTATGGAGATGGATTTATCAAAAGTAGACCTTCAAGTGGATTCCAGCATTGTCGTAGATTTGATAAATTTAGGCATTAATATGGGAATGGATAGCTTTTCCTTGTTAAATCGTATTTGATGGTTAATAGAGAGGATTGGAGAGGTTAAAATATCTCACACTTATAGAGAAGCCAACTTTGAGCTGATTTTTGGCTAAGTATGGGGCTACCAGTGATGAAGATTTGAGATTTTGGAAGAATTATCCGGAGATTATTAGGCTCTTATTTTATTCTGATGTTGTAGGAGCTTCAGCTCCAAGGTTAATTTTGTTGTAGTTTTTTTTCTCTGTTTAGACTCCGACCCTCCTTGCTACCAAAAACAATAAAGCTCCCTATTTTACCTCATTTATTGAATTAATTCTTATATTTTAAATTCAAATCGTTTTGGTCCATCTAATATTTTTACATTGAAAATTGATGAAATATTCTTTTTTTAATAACATGTAATTTTTTTCTATCTTTGAATTTTTACAAATATTCTTATATAATAATACTTCATTTAAAAATAGATGTCATTAGATTTAAGTGTAAAAATTTTATAAGAGAGTCGAAACTGTTTGAATTTGAAATAGAAAAACTAATTCCTAAATAAGATAAAATAAGAAGAGCAAAACTGTAAATAAGTCAAAACTAAAATATTTTGGATTCATTTGGTCCGCTTAATTAAATAAATAATTGGATAAGAAATATATTTGATAATGATATAATAAATGTTTATTCTATCATAATAGGATAAGTACATGTGATAAGAAAAACATATTAAAATAATTTTATCATCTATCATATGAGAAGAGTTTATGCTGTTGAAAAGTCAAAAATGCCTTTGCTTCTTTTACACACAGCCATGTTACTTTTTTGTATCTCTTTTTCATCTCTCCCTTCTTCATCTACTACCTCCACTCTCATTCTCATTTATTTATCAAATTCATCTTCTAACCTCACCTTCTTCTTCTTTCTCCTATTTTTCCTTTTCTTCTCGTTTTTTGTGACATTGACACAAACCCTAAAAAAAACAACCAAGAACCATCACCACCTCTCTCACATATTTCATCTTCTTCATTAATCAGTAATTTCTCACTCTTAACTTCCTCTCCTATAAAATATCCAAGTTACTATTGATTCATATTTTTCAAATGTCAGTATGTATTTTTTTTAATATGTTAATATTTGTTTTGTATTGATTTGCATTTATTACTCAAAAAATCATATGGGTTGTTCAGATTCTTACTAATCTCTTTGTATTCAAGGGAAACTGGTGAAAAAGATGATTTTTTAGCTATCATGAATTTATCAAAGCAACACGTTTTTGGCGTGTGCACTTTCGCATGGTAGATCTGTGGTGAAGGCAACGTATTTTCTACGACAATTGTGGTGGTGGTCAGATTCAAAATTGTGTTAATATCATGTTTTAATCTAAAACACGTGGTTCAGATTTTTATACCAGTTTATGATTTTCTGGATGTATTTTTTTACAGCTTACTCTTTGTTGCGGTGGAAATAGGATATCAAACTATTAATTAGTTTGAATCACAATTCTTGATTCACAACCGCTCTTTGATTTATTCGAAGGAAAAGGTCAAAAGAGGGAAAACCTATTTTTGCATCGTAAACATAATGCGGGGAGAGACCTAGGTAAGGGGTTGGTTAAGCTTAGGGAAGGTACTAGCACCCTAAACTTCTGTAGTACTCTACAAGAACCTTTTGTCTAAAGTATGCCTTTTTATTTTATTATCTGTTTGAATATATACCGAGCTAAGGGATAGAGTGACCTAAAAGACCTAAGGGTTAGTCTTAAGTTTACTCGGCAAGACGTCGCATCTTGTACCTACATATCCTGACGGGAATGGAATCAGAGTAATTGTAGTTCCCCTCGAGAGGGAGGTTAGAAATTTCTTGATTGTGGTCAAGGTTTCAATGGGGAATAAACGTATCTTAAGGACACGTTTACGTGGAGTCTTGAAACTCCTATTTCTATGTTGAATGTTGAATTGAAATTAGGGTTAACTATGTATTCCACGGCGGGAAATCCTAAAACAGAGTACGACGACTCTTTGACCTAAAGCTAGGGTAAAGGGCATTTTCGTCCACGACGGGATACCTAGGCTAATTAGGGTTTGAAACGGTAAAGGGTTAGGACTATTGACTCGACGGTCAAACGGTTTAGACCTAATCCTTCGGAAGGGAAAATAACGGTAAAAGATGAAAACCTGGAAAATTATTATACGACAAAATTAAAGTGCTGAAAGTAAAGAAAACGTCGCGATGATCACTCACGTAAATTACAAATTCCTAAAAAACGCGAAAATAAAAAAATAACTGCGATCATGGCCTCGCATAAATTACATCCATGAAACCAAAACAGTACGAATAAATGAAATGACGATAAGCTGAAACAAACAAACTAACGGGGATTAGATGAAACTGAAACGGCTAAATCAAGACCTGTTACTTTTTTGAATTTGATTAAAGAGTTAGGTACTGAATTATGAAAGGGATTCGAAACTGAACAAATTAAACAGAGTTTTACGTTAAAAAAAAGTGTTTTAATTTTATTTAAAAATGGAGTTTTTATCTTTTATCATAAAAGGGCTTAATTTACTAAAAAAAAATTACTTTTATTAACAAGAAAAATTTAACTTTATTAACCAATAACACACAAATTGGTTTTTATTAAAACGGTCACTTCGTTAACTGATAAACTTGTATTAGGAAAAATTAAGTTACTTAATTACAACTATGTCAATTAAACCCAATTGTCCTAACGTTACGTTAATTAATTGTTATATACTAAGTCCCTAAGACAACTATATCAAATAAAATAAATAAATAAAAAGCCACACAAAGACACAGAAACAAAAGACGGTATTTTAGACTCATTTGTCTCTAAGGTTTTCCCAAGCTCAAACACATCTTCTTCCTCGACGGTGTCGCGGCAGCCATTGATGTCCCGCTCCAAGCTTCTTCCGATCCTTCTTCTTCATTCTTGCATGTTGGTTACTCCTTTCTTCTTTCACTTTCCTCGGTAGATCTCCATGCTTTGTAATCCTGAAACATCAAAAATCGGCATACCAGAATCAAAACGGCTTACGTTTCTATGATTTGAAGCTACAGAGGACCAATGATGCCTTCTGCTGAGGTCGCGGGTCGATGAAGACGGATTTGTCTAAGTCCAGTGGTTGTTGCCCCCGGGGTTTTCCAGTGATGGTGACGGCAAGGGTAGTCCCTCCCTCTGAGTCCAACTGCGGCCGATGATTGCTGAGGCTAAGGCCGTGAGATACTTGGTGGTCGTCGTCGCTTTTGATTTCGTTCCGGTTCATTTTGATTCTTTCAGTTCAATGATGTTGAAGCCCTCAATGGCTTCTTTGAGAGCCTCGGCGATGACGTTGACTCCTCGTTGGGTTTCCTGATCTGCCGTTGGTGCGTTTTTTATCTTCTTTCTGATAGCTATTGATGACGGATGATGATGATGAACAAACTCAAAGAGTTGTTCTTGAATCCGCCGCTTTTCTATTTTTCGTTCTTGTTGCCTTATGGTTCGATACTAAAATGGAGTATGATTTATATGTTCTTTTTGATCTGGATTTTTGCGAGCTTCGTGGCTTGTTTGTTGGCTTGTTTGACTGGGTTAAGCTGTTTGTTAATTGCCTATTCGAAGGATCCGTTGGATTGGGCTGCTTGGCTGTTGCAAAAAACGCTAACTATTCGCTTTGAGTTTGCTTGCTGACTTTCTGGATTCATGGATGCCTTGTTTGACTGGAATTACCAGCTTGCTGTTGGAAGGCTCTTGCGATCTGTTTGGCTTGAAAATCAATTTCCAGAAAAAGTGCTTTTCCCCAAAAGTGCTTTTTTCAAAAGTGCTTTTCCAGAACCGCTTTTCCTAACAGAAATCATTTCTTTTTATCCTTTACTATCTCTCTTGGGATGTCGTCGAAAATAAGAACACAATCTGCCGGGTTCTAGCTTTTTGGTCGGAATAGAGTCGGGAATCGATTTCGGTACCCTCCGTTACCTTCTCGACACATCCAGTGATGATATTATTCTGAGGATGTCGAATAACACTAACCACAAAATTGTTTGCTTAGTTGACCCATTTCAGGTATGGAGAATAGCCTGAGAAAATCGGATAATCGGAACAAGACTTAGGCATTATTTTTAAGAAATTCTATGTAACCAAATAAAATGTAAATTGATATTTTGTAATTTTATTTTTATAAAGAATAATTATTATGAATAAAAATCCTTTAATTTTATTTATTTATTCGTTTATTATATGCAACAATGAAACTAAGGTTAAAATGAACAAAAAGCCTAAAAAACGGAAAAAATAAAAATGAGAGAAAAATTTAATTTTAAAATTAATTTTAAAATAAATATGAAGTAAATAATATTTTGACTAAAATAAAAGCCATGTAAAAATGTAATAAAATAAAATGGAATGCAATAAAATGGGTTAAGAATAAAATGCCAATAAGATAAAAAAAATGTTTTAACGTAAGAATGAAAATAAAGCCACAAGATTAATCTAAATAAAATGATAAACGAAACAAAATTTTATTTTCTATTAATTCCCAATTCGCTCAATTTATCCGATTAACTCCGTCTCCGACACCATTTCCGATTAAACCTTCCTGCAATTCAACCATCTGATTAAACTCAAAAACGACCGTATTCTCCGACTGCAGACAAATGACCAATTTACCCTTCATGAATTATAGAGCGCGCACCCGCAACTTTCCTGCGACAAAACCAAACAACTACGCAAACCTGTCAGCGGTTAGTTAAATGTCATGCAAAAATGAAATGGGACGCAAGATGAAACGACTAATCTTAGGCTAAAATTTGGGGTATTACAGTTGCTCCTATTTAAATTACTTCACCGGATGATTTGATCGACGTAGGCTCGAGAAATCATGGTGAAAGGGATTTAAATATAGATAACCGAAAATTTTGCCCTTAGATGCAGTGATATGCAATGCTATGGACAAAACAAAACGAATTATAATGCTGACAATGCCATGAATCGAGTATGATGCGTATGATGGAATGATAAATGCAATGATACAGACGAAGCGACGACACAGGAGACAGACGCGATGAACGAACCACATTGGGGAATATAACGCATTGGGGAAACATCATGACACATGGAATTCTAAAGATGATGGTTAACCGGTGCGAGCACGACAAACTGTCACTTTTAGAAAGGGAATAGTAAGAACGGGGTCCTCAGAGGAGATGGCACCGGTGAGACGGTCTCCACTGGGGAATATCTAAGAGTAATTGTTCAACAGGTTCACGCGTGACCGGCTGATACTCTAGAGTAAAAAAGTAAAATGGGATCTGCATGACTGTAGGATCGATTAACAAGATGCTGGAGCATTGAGCGAAGAATAGCATCCGAGCTTCTGGAAACTCTCCTCGTGACAGGATCAAACGGAATTTTTAGGAATTCGTAGAAAATACATAGGGTAAAACTGGCTGTATGCCAAAATAAATTGACTTTAATGGGAAATGCCCTGATAAGCTTTCTCGAGAGAGAATTGCCACTTATCGTCGGAAGGGACTTATATGCCAAACTGGATAAGCTCTCAAATAAAGAGGTTGCTGCTTATCTGTGGATAATTGATTGAGAAATCCGCTGGAGGGATTGTCACTCATCTGATAAATAAACCTCTTCATATCTAAGGTCGACGCCTGGAATACGATTCAGATTCTTCTTTTACTAAAGGATAAAATGAACTTCCTCATACTTCGAGGTCGGCGCCCTGAACATGATTCAGCTCCCTCTTTTACTAAAGGATAAAATGAACTCCTTCACACTTCAAGGTCGGCGTCCTGATCATGATTCAGCTCCTTCTTTTGCTAAAGGATAAAATGAACTTCCTCATACTTCAAGATTCACACTCTCCTAAATACGATTCATCTCCTTCTTTTACTAAAGGATAAAATGAACTTCCTCATACTTCAAAATTCACACTCTCTTGAATACGATTCAGCTCCTTCTTTTACTAAAGGATAAAATGGTCCACGACGGGATGCCTAAGCATGAGTACGGCGAGTCAACGTCTTAAAGTTTAGGGAAAGATATGTCCACGGCGGGATGTCCAAGCATGAGTACGGTGACTCAACATCTTAAGGTTTAAATGATATGTCCACGGCGAGACGCCCAAGAATGAGTGCGGCGACTCAACATCTTAAGGTTTAAATGATATGTCCACGGCGGGACGCCCAAGAATGAGTGCAGCGACTCAACGTCTTAAGGTTTAAACAATATAGGTGATAAGCTCCTCGGCTGGGAACTGTCGCTTGTCTGCAAAGGATTGTAAATGCTTTCCTTGAAAGATAGTGCAAAATAAATGCACGTCCAGGTATGTTCGGCGACCGACCGGGACCGAAGTTCGATCTAGGATTGGGCTAAAAAGAACTGACAAACAAGACTCCATTAAGGAAATGATCTCAAATGGGGATTATCTTATACCTATTATGGAAAGATAACTAGAATAACCATCGTCCATGAGGGTTGAACTCTGTGGGGATTAGCTGGAAATAAATAGCATTTTATGCTTAGGGCTGATGATCTACTTGGAGAAAGCGGACAACCTAGTTATTCAGCGGTAATAACAAAGGATGACGACAAATAGCCAAACAATGTAGATGTTAATGTGTATGCCAAAATGTACACTAATGTGTATGTTGATGTGTATGAAAATGTCATGCGATGAGTATTGCGATGCTTAGGCTCATGCATATGCTGACAAAACGGACGAGAGAGGAGACATGAGATGAAATAAACACTCTCGACAAGAATACTCGACGCCCTCTTGCAACAGTACATCTATTAGAGGATAGGAAGAGTTAATGGTAAAACCAAATCTTGCTTCAAAATTCCAACTTCCCTGGGGAGAAAATATCATGCCTTCCACATGGGGATATGGTACGAATTCACTGGAGAGTATGATGTCCTAACTTTAACTGGGGGTCCTTGATCTCTGCATGAAGATATGATGTCATGACTTCATGGGAGGGATTACTATCACGAACCATAATCAGCCAAAAAAACCCTAGGATCAAAGACTTCCGGGGATAAAATAAATATCCGCTTTGTGGGGAAGATGAGAAGCTAGGCAGTTTCATAGATGAAAGTGTAGCAACTTCCTGGGGATAGTACATCGGCTTCCTGTGGAGAGGTATGTTCGACTGGGGGTAAGATATATCAAACTCCCATGTGGAGAGTTCATCAGACCTATTGGGAAAAATCAACAGACATTCTGGGGAAAACATCTTGACTTCTCGGGGAGAATATGGTAGTCTCCTGGGGAATATTCCTTATGAAGGTAAGGCCATTTCACTGAGGAACAGATGCTTCCACTAAGAATGGGTCTTCAAGAACATATATCACTTGGAGGATACCGGGGACATCCCTACAGTCTTGAGAGTCACTGAGGATTTATCGGATGGGTCCTAAAAGTGTTGACAGCTTAAGGTCTCGCTGGGGACTATCACTGGGAAGATGCTGGTAAGATCTTTGCTGTCTGGGAAATTACCGGCTCGGTCTATAAGTGTCGTCAGCTTAAAGTCTCGCTGGGGACTACGCCAGTTTAAAGTCTCTCTGGGGACTGTGTTGAGGCAATGGTTTAGACGCGCTTCTGCAATGATGAGATTTATTGGGGAATGAAGACCTCCGGGAGTAAAATCTATCGGGTTCATGAAGAATGTTGTGAAACGAAGCTAATTTTGATCTCAATGGACTGTGTAGTAGGTGCCATTTTGAAAAACAATATGCCCTAGAGTACCTGCTCTGTGAGAAAGTCATCTCGAGAGGATTTTACAGAGAAACATGGAGTCCAGATGCCCCACTATTTTCAAACTCTCTGAGAGATTTGTCTGATCTTGACGTAACTGGCACGGATCAACTGTGTTACGACTGAGTTGTCAGGCTTGCATCAGTAAGTGAATTGGAAATCACCTGCCCCTGTTTAGCAGGATCTTCGAGTTCCATTATGGATGTACGTATGTAAATTTCCAAGATATCAAGCAAAATCAACACGCATGAAATGCTTATTCTGAAACTATCAATGCAACAATATTTGTCTTGAAAATTTTGTTTTTATTTTGAAAAAGGATATCGCTATAACTCGTGACCGAAATCACATAGTCAGGATACAGATTTGGTTTGTAATGACAACGGTAACTTGAGCATAGCTCGTAGGAGTCAGGAAACGTTATCTCCTCGAGTATGCTTTCAAAAGAATTCCTACTTCAATTAGGTCTTTTAAAGGTTGTAATCGTGGCTTGGTTCACGGTTTAAGAAACAAAAGGATAAAGGCTCAAAGTTATTTGTACCCACCCTCTTCGTGATGTTCTCCAATCCTAATTCGGTTAACCGGATATGGGCACTCATTCCTCAATCGGATTTGATAGGGTCGAGAACTCATCAAGGCTTTGGACAATGGCAGTCACTCATTTATCTTTTTGTTTGATCACACGGGTGTGTTCTTTATTGGGGATTCTTTATTATAATCTCTTATTTTATTTTTTTTTGTTCCCTAACTTTTGCCCGGATGACGTCTTTTGATTTGACTTTGGAGTCCAGTGGGATGCCCCAGTTTTGCCTAAGTCTCCTTCATAGGTTTTGACTTAGCGGGCTATATATTTTTTATTTTTGTGACTAAGTCGTGTGACTCTTTTGAAAGGTTTGTGACTGCCCCACTCTTTAGGTATTAGAGGGATATTCATTGACTTCTAACTTCCTAAGATGTTAAGGATAGATTCTCGAAGGTTCACTCCTCCTTTTTGAGGGTTTGAGCGCTCGATCGGTTGTACTGAAAAACTACCCTGCCCCAGGTTAAGACGAGGGTTTTAATTTGGAAAAGAAAGAAAACTCCTATTTCAAGGCTCAAAGGGGTGAAAGAGGGATCATCCTTATATCTCCAGTGTTTGGGATTTGAAGTAATGCCTTACATCATCAGCGGGTTTCAATCGAAAGCCTACGACAAGAGATTTTGACGTTTGGTTCATCATCCTCCTCCCAGTTCTCTATAACGGCAAGAGATCGGGTAAAGTTGACATTATAATTTTATGAAAAAAATATTTTTGTGAGTGAAACGAATGGATTTATTCAAGACAAACATATACATTAATTAATCAAAATAAACGAGTTCATAAATGATAATTATGCTTAATCAAAGAAAACGAAATACATATAAATAAGCAAAAATGAACTGTCTCAAAGTCTTTCGACATGTGTTCATGAAGTCTTCGCATTCAAAGTCGGCATGGTAATAGTGGTTTCCTCTAGCGGAGCCTTACTAGAATGAGTCGTCTTGCTTTCCCCAGCTAGATCTGTCATTGCTTCATTATCAATCTTCGAATCTTCCTTCAGACTAACTTTCCCAGATTCTTAGTCGATCGGGGTCACATCATCTTGAGGTGTGCTGAAATGAAATGGACTAGGCTTCTGAATAACTACCGGCTTTGGAAGATTCACAGGAGAAGTAACTGGCAAAGATATGTTGAAAACCTTGAGAGGAGTCTTGATCTTTGGTTGAGGATCATCAAAAGACAATATCTTTTGTTCCAATAAATCTCTGACAATGCTCTTGAGCGCGTAACAACCTTCCAAATCGTGACCAGGCGCACCCTCATGAAATAAACAATGTGCGGCGGCGTTGTGGTTGGCAGGCAAAGGATTGGGAGGGGACCCAAAGCTTGGGTAGTAATTAGACCTCGTTGCACTAAGTAAGGATACAACTCGGTGAACATCATCGGAATCGGCGGACAAGGCTTGTATTGCCTCCTAATCAGAGCATTCTGACTAGATGTCTGATTCTTAGGCTGTTGATAAGCAGGAGCATTGGGCGCTCGTTGACAGCTGATAGGAGCTTGTGCAGGCTAATAAATAGGAGGTTGTTGATAAATCGGATGCTGATAGACCGGAGCCGGTTGCATAGGCTGATATGTAAGAAACTGTTGATTGACAGGAGTTGCAACAATAGCTACATAGGGTTGCTGAGCATACTGAACTAGATAACCTTGAACATAAGTCTGCTGAGGTTGCCAAGGTGGATGAGTAGCCCTCAAGTGATTCCTCGGATGTGCAGGTCCTTTGTAATGGTCAAAGCTTAGAGTTTTGTGTTAGACTATGGCACGGATCTAGAAGGGGGGGGGGGTTGAATAGATCCCCAATTAAAATTTGAGTCGGCGCTACCAATTTAAAATTGGTTTTAAAAATGTTTTAAGTGCGGAAGCGACCGAGGGAAAAATATAGTCTAAAACGAACGGTTATTGGAAAACCGGATATATGTAAGCCTATGGATTAATGACAATTCGGAAAAAATAGAATCACAACACAAACTACGCTTATCAATTATTTACTTCAGTTGTAAGGATTCCTAGTTCCAATGATTCAAAATCAAACCAAAACTAGATACACAAGTAAGATAATTTTGGTTCAAGCAATATGTCAAACACTTGGTGTGCAAAGACACTCCAATTGATGTTTATGTTGAGTAAGTGATTTCAACCAGCCTAGTACAACGTAATGTTGTACTTTAGAGTTAAAAACAAAGTTTTAATCTCTTACTCAATTGATATCACAATTTTGACAATAGAACTTACACAAAAATTACTTATTTGAGCTGTAACGAAAATGCTGAAAATAAAGAAGACAAGTAATTTGGTGAGGCAGTTCCTCCGTCGTCCTCGCTTCGGGGTACGTCTGCCCTCAATTCTAAAACTAGATTTGAGATATATTGAATAGATATCACCTGTTTGAATGAACAGTTTATACAAGGATTGAGCAGCAAAATTACAACAAGAATCTCAATGTGTTGAAAGTTGCCTTCACTCCTTGCCCCTTGATTCAAGCTGAATCAAGTTCTTCGATTTGTGTTGATGGACCTCCGACTCCAGCCACCTTATTGAAGAACGCGTTGTTTGTTCAAACCTTTGGCTCCGGCTGATCTCAACAGCACCAAATCGAACCCGAGATCTTCCCTTAAAAATCACTGAATCCGCTACTAGACTTGTGAAGACCACCTCTTCACAATCACCTTCGCTCGATTGATCGTTGATGAAGAATCTCGTCCAAAAACCCCTAAAATTCGAACCAATCTTGGAGGGCAAAACCCCAATGGTTTTATTCAAGAAAGAACCTGTCGCAATCTTCAACCCGAGCTTGATTCTCCAATCTAAGCCTCGAACCTTATCACCTTGAATCTCTCACACATTCATTTCAAAAATGATTGTGTGTAATTGAAATGTTGTGAGATGTTGAAGATGAAGATGATGAATCTTGGACACCTATTTCACTCTTTCTTGTTTTTGAACACATGAATAAAAAGAATATCAAATGTTAGTAGACACAAGTGTTTAAGCAAGTATATATAGTGCCAACAAATTCAGGACATAACAGTATTTCAAAATTGAGAGGGAAGAAGTTTAAAACAGATTTTCCGCGCAAACGGTCGACCATAACAGGTCTGTGCATCGACGCATGGCCTGTGCTGTTTTGGATTTTTGGAAATTTAACCAGTGTGCGTCGACCATTACAGTCGGCGTGCGCTGACCCCGTTGAAATCCATTTCCTTTGTGCGCCAACCTATGGTCGACCCATTGCTTTTATGCGTTGACCCGCTGGAATGTCATTCCTTCATGCGCTGACCCTATGGTCGACGCGTGCTTTGTGTGCTGACTGATTTCCCCTTTTTCTGATAATACGCCGACCCTATGGTCGACCAATGTTCTGCAAGCCTGCAAAAATTCATTAGTTTGAAGTTTTTCATGCCTTTAGTTATGATTGCATTTTGTCACCACAAAGTATATTCATTTCAGAAATTTTAAGATAAGCAAAAGAAGGATATGATGGGTGATACGTTGCATCTGGTTTTAGTGGAGCTGGAATTCATACTTTCCAGTCTATCCTGGGAATTTGTCATCATCGAAACCTGCATTTACCAATGTCTTGCAGACTTGTGTGATATGTGGCGATTTGCCTCCACAATCTCCCCCTTTTTGATGATGACAACCTGTATACAACTAAAACACCAAATATGCAATGTATACACACAAGTATACACAAGCTCCCCCTTTCTTTTGCACTATAAGGCTGTAGAACAAACATCCATCAAATGTTGTTAATATCCTGACTTGGCTTTGGTGTTTGCTTGCTACATTGTCTTCTCCCCCTTTGACACCATCAAAAAGAGAAGAAGAACGCATCGATTAACAGAGAACAGACAATAGGGTGATAGTTAATTACCAAACTTCACACACAAGCATGATAATGAACAAAAATATCTTGACTTAATAGATAATGGCGAAAACATGTAATGAAAGTTCAGGCACACATAATACAAAACAAATGAAAAGTACACAGACGAAAACATATAAGCAAATATGAAATATGCAACTATGAATCTAATAACCACGACCCCGTCCTCGTCCTCTCCCTTGGTGTGCAGTATCTGGATTGTGGTAAGGATCCGAGAAGTCCAAAAAGGCTTCGACGGACATGTTGAGATGACTAAGAGAGTTGGTGATTTCCCAATCTTGCCGCTCATGTGATTCAACCAGAGAGTCAATACGGGCGTCCATCCGAGTAGAAAATGAATTGAACCTTTCATTTTGGGCATGGAGCTCAGCTCTAATATGCTCCATCTGAGTGTCTTGACGCCTCATGAAGTTTTGTGTTCTAACTGCATTGACTGCATCATAGTAATGACTTCAGAGTTATCTGAAGGCAGAGGAGGTGATGAGTGCTGAGAGGGTTGGTAGTCTTGAGGGTAGCCGTGATATGGGTCATAGAATCTACCCAAGGTAGTCCAGCCTGTATATTGCCAATCGCCCCATCCTTGATTTGTAGAATCGCCTTCTTGTTCTTCTGATTGATATGAGTACTGGACCCAATCGGTATTTGTAGCCGTATCATGGACTAGAGATTGATGATAATCTTGAGTCCCATAGATAGGTTCTTGTATCTCTGCATCTGTGTTGTCTTCTGCATCGTCTTCTTCACCTTTCTCTTCACTTTCTTCTTCACCTTGTCCGTCGCTTTCTTCTTCACCCTGCTCTTCACTTTCTTCTTCATCAGAATCGTTACTAGGCACCGGAGGAATATTGGCCCGTCGGACAAATCTGTATGAACGTCGTTCAACACACCAAAAATACCCCATCATTGCAAGGGTTTTGGTGCTGAATTCTTTATCTGAGGAAACTGATACACATGGAAATGTTGGATACACAACAACAAGAATTTCCGAGATGAACGACCCATAGGCTAAAGCAGTGCCTCTACTTAAGTCTCTCAGAGCAAACATCCTGCTAGCAATATAGTAAGGCCAATTTATTTTGATCATGCTTTGCAGTATGTAGATAAGATGTACCTCAGCTTGTTCGACACGCGACAGGCCACCCTTTTTCGGTCGTAGTATACGAGAAACGATCCACTGAAGGATACGCTCCCCTGTATTGAGTTTCCCGGCTGTGACCGATCGAGGAAAAGCATCGTTGTTGACAATTGCCTCTGGATAAGGTCGTTTGAGCATTCCATTCAGAGCCCTCTTATATTCATAACCCGGCACCGTACGAGTGTCAGTTACCTCATGGAGAGGTGGTGCATCAGCATCAACAGTCATATCAAAATATTTGTTCCATACTTCAGAATTGATATTAACCAGTCTATTTCCTACAGAGGTGTGAAAGTGCTAATCTTGAAAGTTACCTCGCATATTTGTGTAAAACACTCTGACCAAATCTTCACTGTACTTTGTATTACATTCCAGGAAATTGACGAACCCTTGAAAGTCCAACAGGGACAGAAGCCGAGTGAGATGCAAGCGCTCACTTGTTGCATGGTAGAAGGCATGCTGTGGAACTATGGCCCTTTTGCTGAGACTTTTGTTGAAGTTCTCAACAGCAGGAGGATGAACAAGAGAAACAGCAGTAACCGAAACTGAAGCAGAGGATGAAGAGGCTTTTGATCTCTTACCAGTAGTTTTGCGGAGAGAGGAAGCCATTTATGATGAGTTTTAAAGGAGTTTGAAGAGGAACTTTGAAGAGAATGATTTGGGAATAATGTTGGAGAAGAAGAATACTTAGGTCTTTAATAGAAGGAGATGTTAGGGTTTTTGGGAAGAGGGAGGAGACAAGGAGACAATTTAGGTGTCTAGATGCAATTCACAAGATGAATGTCATGTCAAAACATCATAACACATTTAATGTAGGGAAGAGGGAAATTGGAACGTTTTTCAAAAGAGAAAATTTCTGGGTTTTCAAGTGAGTCGTCGACCATATCCCTGCATGCGTCGACGTATACTGTACAGTTTTTGATAATTTTAAAAATTTACAGCATGCGTCGACCATTGTCCTGTTTAGGTCGACTCAAACCTTCAAAAAACTCAAAATTTTCAATTTTAAGTTATGCAGAATGTCACACTTGCCTATTTATCATGCCTATTCATCTTTTCACAATATGACATGCATTCAACACACATAGTATCAACCAGCAACAGTCATATACATATATAAGTACCATGATTGTAGAACGATATAGCTATTTTCAAGTCATGAATGCTAAGAGAGAGAGAAGAAAAAGAAGGAGAAAGGAGCAATATCACCTCTATACCGACTACTCTTGTTAACCATGTATTTGCACTTGCAACAAACTCCAAAACGATTGTTAGTGGTACAACAACATAGTTGTAAATATATTAAATTTGAACGTAGCAATTGTTAAAACCCGATCAGAAATATCGAGAATAGCAAGTTCTCGACGGATATGAAAGAAGGGCTCATTGGCTAGCGGCTTTGTGAAAATGTCCGCTAGTTGGTTTTTAGTATCGACGTGTTCAAAGACAACGTCACCCTTCTCTACATGGTCCCTAAGAAAATGGTGTCGAATTTCTATGTGTTTGGTACGCGAGTGTAACACCGGATTCTTGGTAAGATTTATAGCACTTGTGTTGTCACAAAATATTGGAATACGTTCTAGTTTCAAATTGAAGTCAAATAGTTGTTGTTTAAGCCATAAGACTTGCGCACAACAACTACCGGTGGCTACGTATTCCGCTTCGGCGGTTGACAGAGCAACATACACTTGTTTCTTGCTATGCCAACTAACCAGGGAGTTTGAAAATAGGTGACATGTACCACTGGTGCTTTTCCTATCTGATTTGCAACCGGCAAAATCAGAATCAGAGAAGCCTACCAATGAACAATCATTACCCTTAGAATACCACAATCCATACTTCGGAGTACCAGATAGGTATCGAAGTATGCGTTTGACAGATTTTAGGTGGGATTCCTTAGGACATGATTGGTATCTGGCGCACATACACACGCTAAACATAATGTCGGGACGCGAAGCAGTGAGATAGAGAAGCGAGCCAATCATACCTCTGTACCTTTTTACCTCAACATCTTTGCCACTTTCATCTTTACTCATATTTGCACATGTTGGCATAGGTGTGTCTATGGCTTTTGCATTTGCCATGTTAAATCTCTTGAGAAGATCCAAACAATATTTTGTTTGGCTCACGAATATTCCTTGCTTCAGTTGCTTGATTTGTAACCCGAGAAAATATGTGAGTTCACCCATCATACTCATCTCGAATTCACCCTGCATAAGCTTAGCAAACTCTCTTACGAGATTCATGTTAGTGGATCCAAATATGATATCGTCAACATAAATTTGTACAAGAATTAAGTGTTTTCCTTGACGTTTAATGAAGAGAGTAGTATCAACCTTTTCTCTTGAGTAGCCTTGATCAAGTAAGAATTTGCTTAGTCTCTCATACCAAGCTCTAGGAGCTTGTTTAAGACCGTACAAAGCTCTTTTCAGTTTATAGACATGATCAGGATATTCATGAGACTCAAAATCAGGTGGTTGAGCAACATAAACTTCTTCATTTATAAACCCGTTAAGGAACGCACTTTTGACGTCCATTTGAAATTACTTAAAATCTTTCGCACAAGTGAAAGAAAGTAGAAGGCGTATAGCCTCGAGTCGGGCAACCGGTGCATAAGTTTCCTCATAGTCGATGCCTTCCTCTTGGTTATACCCTTGCGCGACTAAACGCGCTTTGTTGCGAGTTATTACTCCGTTCTCGTCCAGTTTATTTCTAAACACCCATCGGGTGCCGATTACTCGATGACCTCGTGGAGGAGGGACAAGGTCCCAAACCTCATTTCTAGTAAACTGATTCAGTTCCTCCTGCATTGACAAATACCAATGTTCATCGAGTAGGGCTTCCTTAGGGTTTTTAGGTTCCATCTGTGACACGAAAGCGAAGTAATAACAGAAATTACTTAGCTTAGCTCGAGTTGTTACACCCTTTGTGATGTCTCCAATAATGTTTTCAATTGGATGGTCTTTAGATGACTTCCATTCTTGAGGAAGATCGTCGTTTGAAGGCGGATGAACTTCCTCTGTTGCATCACGGTGTGCATCCTTATCCTCCTCAATTTTGGTTTTGTCAGGTTGATCAATCCCTGTCTCGCCACTTTTGAGTATGTCTTCAGTGGATGTACCTACACCATGAACAACACTATCCTTTCCGACATTTCTCTGGTAGGACTCATCAAAGGTAACATGCACAAACTCTTCTACAGCAAGTAATCGTTTATTATATATTCTATATGCTTTACTCGAGTGAGAGTATTCGAGAAAGATACCTTCATCGGCTTTGGAATCAAATTTGCCCAAGTTTTCCTTTCCATTGTTTAATACAAAATATTTACATCCAAACACGTGCAAGTGAGAAACATTAGGCTTTCGCCCTTTTAAAAGTTCGTACGGTGTTTTGTTTAGAATGGGGCGAATAAGTACCCTATTCAAAACATAGCACGCCGTACTAATGGCGTCGGCCCAAAAATATTTAGGTAAACCACTTTCGTTAATCATTGTTCTTCCCAATTCTTCTAAAATACGGTTTTTGCGCTCCACAACCCCGTTTTGTTGAGGAGTGCATGGAGCGGAGAAGTTATGATTAATACCATGGTTACCGCAATATTCTTCAAATAAGTGATTTTCAAACTCACCTCCATGGTCGCTTCTAATGGACACTATGTTTGTATTTAACTTATTTTGGGAAAGCTTAGCAAACTTTTCAAAAGCGGCGAATGTATCACTTTTACTTACTAAGAAGATGGTCCAACAAAACTAGAAAAGTCGTCCACTATTACGAACCCGTAATAGTTTCCTCCTAGACTTTTGATCCTAGACGACCCAAACAAGTCCATGTGTAGAAGTTCAAGAGGTCTCGTTGTTGAAATTATCTTTTTGGATTTAAATGAGATCCTCGTTTGCTTCCCTTTTTGACAAGCATCACAAAGGTGATCCTTGGTGAACTTTATTTTGGGAAGTCCTAAGACTATGTCTTTTGAGACTACCTTATTCAGTAAGTCAAAATTAACATGCGCTAAACGCCTATGCCATAGCCATGAGTCTTCACTCATAGTTATGAGGCATTTGTCGCTTGTTAATGATACTTCATTTAAGTCAAGCATATATACATTTTTTACTCTAAAACCATTAAACATATTCTTCTTATCATTTTCATGCACAATTTTGCAACAATCTTTTGAAAAGAATACATTGTATCCTTTGTCACACAATTGGCTAATGCTAAGCAGGTTATGTTTAAGGTTTTCGACAAGCAATACGTCGGAAATCATAGTAGAGGCGGGATTACCTACACTACCTTTACCTAGTATTGCTCCGCGGTTGTTATCACCATAAGTTACATACCCTTTCTTTTTAGCCACAAAGTCTATGAATAAGGATATGTCTTCAGACATGTGTCTTGAGCATCCACTATCGAGAACCCGTCTTCTCTCGGTGGTCTCGACAGATTTCACCTGTCAAAACATAATTAGCACAAGGAGGTACCCAATGGCATATTGGGTCCTAATAGGTTAGCGACAAAATGGTTGCATTTGGGCAACCATTGGTAGATGCCTTTAGGAACAAGAAATCTCCTAAACCGGCATTTACCAATGGAGTGGCCTTTCTTGCAACAATATAAGCAAGCAAAATCAACTTTAGAGACACTTTCACTTGCTTGATCCCTAATTACATATGCATATTTTTGGTATGGGTTAATCATACTTTTTCTAAAATCCTTTTTATCAATAGCAAATGTAACTTTAGGTTCAAGTGCCTTGTTTAATTTGGCTTTGAGGTTTCTAACCTCACCTTGCCAAATATGACAAGTACCACACCCGAAGTTGAAAGGATTTCTATCGTCTTTACAATCCGATTCATTGCCTTTCACAATGGAATCCTTAAGGTCCTCTAATTTCTTTTCGGACTCTTTAACTTTATGCTCTAAATACATAAAGATTTTCTTATTAGAAGCAAGTTTCTTGAAGGCTTCAACTGCTTCATTATGTAAGGCATGAAATGCGGTTTGTAATTCTGAATGCGATATTTTTGAGGACTTATCATATTTAGAGTGGCGTACCTGTTTTTTCTTATTTTTCTGATTGGCGGAGAGGCATAGATTCACGAACTCTTCTTCATCACTAGAACTTTCATCAGAGGAGGAAGAGTCGTTGTCACTTTCCCATGCTATGTACGCTCTCCTAGGCTTTGATGCTTTCTTGTGTGATTTTGATGATTCCTTGTCCTTTCCCTTTTTATTCATTGGACAGTCCGGTTTGTAGTGATCGGGCTTTCCACACTTGTAGCACGTCCTTCTAGTCTTTTTACCTTTCGAGTCATCATCCTTGGAGTGTCTCGATTGTTTCCGGAAGTTTACCAAGTTTTTCTCGGAATGTTGGATGCCGTTCTTTCTCATGTAACGGTTATACCATTTAACAAACAACCCCATATCTTCGTTTGTGTCCTCTTCTTCTTCGTCGCTCGAGGAATAATCATTTTGCTCTTTTGCTTGATACTTCAAGGAGGAAGTCTTGAGAGCTATCGATTTCTTTTCACTCACCTTCGTTTTGTCTTTCTTTTCCATCTTTTCGCGTTGGTCTAAGCTCAAGAGTACCTGTTCATGCTCTTGTAATTTGCCAAACAATGTTGTTAAATCTAATAAGGTAAGATCATGTGCTTCTTTGATGGCGGTCACTTTAGGCTGCCATTCCCTGTTAAGACATCTTAAGATCTTATTAGTAGCAATATCATTGGAAACAGGCCTACCTAATGAATGTAAACGATTGATGAGATGAGTAAATCTCTTTTGCATGTCAGCAATGGTTTCCCCTTGCTCCATGAAAAAGAGATCGAACTCTTGAGTTAATGTACTAATTCTAGCAAACTTAACATCGTTTGTCCCCTCATGGGCTATTTGTAGTGAATCCCACATGGCCTTAGCAGTAGGACAATGGGATACACGATAATATTCATCTACACCTAATGAGGAGATTAAGATGTTTTTAGCTTTCCAATCATAATTGTATTTTATCCGCATTGGTCATAGTAATTTCTATTGGACCATTAAGGATAACGTTCCATATTTTTCTGTCTATGGAGTTTATATGCACACGCATACAGTCTTTCCAATAACTATAATTTTCACCGTTGAAAACAGGAGCCCTATTGTACGCCCCTTTAGGTTCGTTTGCCATTTTCTATCTCGTTGTATTTGAAGCACCGAATAACCGGAGCTCTAGATACCACTTGTTAGACTATGGCACGGATCTAGAAGGGGGGGGGGGGGGGGTGAATAGATCCCCAATTAAAATTTGAGTCGGCGCTACCAATTTAAAATTGGTTTTAAAAATGTTTTAAGTGCAGAAGCGGCCGAGAAAAAATATAGTCTAAAACGAACGGTTATTGGAAAACCGGATATACGTAAGCCTATGGATTAATGACAATTCGGAAAAAATAGAATCACAACACAAACTACGCTTATCAATTATTTACTTCAGTTATAAGGATTCCTAGTTCCAATGATTCAAAATCAAACCAAAACTAGATACACAAGTAAGATAATTTTGGTTCAAGCAATATGTCAAACACTTGGTGTGCAAAGACACTCCAAGTGATGTTTATGTTGAGTAAGTGATTTCAACCAGCCTAGTACAACATAATGTTGTACTTTAGAGTTAAAAATAAAGTTTTAATCTCTTACTCAATTGATATCACAATTTTGACAATAGAGCTTACACAAAAATTACTTATTTGAGCTGTAACGAAAATGCTGAAAATAAAGAAGACAAGTAATTTGGTGAGGCAGTTCCCCCGTCGTCCTCGCTTCGGGGTACGTCTGCCCTCAATTCTAAAACTAGAATTGAGATATATTGAATAGATATCACCTGTTTGAATGAACAATTTATACAAGGATTGAGCAGCAAAATTACAACAAAAATCTCAATGTGTTGAAAGTTGCCTTCACTCCTTGCCCCTTGATTCAAGCTGAATCAAGTTCTTCGATTTGTGTTGATGGACCTCCGACTCCAACCACCTTATTGAAGAACACGTTGTTGTTCAAACCTTTGGCTCCGGCTGATCTTAACAGCACCAAATCGAACCCGAGATCTTCCCTTAAAAATCACCGAATCCGCTACTAGACTTGTGAAGACCACCTCTTCACAATCACCTTCGCTCGATTGATCGTTGATGAAGAATCTCGTCCAAAAAACCCCAAAATTCGAACCAATCTTGGAGGGCAAAACCCAATGGTTTTATTCAAGAAAGAACCTGTCGCAATCTTCAACCCGAGCTTGATTCTCCAATCTAAGCCTCAAACCTTATCACCTTGAATCTCTCACACATTCATTTCAAAAATCATTGTGTGTAATTGAAATGTTGTGAAATGTTGAAGATGAAGATGATGAATCTTGGACACCTATTTCACTCTTTCTTGTTTTTGAACACATGAATCAAAAGAATATCAAATGTTAGTAGACACAAGTGTTTAAGCAAGTATATATAGTGCCAACAAAATTCAGGACATAACAGTATTTCAAAATTGCGAGGGAAGAAGTTTAAAACAGATTTTCCGCGCGAACGGTCGACCATAACAGGTCTGTGCGTCGACGCATGGCCTGTGCTGTTTTGGATTTCTGGAAATTTAACCAGTGTGCGTCGACCATACAGTCGGCGTGCACTGACCCGTTGAAATCCATTTCCTTTGTGCGCCGACCTATGGTCGACCCATTGCTTTTATGCGTTGACCCGCTGGAATGTCATTCCTTCATGCGCTGACCCTATGGTCAACGCATGCTTTGTATGCTGACTGATTTCCCCTTTTTCTGATAATACGCCAACCCTATGGTCGACCAATGTTCTGCAAGCCTGCAAAAATTCATTAGTTTGAAGTTTTTCATGCCTTTAGTCATGATTGCATTTTGTCACCACAAAGTATATTCATTTCAGAAATTTTAAGATAAGTGAAAGAAGGATATGATGGGTGATACGTTGCATCTGGTTTAGTGGATCTGGAATTCATACTTTCCAGTCTATCCTGGGAATTTGTCATCATCAAAACCTGCATTTACCAATGTCTTGTAGACTTGTGTGATATGTGGATTCCTTCGCATGAAGATCTTGATGGCATTAAGGTCCACAAATCCTTCAAAACTAGGGAAAAGCAACACTCCATAGATAAGAAAGGCAAGGATCGTCTCAAAGGTAGGCATGCTCAAATGGTCGGAATAATATTGGGCTTTCTCCATTAGGAACTTCGTGGGTAACCCAAAAATTTCACCTTTACGAGTCATATTCTCCTTAATGTCAGATACCTTCAAACATGTGGCTTTAGCAATATCCTGTTCTTTAGGGTCCTTCTTCAAGAAAGGGAAAGGAGTCTTATCCATAATAGACAGTCCTACAAGCTGAGAATATTCTTCCAAAGTAGGTAATAACTGATAGTCGGGAAATGTGAAGCAATGGTAGTCGGGATCGTAGAACTGTAGCAAAACCGAAAGAAGTCCTTCATTCACTTTAAATTCCAACAGAGGTAACAACCTTCCATACCGGTTACAAAATCCTTCTTGATCTCGGACTAAAGATCCTAGCTTCCTTAGGTCATCTAGCTTAGGACTTTTAAAAGCATATTTCAAAGTTTTCCTTCTATTGTAATCCATAGTATTCTGCGATATCCATAAATAAAATTTGAATTCCATTAAATTTAATGCAATGTGATGTTTTATGGATGCAATGCACACAAACAAAGTCTTAGGTTAAAGGTATGTACAAGGAGTTAGGGTCTACCCATCACCATAGGGTGTATACTAAGGTTAGTTGTACCTGCCGAACAAGGTTCTAAAGAAGTGCCCAAAGTCATCAGTCCATCCTTCGGATATTATCAACCTTCCGACTGACTCGGGGGTTAATAATAATCTCAAGAGAACCTCTTTTGAGTGTAGTGTCACGTAGCAACTATTGTAGGACTACTCCCACATAGTTCCCACACTACATCCTATATAAGGCCATGGTGGTGTTAAGGTACTACGGTCCTTAATATCATAGACTTCTTTCCAAAAATAGTAAAAGCTTTTACGACTGTACTCGTTCAACCGAACTATCTTATGGAAGGGTCTTAATCGAGTGGTGATTCTCAAGTCAACTTGGTCGGGACTCACTCCCTATAAGTCTCATTGAATATATTGCCATCCTATAATAAGGTCACTCAAGTCCGGGTTAGGACTTATCTCATAATAACAAGTATCCCCACAATATACAACAATATATACAAATAATTAATAAAGAAAATATCATACAATAAACAAAGTAGGGGTAACCCTTAAAAATGATGGCTTTCTCCCCAGTGAAGTCGCCATTTACTGTTGCGGTGGAAATAGGATATCAAACTATTAATTAGTTTGAATCACAATTCTTGATTCACAACCGCTCTTTGATTTATCCGAAGGAAAATGTCAAAAGAAGGAAAACCTATTTTTGCATCGTAAACACAATGCGGGGAGAGACCTAGGTAAGGGGTTGGTTAAGCTTAGGGAAGGTATTAGCACCCTAAACTTCTGTAGTACTCTACAGGAACCTTTTGTCTAAAGTATGCCTTTTTATTTTATTATCTGTTTGAATATATACCGAGCTAAGGGATAAAGTGACCTAAAAGACCTAAGGGTTAGTCCTAAGTTTACTCGGCAAGACGTCGGATCTTGTGCCTACATATCCTGACGGGAATGGAATCAGAGTAATTGTAGTTCCCCTCGAGAGGGAGGTTAGAAACTTCTTGACTGTGGTCAAGGTTTCAATGGGGAATAAACGTATCTTAAGGACACGCTTACGTGGAGTCTTGAAACTCCTATTTCTATGTTAAATGTTGAATTGAAATTAGGGTTAACTATGTATTCCATGACGGGAAACCCTAAAACAGAGTACGACGACTCTTTGACCTAAAGCTAGGGTAAAAGGCGTTTTCGTCCACGACGGGACACCTAGGCTAATTAGGGTTTGAAACGGTAAAGGGTTAGGACTATTGACTCGGAGGTCAAACGATTTAGACCTAATCCTTCAGAACGGAAAATAACGGTAAAAGATGCAAACCTGGAAAATTATTATACGGCAAAATTAAAGTGCTGAAAGTAAAGAAAGTGTCGCGGTGATCACTCACGTAAATTACAAATTCCCAAAAAACGCGAAAATAAAAAAATAATTGCGATCATGGTCTCGCATAAATTACATCCATGAAACCAAAACAGTACGAATAAATAAAATGACGATAAGCTGAAACAAACAAACTAACGGGGATTAGATGAAACTGAAACGGCTAAATAAAGACCTGTTACTTTTTTTGAATTTGATTAAAGAGTTAGGTAGTGAATTATGAAAAGGATTCTAAACTGAACAAATTAAACAGAGTTTTACGTTAAAAAAAGTGTTTTAATTTTATTTAAAAAATGGAGTTTTTATCTTTTATCATAAAAGGGCTTGATTTACTAAAAAAAATTACTTTTATTAACAAGAAAAATTTAACTTTATTAACCAATAACACACAAATTGGTTTTTATTAAAAGGGTCACTTCATTAACTGATAAACTTGTATTAGGAAAAATTAAGTTACTTAATTACAACTATGTCAATTAAACCCAATTGTCCTAACGTTACGTTAATTAATTGTTATATACTAAGTCCCTAAGACAACTATATGAAATAAAATAAATAAATAAATAAATAAACCGCACAAAGACACAGAAACAAAAGACGGTATTTGAGACTCATTTGTCTCTAAGGTTTTCCCAAGGTCAAACACATCTTCTTCCTTGACGGTATCGCGGCGGCCATTGATGTCCCGCTTCGAGCTTCTTCCGATCCTTCTTCTTCATTCTTGCATGTCGGTTACTCCTTTCTTCTTTCAAAAGTGCTTTTTTCAAAAGTACTTTTCCAGAACCGCTTTTCCTAACAGAAATCATTTCTTTTTATCCTTTACTATCTCTCTTGGGATGCCGTCGGAAATAAGAACACAATCTGTCGGGTTCTAGCTTTTTGGTCGGAATAGAGTCGGGAATCGATTTCGGTACCCTCCGTTACCTTCCCGACACATCCAGTGATGATATTATTCTGAGGATGTCGGATAAGACTAACCACAAAATTGTTTACTTAGTTGACCCTTTTCAGGTATGGAGAATAGCCGGAGAAAATCGGATAATCGGAACAAGACTTAGGAATTATTTTTAAGAAATTCTATGTAACCAAATAAAATGTAAATTGATATTTTGTAATTTTATTTTTATAAAGAATAATTATTATGAATAAAAATCCTTTAATTTTATTTATTTTTTCGTTTATTATATGCAACAATGAAAATAACGTTAAAATGAACAAAAAGCCTAAAAAACGGAAAAAATAAAAATGAGAGAAATATTTAATTTTAAAATTAATTTTAAAATAAATATGAAATAAATAACATTTTGAATAAAATAAAGGCCATGTAAAAATGTAATAAAATAAAATGGAATGCAATAAAATGGGTTAAGAATAAAATGCCAATAAGATAAAAAAAATGTTTTAACGTCAGAATGAAAATAAAGCCACATGATTAATCTAAATGAAACTATAAACGAAACAAAATTTTATTTTCTATTAATTCCCAATTCGCTCAATTTATCCGATTAACTCCGTCTCCGACACCATTTCCGATTAAACCTTCCTGCAATTCAACCGTCTGATTAAACTCAAAAACGACTGTATTCTCCTGCTGCAGACAAATGACCAATTTACTCTTCATGAACTATAGAGCGCGCACCCGCGACTTTTCTGCGACAAAACCAAACAACTACGCAAAACTGTCAGCGGTTAGTTAAATGTCATGCAAAAATGAAATAGGACGCAAGATGAAACGACTAATCTTAGGGCAAAATTTTGGGTATTACACTCTTCTTTTTTGTTTGTCTGTAGGATTAAGCATTTGAAGATTTGTGAAAATGCAATTTGTGGAGCTTTTGTATGTTGCTTCATTGTCGTTAGTTAAAGTGTAATTGATAACTACACTTGGATTGTTTCTTACAATAGATTACATTGATGTGTTAGGAGAAGATGCAAGGAGTAAAGTGAACAATGTAATTTACTGAAAAGTTCTTTAAAAATTTGTATCCTTTTCTTTGTTTCCATTGTAATTATCTACTCTAATGACACCATTGCTCTTTCTTTGACATCTTGTATTTTACGTGTTTAATCCATCAATGGTTGGTAACAATTTGACAGAAACATTAACGTCTGAGAATATTCCTACTTTGTAAGTATACTAGTTTATGATGATATATACTGTGAATTGATGAATGGTTTCTTATAGTTTTTTATTCGTTCAGATGGTTCATGTCAGTCAATGTTCTTAACACATTCATATTATGATAATATATTACAGTTTCTTCTTTATAGATTTTATATGTTAGTTTTATATGGTTTCTTCTGTTGCTTTGCAGTTTTCACAACTCTCTTTTATGTGGTTATTGTTTGTGTGCTTTTCTTTCTGATCATAGTTCACAAATTGAGATGAAAACTTATTAGAATTTTTGTGAAAATTCTTTCACTAGGCATTGGGTGATATTGTCGTTGTGATGGTCAATCTTTGTTTTGTTGGATTTCTTAGTCCAATTACATCTTTGAGTATATTGATGGAGATGATTTTGACATAATTTTATGCTTTGATTTGCATCTTCAGTTAGAATGGAAAGTTCTATTACAATACAAGTTGTGTTATTATAGAGCCTCATGTTTGGCCTGCAAATAATGGCCTAAAAGAGAGGGCAAAAAGAAGTTTCAAATGACCCGCCACATCAAGAGGATCGAGCTCCCTTATATAGAAAACTAGGCTCAAAGCCATTAACTTGGGCCCAGCCTAAGAGTCTAATACCCCCCATAAGATGAAGGATATATACAATATAGTCCTAGATTAGTAATGTTCGACAAAAAAATAGAAACATCGAGCGGTTTATTAAAAATATCTACTAGCTGCTGAGAAGAAGTGACTGGCAGCAAATGGAAGAGTTTTTGTTGAAGCTTTTCGCGAACAATGTGGTAGTCGATGTCTATGTGTTTGGTTCGTTCGTGGAAAGAGGAGTTGTTAGCAATATGAATGGCCAAAGCATTGTCATAGTAAAGTAAACATAGAGTTTTAAAAGAAACTCTGAGTTCAGTTAGGACATTGGTGAGCCACTAAATTTCGCAAACCGTTGAAGCCATGGAGCGATACTCTGCTTCAGCGGAGCTGGTAGAAATCATTGGTTGTTTCTTGGATTTCCATGATATCAAGGAATGTCCAAGGTAGATGCAGAAGCGTATTATGGATTTTCGTATTTCAGGACAAGTGGCCCAATCAAAATCTGAGAAAGCCTTTAGTTGCAGTGTGGAATTGTTGGGGAAGAAAGTGTCTTGAGCAGGAGAGGATTTCAGATAATGAAGCACACGAAGCGCAACAGTGTAGTGAACTTCAATAGGTTGGCTCATGTGCTGACTCAGTTGTTGGACAGAATATGATATGTCTGGTCTTGTATTGAGAAGGTAGATAAGTGGCTCCACAAGCCTGCAATATTTGGTTGGATCTTGCATTGGTTTACCATCTGAAATTGTCAATCTGGTGTCACGAGCCATTCATGTAGAAGAAGGTTTGCAACCAAGCAAGCATGTGCTGGATAACAGATCTAGAGTGTATTTGTGTTGGTTGATGTGGATACCGAATTTGTTTCGTGCTATTTCAAGACCCAGAAAGTATTTCAGGGTTCCCAAGTCTTTGATGTGGAAATGCCTATGTAATAATGACTTGGTAGCGTTAATAACATCCATATTGTCTGCTGCAATGAGAATGTTATCAACGTATATGAGAAAAAAGTAAAGTGTGATTGATGGTGGTATATAAAAAGAGAATGATCAGAAGAACATTGAGTGAAAGCATTAGCTAACAGAACTTTGGACAATTTTTCAAACCATTGTCTACTTGATTGCTTTAAAGCATAGATAGATTTAAGTAATCTGCAGACTTGGTTAGGATATGATGGTTGTATGTCTTTAGGAAGAGCCATATAAACTTCCTCATCTAACTCACCATGTAAAAAGGCATTGTGCACATCCAATTGGTCTAGATGCATATTTAAAGAGGATGCAATAGCAAGAATGAGTCTAACAGTGGTAAATTTAGCAACAAGTGAATAAGTATCAAAAAAATCAATACCTTGTATTTGATTGAAACCTTGAGCAACTAACCTTTCTTTGTGTCTTTCCAAGGAACCATCTGAATGAAATTTGGATTTGTAAATCCACTTATAGCCAATAGCTTTCTTACCTGGAGGTAGTGTAGTGAAATGCCATGTGTTGTTCTTTGTGAGGGCTTGAATCTCATCATTCATAGCTTGAACCCAATGAGGTGAAAGACTAGCTTGTTTGTAAGATTTATGATCACAAACAACAGTAATGGCAGATATAAAGGTAAAGTATGCAGCAGAAATATCATTTGTATGTAACATATTTAGAAATATCATAATTAGTTGTAGTGTAAGCAGTATTACAATCAAAATCCTTTAAGTATGTAGGAGCAGTTTTAGTTCTGGTAGAAGTTCTAGTGACAGGTATAGGTGAACTTTCAGTATCTGTGGAATGATTAGTAGTAGATTGAGGGGAATTTTGAATGTGTGAGTGAGTAGGAGTATTAGGGGTAGAATGTGACATGGAAGAGGTTTGAACAGGATTAGATGGTGTAGAAGGGGTGTCCATGTCAAAAAGAAAGGGAATGGCGGAATGGTTAAGTTCTAGAGTAGGAGGAGTATGATGTTGTTGGTGAGGAGGTAGATAAGGGGAAGGTGTCTTCATGAAAGACACAATTTCTAGAAGTGAAGACATCTCTTGTGTTAAGATCAAATAAAAGAAAACCTTTCATGCCAGTAGGATAACCTAAGAAGAGGCATTTAGTGGCACGAGGATCTAACTTATCTCTTTGTCTAGCAAGAGTAGAAGCATAAACCAAACATCCAAATATCTTGAGATTATGGAAGTTAGGAGCAGTTTTAAAAGGAAGTTCATAAGGAGTATTGTTATGTATGGTTGGACTAGCTAATCTATTAATTAAATAGGTGGCATGGCAAAGGGAATAGGACCAAAAACATTCAGTAAATTAGATTGGAATAAAAGAGATCTGGTAACATTCAAGAGGTGCTTGTGTTTTCTTTCAACAGTGGGAGTTTTGTCGTGGGGTTTCAACACAACTTCTTTGGTGAATTATGCCAAGGGAAGCATAGTAGGAGGGCATGTTGAACACACTATCATTATCACTTCTAATAGTTTTAATGTTACAATTAAACTGAGTTTGAGCATAAGTGACAAAAAGTTTAATGTGTCCTAGTATCAGATTTATTATGCATAAGGATAGTCCATGTGTATCTAGTGTAATCATCAACAATAGTTAAAAAAATATTGAAAACCATCCAAATAATTGACAGAAATAAGGCCCTATATATCCATATGCACAAAATCAAAACATTTAGTAGTAAATGAAGTACTTAAAGGAAAAGCAGACTTACATTGTTTAGCTAAAGGGCAAGTATTACAAGAAGAGGACTTGTTGTAAGTAATCTCAGGGAATTGTTGAGACATATGTTGTATCACCTCATTAGATGGGGTGACCTAGTCTATGATGCCACAAGCCAATATTATGAGTTACTGTTTTATTACTAAGGGGAGTCCTAGTACTAGCACAATTACAGATATTTTCATATAGGTCAGCCTGTATGGGATGCCTGTGAAGAATGTAAAGGTTATATAGCTGGGTCACAGGTCCAATCATCTCCATGGTAGACACATCCTGTATATGACAGGAATTATGTAAGAAGGAAATGCTATAGGGGGAGGTATTGTACATCTTAGATATAGATATGAGATTGAACCTAAATTCAGGTATGTAAAAGACATGTTCCAGTTGAAATTTAGTATCAAATCTAATGGTGCCAGAAAATTGAGCATATATGCAAGTGTCATTAGGTAAATGTGAAGGCATAAGATTTATAGCATGAATGTTAAAGAAACAATGAATGTAAGGACATACATGGTGTGAAGCACAGAATCAAGTATCCACGTAGAGTGATCTAGAAGGATGTTACCTGTTTGACAATACCTGAAATTAATGCATTGTCATAAGATTCAGGCTTGTTCTGGTTAAGTTGTTGATGTTATTGCCTTGACTTTTGCAGAAGCAGTAGCAAATTGTTGATAGTCTTCTTTGGAAATAGCCTCCTGTTTATCTTGAGGTTGAGATGTCTTGGCCTTTGAAGGATTTTTGTTGAGCTTGTTTCTATATCCTGGAGGGAAACCATGTTTGAAGTAGCAATTGTCGACAGTGTGATTGGTTTTCCTGCAGTTAGTGCAAGCCATAGCTGTCTTGGGTGGTGTTTTTCCTTTGGACCGTGAGTTGTTGTTGTTGGCATATAGAATGGTGGAAGCTGATGTAGATGCATGACTAATTTGTTGTTGAACAACAAGAGAATATACCCTGTTATACTAGGGAGGGGGGTCAAGAAGCAAAATTTGAATATTATGGGAAGTATCATTCAAACCTTTCAAGAATAAGGTGACATATTCAAGATGCTTGTAATGTCATACCGCTTTATACAAATCACAGGTACAAGGCGTAGAATAAGAATAAGAAGGTGTGAGGCGTAAATCTTCCAATTCGTCCATAAAATCTTTAGTCAGTGAAATACGTGGATAATGATCGATCCCCTTGTCGAATAGAATGCAATTCACGTAGAAGGTCTGAGAATCTGAAATGATTACCTTTGGTGAAGCGTTCACGCAGATCTTCCCATTGATTGTATGCAGAGTCGAAGCATATGGTACTTTGCGCGATGTGAGGGAGGGAAAAGTGCGGTTAATCCACGAAAGCACCATACTATCAGCACGCTCCCAGATTTCGTAATTTGGATTCGAGGATGAAGGTTTTGGCAAGGTGTCGTTGATGAAGGAAAGAGTTTATTCTTTGGAGGTTAATGCACGACGCATTGATTTACTCCAGTTGTGATAGTTGTTATCATCTAATGGTTGTGCAACAATGGTGGCTCCGGGGTTTTCTCCGAGATGAAGGTAAAAGGGGTTTCTTGGATTGTGAATAGGATCTGTGAGGTCGTTCTTGGAAGTATCTATTTGAGCAGAGGATTGGTCATGAGTTTCATCGTCGGAAGCCGTGAATGATGACAAGGAAGGTTACCAAGATTTGAGATATGAGGATGTGAGAAAATTTATGTGATGCGGAAAGAAGAAGAAGAAGAAGATGATGTTATTTACTGATACCATATTACAATACAAGCTGTGTTATTATGGAGCCTCATGTTTGGCCTGCAAATAATGGCCTAACAGAGATGGCAAACAAAACTTTAAAATGACCCGCCACAACAAGAGGGTTCAGGCTCCCTTATATAGAAAAACTAGGTCCAAAGCCATTAACTTGGGCCCAACCTAAGAGTCTAATAAGTCGGCTATGAATATGCTAGCTCCTATGGTAATAGATCTTCAATGGAAGATTTTTTACGAGACAAGAAATTGACGGGGTTGATGGCGAAATTGTTGGTCTTTTTAGACGTTCACTATGCCAAAAAAAGACCCTTTAGCAGCGCTTTTTTTTGGCCTTTAGTAGCGCTTAAAAGCGCTGCCCAAAAGTGGCGCTGCTAAAGGTAAAGGCAGCGCTTTGTTTTTATGGAAAAAAGCGCTGCTAAAGGCTCCCTTCAGCAGCACATTTAGCAGCGCTTTTTAACCCCCTTTAGCAACACTTTTAAAAGCGCAGCCTATTCCCCCTACCCTCCCTCCCTTTAGCAGCGGTTTTTTAAAGCGCTTTCTTATCCCCCCCCCCCCCCCCCCCCTTTTTAGCAGCGCTTTTATAAAGCGATGTCTTAGACCCCCCCCCTTCCCAACCTATAGCAGCGCTTTTGTAGCACTCTCTTTGTAACCTTTAGCAACGCTTTTTTGTAAAAGCGCTATCTAATCTCCCAGATTTTAGAATTTTTTTTTTTAAATAATCACACTTTTTATATATTTTTCGACAAACCTGCTTATATTACATTCCCTGCTTATAATTCAGGCCTTTATTTCAACACTTTGGCCTTATATATACAATTCAACACTTTGGCCTTTAAGTATACATTGTAATTCATCACTTTGCCCATAATCATTTTAATACACATAAACCTGCTTAAATATATTACAACACAATCCGGTCCTCAGAATTACAACATCACAAAATACAGTCAATTTACATATAATTACAAATCCGTTAACTTTACAAATAGATACGACTTCCAGAAATATTATTATCCCCGCATCAATATTGGATGATACATATACCTTATACAATTCTCAACTCAAGAATAAATTGACACCATTCCTCCTTTATTTCTTCCAATCCTGCTTTCGAGTAAGATACCACACTTGAATTCATCATAGTACTACATAATATAACAGAACATGCACGATTTAGTTTTAAAACTAATTACTCATATGAAATATCGTTTAATTATCAAAATAAATCAATATAATTTATGAATTGATCCATACCATGATTGGAATCCCTATTTGACTAGAAAGAATAATTTCCTTCATAAAGCGCAATACAAAATATCTGCAGTCAATCCCATTGCGCTGACGAGGACACTGTAAATGGAAAAAAACAAACGAACATTTATCAGGATATATAGTTTACATAGAACTTATCAAGTAGGACCACTATAACAGTCAAAAATGAGAAAATATACCTGCACTCTGATCCAGCTAATTGTTGTTAGCCTTGCTTTTTGGCACTGTTGCTTGTCTTTGTGCTCTGAATATTTGTATAGCTCTAACATAATATAAACGCATATTTAGAGCAATGTCACATAATAAATAAAGATATATAATTATTCAAAACAATATATATTATCTCATCACTTACGTATCAATCATATTCTTCATATCAGGATATTTTGTTTGATCGCCATCCAATGAGTCCAGATAATACATTATTTCTTTCATCGGATTAATCGCGACCAGCAACCAATATCCACTATAAAATAAGACAACAGTTTAGACGGAAATGTTATATAGAGTGGAAAAAATCGAATAATTATAATAAATGAATTTAGAATGAAAGTCATACCCATGACCAGTATTATATGGAAACAAGAACAACTTCTCTATAGTCGCGGCACATAAATCTTTGGACTATGTAATCTTTGACTACATCTGGTGTGTGATCTATTGCCCGTGAGTTGATACAGCTAGCAGATAAGAATGTGAATATGGAAGTCAAATCATGCGGGGACCAATAACTTGTCATACAAGAACCTAAAAGAAAAACATAATCAACATTAGAATATTCAGTTAAATGAGCAAATTTTAAAATGTTCAATTATTTAATTAAAATGGATCAGAGTACCTAATGTAGGAATGCATAACACCGACGCCCAATTCAGAATGTTGGAAAATCTGGTCCAAATCCTCCTTAGCAATTGTTTCAGTATATTCAAAACCGAAAATACCTTCCTCCATAGGTATTTGTCGGATGCCACCCTCAGTCACATTTGTTGTTCCTACATATGTTTCAAGGCACAACCTAAATCGAGGAACAGATGCTTTTTTTGGCTCGACCTTTTTTTTGTTGGGCACCTTGGAAGATTTAGGCATCTTACCCTTGCTGACTTGTTGCAACTGTTGATCATGAACCTAAAATGTAATACAAGTTAAGTAATTAATGTATAATAAGATAATCATGTAACTGTAGTAGTACATGTTTCTTTGATGCAGCTGAATCGGTTCCCCGCACAATGATTCTCATATCTTTTGATTTGGATATTGTAGGAGTCTAAGATCATCATGTAAATAAGAAAATGTAAATGTAAGAATAACTTTCATCTATGGGTCGTAAAACATTTGAATATTACAAGGTTCATAATGGTGTTCAACATACCTCATCATTTATGAAAATGAGATTTGCAGGCCATGCAACATACGCTCCTATTGCATCTCCCACCACTGTTTGCGTCAGAAACAGCATCTGGTATAGGCAACAACGCACACCCATCTAACACAATATCAACTGATACTTTCAAATGTCCAACAGGGAGCGGTTTATGGTGAAGTAAGTCTCCCACAGTGTTTATGCACCTTTCCCTTGCCAACCATGTGATAAGTCGGTGACGATAAATATAACCGACAAGGGTGAAATGCCCTAAACAAATAATGATGCCGATTAATGTGTTAATTAAGAATATTGTGCTAAATTAATTTCAATGTAATATATACAATTACCTCTGGAAGCTTCTGCGGACAATTGATACTAGCTTTGTCACTAGTATCTTTACCCTCTAGACCGCGTCTTTCCGACATGTATCTTTCTTTGTCCTTCTATAATTCCTGAATCTGGGCTTTTAATTCCTCCAACGTATCCATCACTTCTTTATTGCTAGGATTTTTTTTCTTTGGCTGCTTATACAGTTGTGATGGAGTGACGCCAAATCCCTTACCCCTCACACGCCTAGAATACTCAGGGATGTTTAACACCCGACTCAGTATGCTCCTGCAATCATCGTCCTCAGCTGGAGTTATACTCTGGGATAGAGTCTCCTGAAACTATAGATAAAAGCATATATAAATATATTATACACTTTTGATCAGTTACTGATGAAAACTAATGTTGTACTTACATATTGTTCAAATACTTGTTGAACTTCTTCCTGAACGACTTCATCTCTTCCCACACGGGCAGCCTTTCACACAACATGGTCCAGAAGAGATGTCGCATCACTTTTCTCCTCTTCTAACTACGCATTAAGACGGATAATAAAGCATTCATATTCTATTATATATACTTACTATTTTTAGTAACTATATCATATTAACGCATTTATATATACTTACTATTTTTTGTTCTAAGCGTGCATATCCCAAACGCCCTTTTTTGTATGGATACGCGGGTTTTAATGCCCGTTGCTGATTTACACCACTCACAACCAGAAAAAAAAGTTTAAGTCATATCATAACTCTTGTGGAAGAAGTATATATACTATACACTGTTCATGAGAAGTTGTACTTACTAAAAATTCTTTGGTTCTTCGCTTTGCAACAAATGTCTCCCATTCTTCTTCCGAAATCAGATCAACGTACTTCTTTGGATGCTCCGAGTCGACAAAGTTTCCATCAGAATCTTTAAGTCTTCGATTAAAGGTGTCAAGTATACGTTTATGTCATTCTCTGGTTGTTTTAGGGGCCAGAAATTAACATAGATAACATCATGTACTTACGCTTCATACATAGCCATGGAGGTAAGGTTATAAATCATAATAATTACAGGCCAGGTGGAATGTGAGATACTTTGCAGACCATGCGGATTCATTCCATAAGTCGATAATGCCAAGCG
>OZ012739.1:341560677-341596587 GCA_963859935.3 Lathyrus sativus
TTTGGAAAGGTTGGATGATGAGGGTTCCGAGTGTGGTGAGGATGTTTCTTTCCAATTCTATGTTAACATGTACTAATGTTTGGAAGAATATTTGGGTTTAATGTTAGATTACGTCTGATAATTGCTTCTGTTCTGTAGGCTTTTCTGCATACTTCAGTTTGTAGTATGTGAAGGATTCGGTGGCCAAAATCTCTCACCTGCCTCAGGCATCAATACTGATGCGATTATAATAGCTTATGCGGGAGGTTTATAAATTCATATGGTTGGCCATGGGAAAAAAAACAACGGTGTTTACGTGTATATGAAAGGTAGCGCAACTTAAATTCTTCTATACATCAAAATTGCTCAAAAGAAATCTTTCTGAATCAAGTCTTGCTATTTGAAGTGCAGGTCAAGAAGGTGTTTCTGTTGTCGCGATTCCTTCTTGTCTTTGTTGAGGAAAGTCGTGAAGCTGATTGTATGAGGACCAAGTGTTGAGCTGCTAGGGGCGCGGTCGCTTTTAACATTGTTATCAAATAGAGATGGTGGCGAGGTATTCGGTTATTCTTCAATCTCGTGCTCCGTATTTGAGCTCTTTTGTTTCTTTCAAAAATCAACGTTGAACCTTGTTTTGAATCCGTTTCTGCTGTTGTGTCGTAACCAGGTAGCAGATGGCTTTGACGATAGTGTAATGGTCACCATAAAGTTGGGTTTGTGGAGTCTTCATCCACACGTTATGGATTCAGGCAGTTCCTTCTTTGATGGAAAAGAGTTAAATTCTCATACACACGCTTGGATGGGGAGTGACCAAAGTCGCACATCTTGTGTTGATTTATTCATGTCGGAAAGTGAATGGCCTCAATGACATTCTTCTTATTTCTTTCTAACAGACCAACAGCCCAAACCTTGATATGTTGACCTTGGTCTGTTTGGTTACTTGGTGTCGGGAGTTTATTGTTGAATCTTGCAGCTTATTCTACCCTCTTCTTTTCAGGTGCAAGTAGTGTTCCATACGTATAAGCAAGGCGAAGTTTTTCGTACGTGGCGGTTGCGGGATTGAGAAAGATTAACGGTTGCTCAAAGAAAGCTTAGCTTTTCCAGGGCCTTTGCAAAGTGTTGAAGTAGTGGAGTCTGAGTTGTAGAAATCTAAGATTGTAGTTTGGATAATTTCACTGTACTTAGAATTTTATGCCAGATGGTTGCTTGTAGGATAGCTTAATTGTAACATAATTTGAAGCTTGACGCTGCGCGCACTTGTTTTGGATTTCTGCTCATTGGAGCACCATTTACAGTTCAGCATTTTTTTGAATTGAATGAAATGTATGATATGCCCCATGATTCCTCATGATTAAATGGATATTGTAAAGACATAATTGGTCTAGAATGTGGTCCTCGTGATATCTTGACTTTTTATTGTGTAACTTACACATCAGCCCAAAAGAAAAGTGCAAGGCCCCTCCAATAACCGTGGATACAGTCTAAGACTTTGAAAATAAGTATCTTGATCTCAAATGATGATAAACTTGCCTCTGAAAACCCTTGCGTTATACACCTTTGGAGGCATTCCAACATAATTTAAGGTCTTACAAATCAAAGAGTTAAATTAAACTTTGCCTTGACAATATAAAACCTCATCCACGATTCCTATCCATACTGGTCGTATTAAATTATCAGTGAACCCGTGCTCTTTCTTATGATGACTCAACCTTACGAAATCACAATGGTGATGAAAATTAGTACGCGGACCATGTCTTTCACAACTTAAAACCTCTGGGGCGAACATTGAGACTTTTGAGAATTCCTGAGGAGACAACTAATAGAATAATCCCGGGATCTTTACAATCCTGCGGTTACACCTCGCAATCTATGATTGTAAGGACCTGCACTTGAAGTTATTACACCTGCGCAATCTAGTTAGCCGCGATAAACATTCATACGAAAGGTAAAATAAAACATGCAAGAAAAACAAGGGGTAGATTCTTAAGATCAAAAATTAGGGTGCAACGGAGCCTACCCTATTCCATTGATATTTTCTTCCAACCTTTCTACCCGCCTTCTTGCATACATTCGACTTCAACACTTTATCCAAAATTTCTCCCTCCTCAATATCTGAGCCTAAAAGCGATTATGTCCCCAATAAGTCAAGATCTGACTCCGACTACCTCTCACCATTGTCGTATGAGTTAGGAATTCCCCAAACATAATCCCCATCAAAATGTCCTTAGGAGAAGAAATAATTCCCCTCATATTTCTCACATTGATATGCATGGGAGCATGAGAATCTTCGGCCATCTTGATAGTAAACACTTTACCATCTATCTTTAAACGAGAAGTATCGTTTAGGGCAACCGCACATCTGGTTTGAACAAGAAACCGAGAAACATCCATACACTTAAGCTTTGATACATAAGAGAACCCACAATTTTATCCAAGAACTCAAAAAACAAATGTTTCCACGCATGAAAGGAGATTCTGAAACACCTAATCCATGTAACTCTCTCTTTGTCCATGTCATATTCCTTCAATTTTTGGATCTCTGAGAACCACTGAATCCATCAGCTCTTCCCCTCTCTAATAAGATCAAGAATCTCCCCTTCTTCCATCTCTTCAAAAAAGTAAATGTTAGCCCCCAATGGTGTAACTATAATAGAAAAATAACCCTCCATCTCAAAGTGCGTCTGAATACTGTAAGATGATCCAGAAATAACAACCATCCCAATATAAGTTTTCCTAAATCTCGCGACATCTTCCTCCTTAGTGAAGTATTCACGACAAACTTCCGACTTACTTCTAAAGCCTTCACCCCCACCTCTTTCACTCCTTCCTACAACGTCAGTGAACAACTTGACACCAACTTTTACAACCCATGCACACGTCTTATTATGGATTACCCCAACTGAGGATCCCCTCCCCCCGCCTTATCCTTTGGACCAGCAGCATAAACATCTGAAGGACCTACTCTTCTACGCTGAACCTATTGTCAAACTTATTCCTCTTAGAAGGAATAAACACTTCAAATATTTTACCGAATGGTTTGAACGTGTTAAAGATGTCCACAACTTTAAAATCTTCGAGAAACTCCGAGAAATTTTAATCCTACTGGTAACTCCTTCTTTTGAAAGATATCCCACGAATTAGAAGGTTTAAACCCACCGTTGAAAACTTTACAGTGAACCCTCTGCCAATCGGGAGACATTGGTTAGTATGATTGTTCAAAAATATATAATACTTATATAGTATTAATTTTTAAAGGAAGTTAATAATAGAAAGTTGGATAGTAAGTTAATAGTGAGAAGTTATATAAAAGATGATAGTAGTAGTTTCGATAGAAGTTATTGTGTAAAGGGTAAAATTGGTAGAAAAATAGCCTACACCAAAACACCATATTTTGCCTTTATATATGTTATAGATAACTAGCGTTCAGACGGACACTCCCGTACCCGTCTTTCAGCTTTTTTTAATGCGCAAAACATAGAAAAATAAACGTGTGTATATTTTGTATTAAGTTTTTATCATACTAAAGATTAATTAAATGCATTTGTTTTTAGATATCCTCAAACAGTCTTAAAATCAAGATGATAAATGTATATATACTAAAAATGTTTTAGTGAATTAACTATACATTAAAGCTACTATTATTTTAAACATACTGAATTAAATAAAATTTAGATATGTTGTCTTAACATGCTAATAATATTATTACATTTTGAAAATTACAAACAAAGTTATTCTAAATTATATTATATAATTGAATAACACAAAATACTATTTATACTGTGTAATCAATAGCATTCTTTAAAAGGAAAGCCGAACATAAAATATTTATCTTGAGAATTTTTTCTCTCTCTACAATTGTTTTTCGTAGTAAAGAAAAATGTAAGACTCTCACATTTAGTACAACGGGCAGTAAAATTTTGAAACTAAGATCCTCTATGTACATTAAGTATTATCAACAGTTATGATACTATTATGTATCTTAAATAGGGGATCCCCTTAATTAAATTTTTGTCCTAGTATGATCTAAGTATACTATTAAATAAAAAATTTGGTATCTCATACTATCTACTTTTTAAGGGTACACAATATATTTAGACTATGTCACATAATTAGCTTTTTTAAAAGGGATCACAAGGGCATTAAATGTCATGTGGATATAATAGGGGATCATAATAGATTATTAAATAATTATAATTTTAGTATAGTTATATAGTACATTAAAAATTATTACATTTGTATGCCATATTAGTATCTTATGTACATTATAAATAGGATATATAATCATTATAAAGATACTATTTAATTACATATATAATTTTATAATGATTAGTATATTTATGTACATTATAAAATAGGGAATATATGACTAATTAAAATTTAGGGTATAATTTTATATAATTATAGTACATATAACCTATGTAATTAAATATAATTATATACCAGATTTACATATAATTATAATATGTACTATATTATAATTATAAAGATGTACTATAATTCTACATATTAAGTATCTTTATAATTCTATTAGTATTTTTATATCTTTATATAATAGTGCATATAATTATAATTATTGTACTATTAATATAATTATGTACATTATATGTACATATCTTTATAAATATATGTACATAACTATAAGAGTAGAAAATTATAACATTATATGTATTTTTATTAATGTGGATAAAATATGTAATTCCATATAATGTATACAATAAAGATATAAAAATATAAAATATAATGTATTATGTAAAATATAAAGATATAATAACATAATATGTACATAGTTATAATAATATCTATTATATAAATATATCATTATGTTATTATAATAGTAGATATATAATTTATCCGTAATTACACACATACATATATATATATATATATATATATATATATATATATATATATATATATATATATATATATATATATATATATATATATATAGAAAATTAAATATGATATTATAAATAACAGATATAATAGTATTTATATCTATTATTTAATTATAATTAGAATCTTTATAATTAATGTCATAATTATATGTACATATCTTTATAAATAGTACATATCTAATTATTACAATATGTTATGATTCTTGTTTTAACAACATCATCTAATGACGGATACAATAATATTCACGATATTTCTCTAGACATAGACGGTATTGATATGATACATGATTGTATTAATAAAAAACGAGTTCACATGTGTGATTAATTGAATATATACAAGTTAGATTGACGAAATCTATCTTTGATATATCTTGTTAAACAAACATCTTTTAGAATTTAATCTTTGCTACAAATATTATGACAAACTTATGATCTAAAACAAATAAGCTTTGAAAATCCAACTTGAAACATTGTAAATTGCAAAACGACAAGCGATATTACTACAATCCCTGTGGAGACAATATACAAAACCCCCATGTATCTAAAAGTTCTAACACGAGCATAAATTCCATTGTGTGAATAACACGAGGATGAAAGACATAATTAATAAAATAAAGATCTTTCATGTTAACATTACCAATGCTATCAACCCGGCCAAATACGGTGTGCACAGAGACCTTTTGAAAACAATGAATGGTCGAGTTGTGAATGTGGGAAGACTTTTTCCCTTCCGTGTTATGGGAGAATTTCTTGGCCAGCGCTGCCTAAATGTGCCAAACTTAAATGTTCAGGGTGCCTCTGTGGGGTTTAAATTGGCGCTACCTAATGTTTGGAACTACAACAAATCCTCTTTTTCATTCTAATTATAGTGAAAGTCTCAGTTAAATACCCGAAATATGGTCGTTCTAAAACATCTTCTAGTTCTCATAGAATATTGATACTTAAAGGAACTCAAAAGTTCAAGTGCGAGAATTTCATAAGTTGGATGCTTCAAAGTCAAAAACTAACTCCAACCAATTTGGTTGAACATCCAGTTTAAACTATCTAACAGGCCTAGAGTTCTAATGCAAGATTCGCCAACATACATGGTAGGCGTTATATGCATCTGAGCAAGATTTTCAAATCACACTCGTTGCTCCTCATCCTTGAACTATATTCCCATGTAGTCAACAATTTCTCTTCTCCTTAGAGGCATGATGATTTTCAGATTTGGTGGCTAGAGATGATGATTTTTAAAATTTGTAATTGGGGGGGGGGGGGGTGGAAGGTGATATTTTAAATTTTTTGAGAAAAATGGTATTTTTATGGAGGTTTATTGATGAATGGTGATGGTTTTCTTTTTGGTTTTTATGGAAATGGAGGTAGAGGTTTAATATTGTAATGAACTCTTTTGTATATATCAGGAAGATGAAGTGGGTGGTTTTTAATGGATGAAGAAGGAAAAAGTTGTCGTTTACACGGTTTTGTAAGTGACGAGAGAGAAGATTTTTTAAATTTTTGAGGAAAAGGCATTGATTTGGACTGATATGAGAGTTGCGGACTACCTTTTTACGTTTTCGAGAGCTTGAGTTTCACGCCCAGGGCACCTAACGGACGTCGGTGTGGCTAATAGCCTGACCACCAACAGTTTAAACGGTTGACCCTGCTTTAAATATGGGATTTGAAAAGATGATGGTTGTCATCATAGGATAGCAGGTTGACCGACAACAGCCCATAGGTCATGTTTGGTTCTCAATTCAGAATTTTAATTTATAACGACCGTCAGTGCGATGACGATTGTCAAGTAACCAGTTTTTGCATTTTTTTAGTGGATGTCCTTTATTATTCCCTATTACCCATTAGTACACTCCCTTAGCTCATAGGATCCCTGATTCTATGACCTTTTTTACATCGATTGATCTCTTTTTTTCCTAATTAAATAAATAACTAAAAACATGAATGAGAAATGTAACACCCCGATTTATTTAATTAATTTTTTGTAAATAATATTGTGTGATTGTATGCGTTAATTGTTTTTTTATGTGTTAGAAAAACCCTGGGGTGTAGGACAGTAGGCTTAGAGATTAGAATTTAAGGTGTTGCACAACACAGCCCGTGTCATGGCCACTGATAGTGAAATTGTTGTTTTTTCTGATTTTTATGTTGTCAGACCTATTTCAAAGGGCATTTGAGACATTTCGCGATGTAATTTTAATTTAGATATAAGAGCCACTTTTTAGAAAGAAGCAGACACTTTTGAATTGAGATTAGGATTGATAACTGAGGAGAGAGTTTTTCTGGAGAACGAAGGATCGATCAAAAGCGGAAGCAATTGATGATCCAAGTGACCCAACTTGCATTGTAATGATCTTCTCCTTTTCATTTCTAATTGCATTTATGTTTACGAAGAACATGAGCAGCTAAACCCCCAGTTGTTAGGGGGTGGTCCTAAGTTGCGATGTAATGACATTTGTTTGATTATTCTATGAGAATTATGTTATTCACCTTATATATATTTTATTTTGCAACAATCTTAATGCGTATTCATATTGGAAAGTAGAATTCGATTTATGATTAGGTTTTGGTCTGGAAAGTCAACCTAGCACTTTTGCAAAATAATATCACGGTAGATATTGCTTAGGAATGGGGATATCCCGTATCACGTATTTTATTGTCAGAACTATTGCTTGATGCTTTTCATGGACACTGAGGAATTAGTGTACATGAAACTCATCAAAGGGTTTTTATTAAGGAATTAAGGAAAACTAAATTTGAGAACTGATGAATTAAGGTTAATAACTATTATCTCAGGATAATCCTACATGGTCTTTACTCGCATCGTGTCCACTCCCCTAACACTGTTCTTAGATTGATCTATAAGTCTTTATTTACTTGTTGTGTTACTCTGCTACCAAACAACCTCCTAGACTTTTTGTTCCTTTGAATACTAAAAATCCCGTTAATTACTACGCAGTCCTCGAGATCGATACTTGGGACTCTTCCCTTATTACTACAATCGGTAAAAATAGTACACTTGCTATTTTCCCGATCATATGGAGAGATGATAGAAGTGAGTAGAATAATTTAGAGTTGTTTTTCCAATTAAAATTAATGTTTTGTTTTGTTTATTGTATGAATTAGTGAAAATAAAATAAATAATGTGTGTAGAGATTTTAGGGCAATGAGGTAATTACAAAAGGGTAAGTTGGGTAAATAAAGGAAATCATATTGTGAGAATAATTTTATTAGAAAAAGGAAAAATTGGGAGAAGGTGAATTAGTTTTGCATTCTACATAAAATTGTGGGAGGAAAGCAGAGAAAGAGGTTAGGGCAAGGAAGGAGAAACATAGAAAGAGCATAATTGCTAGAAGAGAAAGAGATCATTGCTAGGAATTCTAAGGTAAGAGTGGGATTTCCTTTTGTATAAGGCCATTCCATGATAACATGTGGGTGGGTGTTTTGGGTTTCTCTTTATTGAAATTCCTTTTCTATGCTATGAATTTTGCAATTCTGTGATAATGATGTTGTGACGTATGTTTTGATGATTCGTGTGTTGATGAACGTTTCTGATGTTGGGTGTTGTTTGGGAATAGAAGGTGAATCTTGAGCATATTACTTTCGTGAAAACTTTGGGGTTTGGGAAGGTTTTGGAATTGATTTTCGTACAACGATATAGCAGAAAACAACTTTTGTCGCATGTGTAACCGATTACCATTTTTGGTGTAAGCGGTTACACTATAAAAAATTAGCATATTTGAGCATTTTTTAAAGGGTGTAACCGGTTACGTGTTTTGGTGCAGTCGGTTACACTATGAAGCAGAAGCGCGATATGAGCATTTGTGAGGGGTGTAATTGATTACTGGTTTTGGTGTAACCGGTTACACTGGGAAGAAAAATCATAAACTTTAAAAATTCATACCTTGGGTTCCGGGTGTCCGATTGAGGTGCCATTCAAAGCGTTAGGAAGCTGATGCAATGTACTTTAATTTAAAAATAGTTACAGGACCTAGAATTAGTTTAAATGTTGCGTGATAGTGTTGGATGATGTGTGGCTTGTATTTTGTAGTGTGGAATATGCATGAATGTGATGTTGTTGAATGCTATATTACTATAATGCTATTGTTGAATGCTTGTAGTATATTTTTGGTGTTGGTGGCCAATATTGGTGTAGTGCAGTGGTTAAGGTGAATATCATTGTACATGTTGTTGTGGCGCATGTCCTTCTATGAATCATGTATCATGGTGTTTGGACGGTGGTCCGCTTTGGTGGGCCTCAATCCTATGGTGGGGATTTGGTGTGAGTAGCCGGTTCCATGTGGAAATCGGTAAAGCGTTACATATGGTGATGATAACAATGTGCTCTGATCCTATGGTGGGGATCAGAGCGAGTGAACCTGAGAGTTCACATTTGGTACCACATGCACTGAGTCATGAGTTGAATCTCTTTACATTTGTATACTTGTTGCATTATGATATTTGGATTGTGTGGATTATGAGTTGTGGAATGAGTGATTATGTATGTGATGATTTTGAACTAACATATTATTATTGTAATTTCATTATATAATTGTGATTTCTCACCCCTTCTGTTTGAATATTGCATTTACATGGGCATCGTGTAGATAACCCGCAGTAGAGGCGTGGATGTGAGTGGAAGAGGGTGTTCTTTTTTATGCGTTTGTTGAGTCGGCGTCTGCTCTGATATGTAACACTGGGGGAGGGGGTGGAACGCTTATTTGTCTTATTTTATGTGTGGTGGAGATTTTATGGGAAGCTCTTATGATTAATAATTTCTTATAATAACATTATGTTATGGTTATGTTTTGAATAATTAAACTCATCAGTTGTTTATTGTTTTATGCTGCTAAAATAATATTGGAGTTCAGACTTGTTTATTATTATCATTATTTTAAAATTTAATATTTGTTACATGTCCAATTGCATGAGCAGGTTAATGTTGAAGTAGCATCCTAATTTTTAGTGCTTTGTTTACATTCTTTTAACTTGACTTTTTCACTTCTACAACTTCTAAGGGAGTGCCTTTAAAGTGAAGCAAGCGCCACTTTCAAAGTTCTCTCCAGTCACATAGTGCTTAAGCCTCCACCCCTTCGCTATAAATGATCCATTTATCGTACTTCATATTTCTACCACTCCCAACAACATTACTTGTTTCACATGAAATTGTCTGACCATTGTGAGTGGAGTTTCTCGGGGAATAACTTCAAACTGGAATTCAATAATAATACAAGTTCTCCTTCATGAAATTCTCTCTTGATTATGTGTTTATCATGCCAGCTTTTTGTCCTCTCTTTGTATAACCATGCATTCTCATAAACGACGAGCCTAAGTTCTTCCAGCTCTTGCAACTGCGACTTCCTTTGTTTGTCAATGGAGTTGATGCCCATATTGAGGGTCTTAATTGAAGGTGAGAAAATACTTAGAAGGGGGGTTGAATAAGTATGAAGATAAAAACTTAGAAATAAAAACTCAAGTATTTTTATCCTGGTTCGTTGAACTCAACTACTCCAGTCCACCCTTTCTAGAGTGATTTTCCTTTCTCAAACAAGGACTTAACCCACTATTTAATCAACTGATTACAATAGTAAGCACTAAGAACAACTGTTCAAAGTCTTCTCAAGGACTACTGATCCTAACTGGATCTTCTTAAGGTTTTCTTACAATCAAATGTAATAATAAATACAAGTGTTAAGATGCTTCTAATAAAGCTTTATCACAACTATGATTTTTCACTTAAGATTAAAAACAAAGAAATAATTCTAGCAAGAAGATATGAGTTGTATGAGAGCTTTGATAATGAATTCTTTTCAAGTGTTTCGTCAACTGAAGAAGATGAGTGGAGACTTGCTTTTATAGGCACAGTGATCCAAGAGTTTTTCATGTTGAGAAGTGTGTACCAAAAGGTCTGAGCCTTTTTTTTGTCTTCACATCAAGTGACCTTTCCTAGAAGAAGAAAGCACAGAGAAATACTTTTTGTCTGTGTTCTTGTGTCTAGCATAAATAAGGAAAGAGTCGTTTGGATATTCCAACGGACATAATCTTTGAATTCTTCTTCAACAATTTTCATCAAGAATCATCAGAGTCTAATTTGATCAGAGCCTTCTGATGTTGATCAGAGTTTTGCTGAATCAGAGTCTTTACAGCAAGTGTGCTTTTAGCGTGTATAAGTTCAGAGCAGAGTTTTGGGTCAGATCCTCAGTACTGGCAGTGTTAGTACTCTCAGAGTCTTCTGAAGTAACTATGCTTGGAAACTCTTCATACAGAATTCTTCATTGGTTCAGATGCTTCTGGCTTGCTTCAGATTCTTCTGGAGCTTCTGCTTCAGATCCTTCTGGAGGCAACGCTCAGGATCTTCTGATGGCAGCATTCAGAATCTTCTAATGGGTGGTTCTGACGCTTCAGAGCCTTGCATATTTTTTATGTTCAGATCTAATTTGCTTCTGGATTGATATTTACTTTAATATCTGCAGCAAACATTCTTAAGCAAATTTTAGAGTACATAATTCTTAATTACAAAATTTCATAATAGTTATCATCAAAACATAGAGATATTATTAAGAACCAATCTGTGTTCTAACAATCTCCCCCTTTTTGATGATGACAAAAACATCAGAAATTTTGCTTAATTGAAAAGAGAATAATTATAACTCCCCCTAAGATGATGAATCTCCCCCTGAATTAAATATTAATAAGGAATAGAAACTTCCCTTTTTGTCTTGAGTATTCTTTTCAGAATTAGAGTTTGATTGTTCTAAACATTTGATCTTGCATGTTTCAGAGTCAGAGTCTGATAAGTTAAATATGATCTGGGAGTCTCAGAGTTTCTTTTAAAGAGTATATCAGTTTATCAAATGTTCTGAAACACTCAGATTTTGTGTTAGATAAAATTGATATGTCTGAAGTTTCATTCTGGTAGAGTTTTATTAAACAGTTCAGATCTATTTTCTCCCCCTTTTTTGTCATAAGCAAAAAGTAAGAACTTTTAAAAAGACAAATAAAAAGGAAAAACAAACGAGATAAATCATATATAGAAAACATTGAAACATTCATTCATTCAGAGCAAAAAATACAAACATCAGAAAATTTTCAAGTACATGTGCAATCATCAGATGTAAACATCAGAAAAAAAATAAACTAAGATTGTTTTGACAAAATCATCTTCAACAGATCAGTGATCTCAGAAGAGGAATTTTCTTGTTTTGACATCCACTTAGCCATTGTTTCATTCTTCTGATCTTGTTTGGACATCCACTGAGCCATGTCTTCAGACTTCTTATCTTGCTTAGCCATCCATGACTTAATCTCTGATTGACCAGCTTCCAAAACTGCAATCTTATCTTCAAGATCTGGATACTCTTTCTTGATCTCAGATGAAGAAGGTGGGACAGATTCTGAAGCATGAACAGAGTCAATTTCTATAGGGGATTTGGAGTTAGGAGCAGCAGATCCAGAGGGATGTTCTACAAGAGTCATATCCAGAGGGTTGTCTTCAGATGCAGATTCAGTATTCTCTTCTGATGATGAAGAAGCATCTTTAAGAAGCAATGGTGCAGATCTTTTAACAGTCCAGAATAAACTTCTAGCAGTTTCAGCAAATCTGAGCTTCGCATCATCAGAACATACGTTCTTCAGATTTGATGCTACAGTATTGAATCTGTTTATGAAGCTATTCCAAATAGCATCAGATTCATTTGCATCCATTGTTGATGAACACTTCCTCTGTACAGAGCCTAAATACATCTCTATTTCTTTCAAAAAAATTGTAAATAAATGATCAACATTCAGCCTAGGTTTTGGGTTTAGAAAAGTTTCCAATGTGATTGGCTTGGGTTGGGGTGAAGGTGGAATGGTGAATTTTGGAATGGTGATCAGAGGACGAGGGTAGAAGGGTATGGATGGAGAATCAGATGAATTGGCATTTTTTGATCTGGTTAAAGCATTCAACAAAAATGGTTTGGCATTTGATGCATAGGATACAACATCAAATGGGGTATCAGAGTAAGGAGTGAATGCAGATTTATCAGATAAAATAGGTTCTGATGAAATCATTTCTGGTAGTTCTTTAATATACGTTTAAAGAACAGATGGTAGAATGATGGTAAGTTTGGGTTTAAGAGGAGTGATAGTGTCAGATGGTTCAATTCTGGTGTAGAAATATTTGAATTTGAAACCAGAGGGAAGTTTGTCAGATGAAAACAGTTTACACAAAGCATAGGGAACACACTCAGATGTCCTTGGCTTAGGTGTTGGGATAGGATTGGGAATGAGAATTTCAGAAGAAATAGGTGGTTCTGGTTGGTTAACTTCAAGATTTCTGAGATTAAGATTTCTGTCATGGTGAAAATCGGATACCAGACTATTGATTAGTTTGAATCTTTATTCATTTTGCAACGAACTTTGATTTGTCCAAAGGAAGGGATAAAGATCGAAATTCCCACAATGCAATGCAAATGCAAGGTTTAGAGAGTTATAGGTTCGGGGGTTGGTTAAACTTAGGGAAGGTGCTAGCATCCTAAATTTATGTAGTACTCTACAGGAACCTCTTGTTTTATGTTTGTTTATTGCTAAGTGTTTATCTGCCTAATGGTTGAAAGATCTAGGGGTTTATTATCTAAGTATACTCGCCAAGACGTCGCATCTTGTGCCTACATATCCTGACGGGAATGGAATCAGAGTATCTGTAGTTCCCCTAAAGGGTTAAGGAGTTCTTTGACTGTGGTCAAAGTCCCTACGAGAAATAAGCTTTCATATGGAAACGCTTACTTGGAGTGTGGAGACTCCTATCTATGTTAAAAGTTGAATTGAAAAGGATGAAGGTATGTCCATGATGGGACGCCTAAAAGGTGAGTACGGGGACTCGAATCCTAAGGCTAGGGTGAGGGTAAAGGTATTGACATCGGGGTCAAACATGTGAACCTTTCCTTCGGAGAGGATAAACGTTAAACAGAAAATTAAAGCAGTAACTGATTGAAAATGTAAAATAATAAGCAAAGTGATAAGATATAGATGAATTGTTTGATTTAGTTAACTTAAAAGTTAGGAGTTAAGGTTAAAGATTTTCTTTTTTGAGAATTTTATGGCTGAGATGAAAATATGCCTAGAAATTAAATTGATTTGCAAATTAAAAGGGTTCATTTATTTTTTATGATTTTTTTTGATGAGTTATGTAATTAGAACCGTTAGGTTAAATAAGGTGTTGATTTAATGGTTAATCTTTAAAAAAAAGTGGTTATTTTTTTAGGAGAAATATTAATTAACAAAGATTAAATAAGTCATAGAAAAAAAGTTATATTTTACTTAAATCAAATTAGTTAGCTAATTAGAAATTTGAAAAAAAGTTTCTCTTGGATTTTTAATATATATTTTTTATGGATTTTCGAATATATCATTAAGAGAGGTGAGATCCTAAATATTTTTATTTTTTGTTATTTTTATAAATTGAAATCAAAATATTATTGATGAATTGAAGTTAAGAATATTAAAATAAAACTAAGTCAATATCAAACCTAAAAATTAATCATTTTTTTATTTCTTTTCTTAATGTTTAATAAAAAAATTATTTTCAAATTTTTACTTTAGTCAGTAGTTAGTGATTAGTTAGTTTGTTAGTGATGTTTAATATTAATAATGAACAATTACACATACAAAATGAACCCAACCCAAATAAAATAAAATAAACAAAAACTAAATAAAATAAAAAACAACCGGGTCGATGGTGGTCATCCCACCGAACCCGGGTTGACCCGTCCCAACAGTAGAAGGCCAAAATTAGGGTTTAGAAAACCCTAAATCAGATCGAAACGGCGTCGTAAACCACCTCTTTCTCTCTCGCCAATCTCCCTTTTGTTCCAACTCTTTTCTCGTTTCGCCTTCTTCGATTCACGTTCTCCTTTGGATTTCCTACAAAAAAAATCAACAAAGTTAACGGAGTGAATGTTAGTCGAATAGCTCAACGTTTTTAAGGGTTTTCAAGTTTTGGCTGTGGATGAATCGCGGACGGCGCGGAGGTGCGATTTTGGGGGTCTCGGTGACGACACTTTGTTGAAGGTTCGCGTCAGAGTTTTGAGGAGATAAGTCCTTTTCTTCACGATGGTTTGCAGGGCTTCTGGTTAGTGAAATGCTGAGCATTCTGTCAGGGTTTGGTATGAATCTCTCTGTGTATTCCTTTAATCCATAAAAAAAACAAGTTAATTGAGAACAATGTTAATAATAAATAAAAATTTCATATTTGAATTGGGTTTTGCAGGTCTTTTGTTTTGCTGTTGTGGATGATTCACGGATCTGTGCGAGGATTTTGAAGAAGCTCCATCGGTGGCGAGGGCAGTTTGCGGTTTTGAACGAACAGAGATAAGTTCTCTTCTTTTCTGATTCACAGCACTAGGGTTTTGCCCTTTTTTTTTTGAATCTGCTAACTTCACCTCAAATTGGCCGTCATTGGATTTCAAAAGAACTAAGACTCTGGTTCTATTATGCAGGTGTAAGGGCTTCAACTTTCATTCTTCAATTTGTCATGAACGGTGCCGTCTTCCGAAACTCAATATGTATGCGGTTTGGTTTGCAGGTTTGGAATTCCTTTCAAGCGTGAAGAACCTCATGAAGGTATGATTTTATGACGCGTTTCTTCTTCTGAGTTTCATTTGACTCTTGATTCCAATTTAGTCTGTTGTGTAATAATTTAAAACTGATTCTTCACTTTCTCCTTAGAGGTTAAGTAGGCTGCCGCAACCGGATGATCTCTTGGACTCAGCATCGATGACCGTGAAGTTCTCTATGTTACGGTAGTCAGTAGTGTCAACAATTCTCATGCCTAATATAATATGCATCTGCTAGCTTTACTTATGGTTCTAATTTCAGTGATGTCGGAAACACCTGTCAGGAGTTGCAGCTTGTCCTGCTCTGGTATGGACAGTACGGTTTTGATATTTTAAGCCAACATACCCGTACATCGTGTAGGAGTTATGAGGCAAATGGCGAAAGCGGCAAACAAAGTGTTTCACGTTGTAAGCTTTTTTTTTTATAGAGGTAAAGTTACCGAAGGATATGTGCATCTTCTTTGTTTGTAAAGGTCTTGAAACTTTACATCTTCGTGATAGCTGAATTCTTTCTCAATGGCTTCATTAGCTGCTTTTGTAACAGGGCTCAAAATATGGCTGTATGATTCTACAAAGTTGGCATCGATGTGAGTGGTCTTGATGGTGTACGTGGAAGTGAACTTCTGAGAGCCGGCAAGGCTTTTAATGGTTTTCGCATTAGAGTTCGAGCGTGGGATACAGATTGCTAGCAATATATCATGCTACAGGAGTTATCACTTTGTCCTCCTGCATTTGTATGCAATGACTGCTATATTGAATTTCCTGAACATCTCCTCTGAAGGTCATGAGGTAAAGAACTTCTTTGAATTGACAACATATTCTGAATCCAAAGTGAGACTGTTGCTAACATTTTACGACACAGATGCGTTGGAGCTCGGATTTGGCAAATGGTGAACAGTCTTGGTGCTTGGAGAGATTAGTATGAAGTTATGGAATTTCCGAAGTATGGTTGTGAAGATCAAGTTCAAATTCTGATTTAGGACAACAACTTCTAATTTCTTCCATGTGTATGTAACAAGGCGAACACTGATATGGGATTTAGTCGTTGGTTTGCACTTCCAGGCCTGGCATCACTCTCCTTTGAGAAAGTAGGAAAAACACGGTACGACCTCTTTCTTCTCCTCTAAATCTCAGTGTGCTTTTCCTGTCTGCTCAAATTATTTCAGCAATATCAATTGGTTTCTTCTTCTTAGACTCGTTTCATGACGCTAATCCTGTCTAAAACTGCAGGTAGGCTGCCGGTGTTTCGAACGATGTTTACGGCGGTGGAGCCAAAGCTTTGAGGTGGCGGAGAAATGTAGAAGATGTTGTCGGCGTGACCGTGTGACATGGTGCTGTTGCTCTGTACCAGACTTAGAAGAAATTTCAAGTGTAGGCGGGATATTATCAAAACGGAAGCCCTGAAGCTTGCGGTTGCGAATGAGTAGTAGTAGTTTATGGTTCCAATTGTAATATTAATACCTGTTGTACTTTGAAATTTTTTTTTAACGAAGATAACAAAATCTTTGAAGTTGGCCTGAGATTCTGAGAGATAAAAACAGCTTGAAACTTGCTTAATATATGATTGAATATCGGATTCGGAGATATCCCTTTGCCTTTTCCTTTTCTTTCTCTTTTTCTTTAAAACATTGCAAGCAGATTTTAAGACTATATGCGATTGACCTTATGATAAGCCTTGAGTCTTTAAGTGTGTCATGGCAACAACAACACTAAACAAAAAGTTTGAAGCAAGGATAGGCTTTAGAATTTTGAGTTACTTTGAACTTGAATGTCTTGCCTTATCGAATAACTTTGAAGTTCCTTGATTTTGGGAGGTTGATTATCACCCTTGAATTTAGAGTTCAAACTTGATGCAAATTACCTACAGTCTCTTACACACCCATGGGCTTTGAATTCAAAGAGGCTTAATCACTTGAGGCCCATGTTAGGCCCAAACCCATCTTTTGGAAAATGTATCTCGGACATAAACCTTGGGAACTTAGCGCTTAAATTTGAATCAAATCTTAACCAATATCGCTTCGGAGCCTCAACGAAGGGAAATCAAACCTCTTTAAAACACGACCCATATCCTGAAGGATTCTTTAGAAAAGAGATACAACCTGACATTTCTCTTGCTACAAAACCAAAGATCCACTTTTCTTCATGAGTATCTATTGCAGCTTTTAAGAGATACCGACAAGAACCTTAAATTGAATCAAGCCCAAATGACCCTGTCTTTGAAATTGTGAGAATGAATGTTGGTCCACTTGGAATTACTGCATCTGCAAAAGCCGGTTAGCCATAATAAACATGTACAGAAAATTACAAAGACAAGATGTAAGAAAAAAAATGCAAGGAGGTGGGATCTTAAGGTCCAAAATTAGGGTGCAACAGATGCCCCTATTTAAGTTTCTTCTATCCGGAGGTATGGAGATTGAAATCTCCGTCTCGACGAAATAGGAGGGACTTAAATACAAACATTGCGCGAATTTTTGGCCCTAAGAAGCCACCGAATGCATATGATATGAGATGATATGAAAATGCAAGACACAAGGTCCTGTGGAGAAAAGGCGCCATAGGGGAGAAATTAGACACAGCGCACGGGAAGCACAGACTCAACAAAGCGAGACTCCATGGGGAAAGATTGGCAATCACAAAGTGTCTGTAAATATGTCACGAAGACCTTGGTGGAGAAATCCTCTTGAGGGATCTGCTGTATATGTCAAATGTAATCGATTCAAGACATCAACTAGAGAAGTCTATTGCCGAAACTTGTAACTGTAATTGTTAAAATCTGTGAGTAATCTGCTGCCGAGATTTTGTGTTGAAATCTGTTGGAGAAATACTCCTGCCGGGGTTTTCTGGAAGTCTACTGTCGAGATTAACCAGGCACTACCTATTGCCGAGGTCTTCTGTGAATCTACTGCCGAGATTAACCAGGAACTACCTACTGCCGAGGTCTTCTGGGAATCTACTGCCGAGATTAACCAGGAGATGAAAGGTGTCTACCTACTGCCGAGGTTGTCGCTACTGCGAAAATCGGCGCCGGCAATACAGAAGAGTCGCCACCGTGCGTTATTTATCCTACAGGAGGGAAAGGAAATGCTCAGAGTAAACCTACCGCAAAGACGGGAAAAGGTATGGTCATCGCAACCAAAACCTGGGTTCGGGAGTCGGTTACGCAAGGGGAAGGTATTAGCACCCCCACGTCCGTCGTACTCGACGGGATCCATGCTTGTTTGGTTTGTACGGATTATACTTCTATCTAAACTAAAGGATGAGGTCTGAAAATAAAAAGAAAACATGACTCGGCAAAGCATCGCACTTTCTGCCTACGTATTCCCGTCTGGAACGAGAAATCAGAGCCAACGTAGTTCGCCTAACTACGGGTGAAGGTGGGTGAAGGTTGCTCGCTAGGATATCGCATCCTATGCCTACGTACTTCCACACTGCATGGAAGATCAGAGCAAACGTAGTTCGGGCTACGCACGACACAAGCTGTTCAAGTGTCTTTTATGAAAAATATCACCTTAAACAAAGGTTTTCTTATTGCAAAAAGGTTGATGTTTGTTCAAATCTTTTGACGGAAGAAATGAATTGATTTCTGTTATAACCTTTATTAATGTTTTTCTATTGTTTTGAAGGAAGAAGAGATGACACTCTACAAATCCTAGGGTTGAAAAGGGGAATAAAATCTACCCTAATGTTATCATGCATGGGTTAACTCCTAATGTCTATCATGCTCCTCTCTTGCGCAAAGAGAAACAGAGATCCTAAGGGAATAGACGGAAACAACAACAGCAGATATATACAATAAAGCAGTAAAATGCATGGATGCAACAATACAAGCGAGGCAAGGGAGTCCTACTCAACCTCGAACCTAGAAAACAACAGGCAAAAGTGAACAGGATTCACTTTCAACCCAGCAAGGTAAACAGCAAACAATACAGTCCAGGAAATTCACACAATACATCAAAAAATAAAACAGCTAAAACTAAACAGCAAAGCAGTCCTCATCAGCATCTGCAACCATCTTCAGGTTTCAAGCAAGCATCAGTCTTTGATCTTCAATCTCCCAATGGCTTTTCTTCAAGTCCTACTCTCCAAGCTGAGGAGTCAATCACAAGAATAAATTGGGTGTTAAGCAATTAGTTGACCACCAAGGGTGGCAAACAGACTGCTATCAACACATGGAATATTTCTCTCAAGAGTTCTATCTCTTAGACACTATCACCAAGCCTTCCAAAGGAAGGGGTGAATGTCTTAGAGAGACTCTGCATCATAGAGAAGGATGGAGGCAATCAAGACCTTCCATGTTTGAGAATTAAGTTGTCTACTCTAGGGCTCTGCCTAATTCCTAGATCCTAGAAACTTCAACAGTTGCCAGCAAGAGATACTCCTCATCAGCTCTGGAAGTTGGTCTTCATTCTCTGATCTTCAAATAGGCTTCATCATCTCAGTCTTCAGCTCAAACCCCAAGTCCCAAACAAACCCAATACCCCACACACAGACAAATAATAACCCTAAAGAGGGCACACCACACAGTCAATCAAATATAAGCAATATACTAGTAGCAGTAGGGGAATCCTAATATTTTCTAAGGGATCTATCTTATGCCCATAACCCCTATAGTCCCATACCCCAAAATCAAATCAAAATTCCTAAAAGAATTAATCTATCTCACCTATGTTCACTTAAAACCCTAATTTTGATCACACTAATCACACCTAATCAAATCACCTAAAAATTAATCCTAAAATTATGAATTAAATCCTACATACAAGTTGAAGTCCTAAACTAATCAACCTAAAAAGAATGGGTCCTAAATATAAGGGGAACTATTAGAACTAAAACCAACAAATTTAAGCACTAAACTAAACTCATTAAAAAGCTATTTACAAGAAAAATGCACAAAAAATATTAAAACAAAATAAAATGCCATTTTTATTATTCATTATTTTTCTTAACAAAATTATGAATCTACCACAAAAAGAACCAATTAAAACTAAGCTTTTTCCAATTTTTTATGATTTTTTAAAGGTGCTAGAATATTAAAGAAAATAAAAATCACAAAAAAGAAATAAAATGGGGAGGGGGTGCTATAAGCAGAGGCGCTTAGTTATTATCTTGATGGGCCTGGGAAGTGGGGGGCGCGAATAGCAATTGGCGCTAGGCCCAGTTGGAATTTAAATCAGAAAATTAAATCAAAAGGAAAATAACATACGAGCGGTGCAGAAAGTAACGAATTTAAGTTCATTTGGTTAGGCTTCTCAAAAGGGGGGTTGGGATAGCGCTCTTGGATTTAGGCCCAGAATTGCGTTTAAGTGAAACGCATCGTTTCACTTCAATCTTTCCCTCCGTTTCTTCTTTGAATCTGGACCACACGATGAGATTAAAATGTCAACATTCCAGGGTGATCTGACGGTGCATGGTCATCGTCCCCAATCAACATCTAGGGTTTACAGAATTTCCTCTCCCATGCACAAACTTCCACAGCTCAGTGCTCTCTCCTCACTCAACCAAATCCTTCGATCCCAAAACCAAAAATGGCCTACTCAAAGCCCTCTACAAGATCCTATACTTGGATTTTTCTAAAACTCATTATATAATCAAGCTCGATGGCTGGAAGTCTTGGACACCATGAATTGCACCTGATGTGCATGGTTATCAAACTTGCTCAAACTACCCTAGAACGATCTAGGGATTATGCTGAGTATTCTAAGCTAAAAATCTAACATTATCTTGCCCTAATTCAGGAGTTCTTGATCTTGAAAGATTCATCATCATGAATCAAACCTTCTCTAATGGCCATAACTGATTGTGCACATGTTCATCTACCTAACCCTAACAATCTTACACCAATGATCTAACCTAACAACACCTAATTATGGAGATAGAAATGAAATCACCAACCTGCTTAGCAGCTATGGCAGAGGTGGTTACAGATGGATTCAATGCTTGTAATCCTTCAAGAATGGTCTTTGCTTGATGCTATGGCTTCTGTTTGCAAAAAGTTGGAAGAAAAGTGCTTGGATTGTGAGATTCGAATCTGATATGGATCTTTGCAATCTCCACCTTAGAGCTTCAATCCTCCATTGATTTACCTCTGAGCTTGCTTATATGCACTCACTATATTCAGTGGATGATGGATGAAGAAAAAGAATGAACAGAATTGGTGTAGATTGAAGATTTTCACACTTTCTTACAATGGAAGCAACAATGGAATTCTCTCTCTTCTCTCCCTATTTTCACCAACCCCTTGCACCAATGATCCACACTCATTATATAGATGATGATGGACAGATCTAGAAGTTTCTAGATTGATCTTAGAGGATTCTAGAATGTGGTGGAAAGTTCATGAAAATCTCACTTGATGACATGTTGAAAATATCACTCATCTCATGCATACACCTTTCTAAACTTGTGTCAAAATCTCTCCTCATGAGATATTGAAAGGGTGTGTCTGAAAAAAAACAAGCTCCTTGCCTTGAAATTCACCTTATGCCAAGTTTTCCATACTTGCCTTATTATGCAAGTAACAAAAATACAAAGCAAGTCCAAAATTTAACCCCTAACTCAAAAAAGTGGCTGAACCAATGTCTTTAAAATGATGTTTGGAATCAATTTGGTATATTGGATGACCCATTTTGGATTTGTAGATCTCTCAAACCAATTTTTCATTTCAACTTTTTCAACTTATATGCCTTTTTTAGGTCATTTTTCACCAACTTTGGTCAAGTCTTGTTCTATGCATTTACAAACTTCCATAACCTATTTTCTAGACTTAAAATGACATTTTGAGCAACTTTGATGTTGGGAAGTTTTTCATTTGAAGCTTCCTTGTATGAGTTTTAGGCATAGGCTAAGAATGACCTATAATCCTCAGATGACCAAAATACCCTTTGATTGCCAAGACCATAAGTAGAGTTCCACAAATTATATGAAGGCATACCATACCTTCCTAGAAATCTAAGACAATAAGGAACAACTCTCATGTTGGCCAGAAATCCAATTGAAATATCCTTGAAGGTCAAAAGTTGCTTGGAAGACAGACAACTTTCACAGACAAATTTCAGTGCCCTCAGATGACCTGTAACTTGCAAGAGCTATAACTTGAGTTCTATAAATCATATTGATGACTTCCACCACTCAAATTAAATCTATGAAGATATTCTACAGGTTTCATGTGGACCAAAAATCCATATGAAGCTTGAATCTTGAGTTACACTGCTTTGAAGTTTGACCTAAATCAGGGGATTTTACACTGAAACCCTAATTTGGTAACTCCTCTTCTCCTTGCTCCTGTTGATTTTTCTTTAGAACAACATCATATCCATATCCATGTAGCAAATAATGAATCCCACATTCTTCAAATGCTCCTTGATGCCCCTTCAAAACACTTCTTTGACCTAGGATTAACCTGGTGTTGACCCAGACAAACCCTAGTTGACTGACTTCAACTGAGGCTCTTGCAATCATTCCAATGACTTGGTTCTCCTCAAAAATGATCATCTAGACTTTTCATAACATCCATACACACCTCATGCTCTTGGCTCATAGCTCACACTTCCTCTGATGATCCCCAACTAGCCTCAAGATAGGAGAGAATTCACTGATCAACCTGGCAGCTCTTCAAAGCTCAAATTCTTCTCTGATGACCTGAGTGGTCTTGAATATGAGTGAAGCACTTGAATATACCTCTTGAGATAAGAATAGCACTTGATCCCCTGATTAAGATAGCTTGCCTATGCTATGCAATGCAGATGAATACACTATGTACATGATAACAATGCAAATGATTATGCAATTGAAACATAAGCCTAGGTTAGAAAAGGTTGGGCAAATTTTGGGGTGCAACAGCTGTCCCTATTCAAGCGGCTTGGACCCGACTGGACGAAGAGCACGTAGCCTTCAAACATTCGAGGTACGAGACGGTTGAATACAAAAGAACCCGGAAATTTGCCAACCGCAAAAAATAAATTGCGAATACGACTACTGCTTGGGGAAACCCTGCAGGGAAATGACTTCTGTTGTCACAGCAACAACTAGGCATCCATTTGCCAATCTATTCTGCAAAATAATCTGACATTGTCCGCAGACCACTCCATTCCGCAGAAATGAGCATACATCACACAACGAGAAATTGTTGATACCACTTATCAACCTCTGCTGATCTCACTTATCAACCAAGCACACGCTAACCAGCGGGAGAATACTGACTTCACTTGCCATGTTGACTTCACTGATCAACCTTTCATATCTTGAAAAAACGAGCAAACACTTAATCAAGCGAGACAATGTTCGAAAACCTGAACAACCAACTCTGCGGGGAAATGAGAAACTTGACTAAGTAACTCTGAGGGAACAACTCTGACGACTGTCGTCAAACACCTGCTGGGGAAATTAGGAACTTAACCAAACGCCCTTGACGAGAATAACCTTGTTGAAAAATATGAGGAATTTAACCAAACACCTCCTGTAGCAAGCTCCCTGCTGGGGACTATGAGGGACTTAACCAAGCAACCCATTGAAGTAACACCCTGCTGGAGAACATAACTCTGTTGGGGGAATTGCGGGTAACCACCCGAAAATCTGTATTACCACCTTCTAATGCTGACACCACATCACCCTGAAAAAGACTCAGCTGGGGGAATACAAGTATCTTAACCAAGCGACTTGTCGAAGAATACCCTACCGGGGACTACGAGGATCTTAACCAAGTACCTCGTTGAAGACCACCCTGCTGGGGATTACGTCTCTACTGGGGTAACTGTGCAAAATCTGTATCATGCCATTTCTACTGTACTCTGAGAAAGGACTCGACTAGGGAGAAAGAGAAATGCTTAACCAAGCAACTATGCTAGGGGAATGTGTCATGACGAACACGATCACTGCGAGTCTGGCATAACAACTCTCTGTAACAAGATGAACACGATCACTGCGCGTCTTGATGCCACAAACAAACTTAAACACGACGAACACGATCACTGCGTATTGCGTTACAACCAAAATCGCATCGATTATAAATCCAACTGAATGAGGTAAACACGATCACTGCGTGCCCGACGGAATAAATCCACATAAAAGAGGCGAACACGTTCACTGCGTACTTCAACCACCCATATGATGAACACGATCACTGCGTGTGCCACAAAACCAACCCGTGTAATAGGACGAATACGATTACTGCGTATGCCGACCAACAAAACCAACTGATACAATAGCCACGATCACTGCGTGCTCCGCGTCACAAGTTCCCATAGTAATATCAACACGATCACTGCATGTTATACGAATACGGTCACTGCGTATCTTGAACACGATCATTGCGCGTTCGAACACGATCACTGCGCGTTCTGAGCCACGATCCTCTTGACTGGAGAAAATACGATCACTGCGTGCTGTGTGTCCCGACTAACCCCCATAACTGGACAAATACGATCGCTGCATATTTTAACCATACATAGGGTAAACGTGATCACTGCGCGCTTCATGTCACGGCCCTCTTAACTGGAGGAAACACGATCACTGCGTGCTGTGACACAACTTCAAACATGGGACAAATACGATCACTGCGTACCTCGGCCACCAACGACCAGATGAACACGTTCACTGCACGTACAACTGACAAATACGATCACTGCGTATACCGACCAACAAAACTGGATGAACACGATCACCGCGTGTCAATCTATATCCACTGTATAACGGACGAAAACGATCACTGCGCATATCGGCCAACAACATGACATGATATGGTAAACACGATCACTGCGTGTTCTGCACCACTAATAGAGTGAACACGATCACGGCGCGTCCAGCTCAAATAAAACCCCGAGATGATACCAACACGATCACTACGTGCTTTACCAAACAATCTTCTTAGATCGAGACGAATATGATCACTGCGCCATTCGACCGCAGATACACATACCAAGACCAACACGATCACTGTGTGTCCTACAGCATGAACCCCCAAAGGTCGGGACCAATACGATCACTGCGCCATTGGGCCACAAATCAACATCTCAAAATCAACACGATCACGGCGTGCCTTACAATATGAACCCCGTGGATGGTACAAAATACAATCACTGCGTACCTTGACCTGAAACCAACATCTCAAAATCAACACGATTACTGCGTGCCTTACAATATGAACCCCCAATCTGGTACAAAATACGATCACTGCATACCTTGACCACGAATTAACATCTTCCTGAAACCACGATTCCACTTATCGGCAGGGAACAACACATCTGAAACTGAAGAGGTAACCACCTGGCTTATGTTTCAAAATGCGCGTTTGATAATGACATAATGCTTCCACACTGCATGGAAATGCTACATACTCGGGTAGAATGCAAATGCTCATGATGCATGCTTATGCAAAGAGTTACTTCAGCAAAATAAATGTTGAAGACACACTGGATCCGCTGGGGATGACCGGAATACTACCGATGCACTTCCAACAAAATAAATGTTGGAAAGATGGACTAACTCCGCTGGGGATAACCATCCTGCTGGGAAGTAGCTCACAAACTCAAACTCCAAAATCTGCTGAGGACGATCCTCCTGACGAGGAAGAGCGACTTGCTGGGGAAAGAAAGGACAACCGTGCTCGGGAAAACTCCTTTCAGCAGCTCCAACCACCTGATCACACTCTGTGGGGAACCTCTCCTGCTATCACTGAGCTGGGGATTGAACTACACATTCTGATTTGCACTGCACAAGAACTCTCAGGGAAGTTAGTCACATCCCTCTCGACCTTTACTGGGGAAGACTCTGCTCTGCTCGACAAGCTATTTCTGAACTACTGAAGATACATTGATCTCAACTCTCCCGGGGAGACAACACTCAATTTTGCCTGGGGCGACTTCACTGGGGAAGACACAACATTCAACCTCTGGAGAGGGTACTAGCCTGCCATGGACTCTGGCGGGGAACTTTGCAAACTTTCGAATACCTGCAAAAGTCAACAAGCAAACACAAGGCAAGCTATGCAAAAAAGAAACATCTTGGTAGTCACCCACGACAACCATTCAGGTAATTTTTGGTTTTAACAATCATCGGCCGAGGCCCTCCTGGTTACACGCATGTAAGTTTATCAAAAACATCGGCGCTTTTTACAAACAAAACGGTAAAAAATTTAAAACCAAAGTCACACACTACACTGAATAAAACACTTTATTGACAACGGCCTGAGAATAGGCAAGATTTGTACATCAGATGCAACTCCTGAAAAGAGGTAGTCACACATAAACAAAATGCAGAAGTATACAAATATACAGAATAAAATTTGTACACATGTCGGCAACGTGTTACAGACGAACACCATGAACCGATCCTCCTATGACTTGTCGGACTCTGACGCTTTCCCGATCTTTGTGTTCGGAAGAGATTGCTTTGGATAATTGACCCCCAGACGCTCCCAAACCGCTAAACAATCAAACTTGGACCGCAGTCATTTGCTTCTTAAATCCCTAACTTTTGCGTGAATCGCCCTTTGCGGGTTTTCGATTCACCGGGATACCCTTTTTTGCCGAAGCCGCCCAGTGTAGGTTTTCGACTTCGCGGGTGTACATTTTTTCATTTTATCCCTAACTTTTGCCCGAACCTTTTTATTCTGTTTTTGGTTCGCCAGGATGCCCCATTTTTGCCTGGACTCTCTTTTTACTGTCCAGCGGGTCAATTTTAAGCAAAGTATTTTTTAACTGCGTCCGAGTTCACAGGGGACGAAAAGTCTTCACCATCCATGGTGGATAACAATAAGGCTCCTCCGGAGAAGACCTTTCTCACGACGTATGGACCTTCGTAATTGGGAGTTTATTTACCCCTGTGATCCGATTGCGGTGGGAGAATCTTCTTCAGCACAAGATCACCCGTCTGAAAGCTTCGAGGTCGAATCTTCTTGTCGAACGCTTTCTTCATCCGGCTCTGATACAGCCTACCATGTGCAATGGATGCCAGTCTTTTCTCATCTATCAAGCTCAGCTGATTCAATCTACTTCTCACCCATTCTGCCTCGTCCAGCTTAACATCAAGCAAAACCCTCAAAGATGGTATCTCAACCTCCAATGGCAGGACAGCCTCCATGCCATATACTAGTGAGAACGGTGTTGCCCGGTTGATGTACGCACTGTAGTACGATAACCGTGCAAAGCGAATGGCAGCATCTCATGCCAATCCTTATACGTTACCACCATCTTCTGAACAATCTTCTTTATGTTCTTGTTGGCCGCCTCAACAGCGCCATTCATCTTGGGTCTGTATGGAGATGAATTATGATGCTCGATCTTGAAATCCCGACACAGATCTTTCATCATCTTGTTGTTCAAATTCGAACCATTATCAGTAATGATTCGCTCAGGAATACCGTATCTGCAAATTATATCCCTCTTGATAAATCTGGCTACTACCTGCTTCGTCACATTGGCGTAAGAAGCTGCTTCCACCCACTTGGTGAAGTAATCGATCGCAACCAGAATGAAGCGATGCCCATTAGAAGCAGTAGGCTCAATCTTACCGATCATATCAATTCCCCACATGGAGAACGGCCATGGGGATGCCATAACATTCAGTGGACTGGGTGGCACATGGATCTTATCAGCATAGATCTGGCACTTGTGACACCGCTTGGCAAATTTAAAACAGTCAGTTTCCATCGTCAACCAATAATACCCCGCTCGCAACAACTTTCGAGTCATAGCATGCCCACCTGCATGTGTGCCAAAAATTCCTTCATGGACCTCTTCCATGAGTAAGCTGGCTTCCTTCTCGTCTACACACCGGAGGAGTACCAAATCGTGGTTCCTTCTATACAAAACGCCGTCGGGATTCAGATAGAAGTTGCCTTCTAATCTCCTTAGAGTCTTCTGATCACGACTGGATGCCCCAGCCGGATATTCCTTATTCTTCAGGAAATTTTGTATGTCGAAATACCACGGTTTACCGTCAGATGCTTCATCAATTGCAAACACAAAGGCCGGCCTATCAAGGCGAGAGATGACAATGCTGGGAGCCTCATTCCAGCGGTTGACTTTATACATCGAGGATAACGTTGCAAGGGCGTCTGCCATTTGATTCTCCGCCCGAGGTACATGATGAAACTCCACCCTATCAAAGAAAGGTAGCAACCTTCTCGCATAATTCATGTACGGCACCAGGTTAGGTTGGCGCGTCTCCCACTCTCCCTTAATCTGATTCACAACCAATGCTGAATCCCCATATACATCCAGATTCTTAATCCTCATATCAATAGCCTCCTCTAACCCCATAATGCAAGCTTCGTACTCGGCTTCGTTATTCGTCACTGAAAAAGTCAATCTGGCTGTGAACGGGATGTGCGACCCGTGGGGAGTTGTAATGATTGCCCCGATCCCGCTACCGTACGAATTGACAGCCCCATCAAAAATCGATTGCCACTGGGAACTCCGCTCAGGTCCTTCACCAGGCAACGACTCATCACAATCTTTAGCCTTCAAGTACATTATGTCCTCATCAGGAAACTCAAACTTCATAGGCTGATAATCCTCAATTGGCTGTTCGGCAAGATATTCGGACAGAACACTTCCCTTAATGGCCTTCTGGGAAACATACTGGATATCGTATTCTGTCAATACCATCTGCCATCTAGCAATCCTTCCAGAGAGCGCCTGCTTCTCGAACACATATTTGATCGGATCCATCTTTGATATCAGCATGGTTGTATGGTTCAGCATGTACTGTCTTAGACGTTTGGCAGCCCACGCCAATGCACAACACGTCTTTTCGAGCATAGAGTATCGAGATTCACAGTCCGTGAACTTTTTACTCAAGTAGTAAATTGCATGCTCTTTCCGCCCTGTCTCGTCATGTTGACCGAGAACACAACCCATACTGTTCTCCAGAACCGTCAGGTACATAATCAGTGGTCGTCCCGCTACTGGGGGTATCAACACCGGAGGTTCCTGCAAGTATTCTTTTATCTTTTCAAATGCCCTCTGGCAATTGTCGTTCCAGACCACCGCTTGATCTTTCTTTAACAGCTTGAATAATGGTTCACACGTGGTCGCTAGGTGAGAGATGAACCTAGCAATGTAGTTCAACCTCCCTAAGAATCCACGGACTTCTTTTTCGGTCCTCGGTGCTGGCATCTCTTGTATTGCTTTTATTTTTGCAGGATCGACCTCGATTCCTTTCTTGCTCACAATGAACCCCAGTAGCTTCCCGGATCTCACTCCGAAGGTACATTTATTAGGATTCAGCCTCAGCCTGAACTTCCTCAGCCTCTTGAACAACTTCAGCAGATTAACCAGATGTTCTTCCTCTGTTTGAGACTTGGCAATCATGTCATCGACATACACCTCAATCTCTCTGTGCATCATGTCGTGAAAAAGCGTTGTCATGGCCCGCTGGTATGTTGCCCCAGCATTTTTCAAACCAAAGGGCATCACCTTGTAACAGAAGGTTCCCCACGGGGTGATAAAGGTCATTTTTTCCATATCCTCCAGAGCCATTTTGATCTGGTTGTACCCCGAAAATCCATCCATGAAGGAGAATACCAAAAACTGAGCCGTGTTGTCAATTAACACGTCAATATGCGGCAGCGGGAAATCATCTTTCGGGCTCGCTTTGTTTAGATCCCTATAATCAACACAAATTCGAACCTTGCCATCTTTCTTTGGCACAGGCACGATATTAGCGACCCAAGTGGGATAAGTGGTAACAGCCAGGAATCCAGCATCTCATTGCTTCTGCACTTCTTCCTTTATCTTTACGGCCATGTCAGGACGAGTCCTTCTGAGTTTCTGCTTCACAGGCGGGCAATCTTCCTTCAACGGCAGACGATGAACAACCATATCAGTGTCTAAACCCGGCATGTCCTCGTAGGACCAAGCAAATATATCACTATATTCACGCAGCATCTCAATAAGCTCTCGCTTGATGTCCACTTGCAACGCGGCCCCTATACGGATATTCCTGACGCATTCTTCAGACCCCAAGTTGACAATATCAATCTCTTCCTGGTGAGGCAGAATGACTCTCTCCTCTTGCTTCAATAACCGACTAAGCTCTTCTGGTAAGTCACTATCCTCCACAATCTCCTCCTCAACTTGGAAGATCGAATGCTCGAAGTCTAAACGAGTCATAGGAAGTTTTTGGTCGGTGTCATCTGAAAATTCATGAATCCTACGAGGGAAACGGTTAAGTGCTTCAAAATGATGTACAAGCAAAATGCATAACCACGCTGCCATTTTATTGAAAAAATAAAAACAGAAAGAAATGGATCACAACATTTGAATGTAAAAAACGCCGTCATTTATTAATCATGCAAACATACAGGTAAACAGTTAGGCCCTAAGACAAGATCATCGATGCCCCGGGCAAGGCATGTGATCATACAATGATTGAAAAAACAATGCATTACTGTTTGGTGACTTGGATGACGTCCTGGATGGACCAGTTGCATAGGCTTTGCCCCGGCGTGCTGGGTCGAATCCATGAGTCCATGTCGCAATCGCTATCCACCTCCTCCGTATCAGACACGGCATTGATCCTTTCGAAGCTAACTCCCCCGGGCGTGAACACGACAGGTCCCTTGTACTTAGGCGCACTCTGCGAGGTGGACGGGCGGTACCCCAAGCCATACTTATCTTGCTTCACTGGGATGTCCAGAACCTGCCCCCACTTCTGAGTCTCTCCTGCTTGTACCAATGCCTTGGCTTCTTTATATGAGGAGACGGCCACCTCTTGCCTTTCACTCGTCACCGGAGCTTCTTCTTCACCCTTCACCCCTTCGAACGCCTGGCACAACGTTTCATGAATCTCTCCATCTACCTCCACGTACTTGAAAGAAGACAAATGACTGACAAGGATGTCCTCTTCGCCACACACCGTCATAATACTCCCCCCAACCATATATTTCAGCTTCTGATGGAGCGTAGAAGTTACTGCCCCAGCGGCATGAATCCAAGGTCTCCCGATCAAACAGCTATATGCGGGCTGGATGTCCATGATGTAAAACACTGTATCGAACACCTCCGGACCTACCTGAATAGGTAACGTTATTGACCCGAATACCGACCTCCTTGTTCCGTCAAAGGCCCTCACTACCAAATCACTAGGTGTGCACAACAACCCACGGGTATCTAATTTCAGCAGGGCTTTCTTCGGTAACACATTCAACGAGGACCCAGTGTCTACCAACACATGGGATAGAACAGTGCCCCGGCATTCGATAGAGATGTGCAAGGCATTATTATGATCGCGCCCTCTAGGTGTTAAGTCAAAATCCATGAATCCCAATCCATGCCCAGCGTTAACATGTGCCATAACTCCCTCCAGCTGATTAACTGAAATCTCTTGCGGCACGAAAGATGTCTCAAGTACTTTCAACAGGGCATTTCTATGCGCCTCAGAACACAACAGCAGCGATAATATGGAGATCTTTGACGGGGTCTGCTGCAGGTGATCTACAATCTTGTAATCACTTTTGCGGATTAACCTCATGAATTCTTCCACATCTTTGGTTATCGGCTCTTTCTCTTTACTCCCCGAAGATTCCCCCTCAACAACTTTATTCTTACCTTTGGCAAGCCTCTCTGCTTCGACCTCAGGTGAAGTGAAAATTCTCCCGCTCCGGGTTATACCACCCGCTCCCACTATGTTCTCCACGGATCCCGCTGGTGGATCATTCAAGACAATCTTCTCCCATTGTAGTACACTTCAGCACCATAACTCCACGGGACTGCCTTTGTGCTTTCAAAAGGGATTGGCTTGGCGTTGGTAATAGTAATGGTTGGCCTTTTCGATGATGCCGAAATCGTCACCGATTTGAACGGAATGGTGATCGTAGCAACCTCCCTACGCTCTTCTACAGATTCTGTCTCAACAGACTTCTCTCGCCCCACAGCCCTGTCAAACTGCAAAGTTCCTTCATCAATCAAACGTTGAACTCCCCTTTTCAAATTCTCACAGCCCTCAAGTTGAACCAAACAGTCAGCACACTCTTCACTGCAACCGGGATAGACACCTCCTTTCAATAAACGCTGCTTTATGTAACTCAAAGGGGTTTTCAGCTTGCTCACTTCTGAAACTAAGTTCAACTCATCATCTACCATGATTGCATTGGCCCCAGCTCCACCATGCTTGGGCATTGGCTGCTGCATGATATTGGGACCTTCCTTCCCGAAGTTAATAGCCGTACTATCAAGCAAATCCTGTACTTTATGCTTGAAAGCTAGGCAATTTTCAATATTGTGCCCTGGTGCACCCGAATGGAAGTCACAGTGCTCATTAACATCATATCCGACTGGCGGCTGGCCGGTTGGTGGTGCTAAGGTCCTCTTCTCGACTAGCTGCAATTTCAGCAAAGTTTGAAGGAGTTCTGCATATGATACCGGCGGTACCTCGAATACTCTCCTCGGTCGTGGGTTCTGAAGTCTGCGCTGATTATTATTAGGCTGCTGCTGAGCCTGCTACTGTGGTTGTTGTCTCTGCTGCTGAGAAGGCCCTGGAATAGTTACACTTGCAACTTGCGACTGCTGACACCAGTTCTGACTTTTATTCTTTCGTCGAGCATTGAATACAGCATTGGTATCGCCCTGCCGTTTACCACCAAACGTCTTCTTATTACCTCCTGCGGAACTAGACTCACCCGCTTGAATTTTACCAATCTTCACCCCGTTTTCAATGCGCTCCCCCATCAAAATCAACTCAGAGAAAGTACTCATCGAGAAATTGAGCAGCCGATCATAGTACATTCCAGAAAAAGTTCCTATGAACATATCCATCATTTCGCGCTCCACCATCGGAGGGTGCACCCTAGCAGCCAAATCTCGCCATCTCTGGGCGTATTCTTTAAAGCTCTCGCTAGACTTCTGAGACATGCTCTGCAACTGGACTCGGTTAGGGGCGAGATCACTATTATACTAGTAGTGTCGAACAAAAGCCTCTGCTAGCTCTTTCCAACTCCTGATCTGAGTAGGCTCCAAGCTCATGTACCACTCCAGCGATGGCTCTGACAGGCTATCCTGGAAGAAGTGCATTAGCATCTTTTCATCCTCAGAATACACAGACATACGCCTGTAAAATGCGCGCACATGCACCCTAGGGCATGTATCCCCTTTGTACTTATCAAATGACGGTGCTTTGAATTTCAGCGGGACCCTCAGCCCTGGGACTAACCCCATATTTGACATATCCAGCCCAAGAGCATTCTGGCTGGCCAATCCGTTCACCTTCTCTTCTAGCAATCTCATCCGATGGTTGTCATCCCTGGCTCTTTCATAACCCTCGTTCTGACCAGAGAACACATCCTCCTGACGATCTTCCCAGCGAGGTACTGCATCATATCCAACATAATCGGCATCGCGGCCCGGACCTGTTTGGACGTACCTGGGGTCATACCTCATATTACCCATCTCTTGAGTGTTGTACGCGCCAGTTCCATATCCAAGATTACCATAGCCACCAAACCCAGCCTTGGCGCCAGCCATGCTGCCATACCCCATATTCACACCATTGAAGCCCTGGTTACCATTAATTCCGATATTCTCAACGCCCCCATTGAAACCCTGGTTGACATTACCCACAAATACCCCAGCAGTATCTGCATTGACATTCATATTACCGGTGTTCCCGCCTCCACCTACAGGACCAGTTTCTCCAGCATTCAAACCGGTTACGGGAATAGCATCAGCACTTTGACGATTCTCATTTCGGGGAGAAGCAGCAATGTTTTCACCCTGCGGTGTCCCGTTGTTCTCAGCCCGTGCGACTATCGGTTGAACCAGGTTCTGCAGCTGCTCTTGTCCTTTGGCGATGATCTCCATGGTTTGCATGAGCAGGGCCATCCTGTCACGCATCTCTTGCATTTCACTCTGCACGTTGTCCATGATCTTCTTCTGGTTTATCCTTGTAGAGTAACGGTGGACCCGCTTTTCTGCAATCTTGAAAATACCTGAATTAAAGGTGCAGGAGATAAGATACATGAATCACAAACCTGTAATGCAAATATGAGTATGTATGCAAAATGCAATGTGTCTGTGCATTAGGGATTATCATTCCCCGATTCTAGCGTGAGTGTGCCAGTGCGGTGACAGTGCTAGCAAGACAGTGATTGGAGCTGAATCATAGAAAACCTCATATATTGCAGAGAAATCCAAGAATACAATATCACTGAGAGTACAATAAGACGGCATGACCTCAACCAACAATCCTGGTGATGGTCAGCACGAATGCAAATAAAGCATACAAGCTAATACATGAAGTGATCAAGTACTCCCGTAAGCCCGGTACTCTTCTATTAACTTTTTGGTCTCTGGATGACCTGGTCGGGTAAGCAGACCCTCGACAAGCTGGTTTCTTCTCTTGAGAACACGTCGCACGTCACCAGCAGTTTCCTCCCATGCCCCTTCTCCGAAGCGATCCTCTAGCTTCCGCTTCTGAGACACAGCTTCGTTCCTGCCTTCGATGGCTTTGTTCAGTGCATTCTGGAGACTATACCTGGTCATTACCTCTTCTTCATGCTTCTTAATGCTAGCCTTCAACTGCTCCTCTAGGTCAGAAATTTGCTGCTTCAACTTATCTTCCCTCTTCTTGTTGTTGGTCAGCGTAGCATTCCATGTCTTATTACAAGAAGAGATTTCTCGGTGAGCGGCGTCGAGTGCTTTCTTTTTGGACTCTAGCATGTCGTGAGAGCTTCTGAACTCTTGACCCAGACGTTCGCGCTTCTTTTTCTCCTTAGTCAACTCCGCGCCTAGCCTGTTTACTAGTTCGATCTGCTGTTGGAAAGAACATACAGCCTTATTCTTCTCACTCCGCATCTGAGCTAGCTCCTTTTCAAGCTCTTCATTAATCTTCATCAAGGCTTCCTTTTCTTTCATAACTTGTTTGTAGACCTCCATAGTGACAGTGGTCGGCTCTTCCACTGGAATATGAACAGGGACCGGAGCAGCTGGAAATGGCATCAATATCTGTCTGGCTCTCTCCTGAATCCAAACTTTGTAGGGTGCATAGGCCTGACAATCATTCTTCCCCAACAGTGGTTTCCCCTTTCTGTTAATACGCGTCCAGGCATGCCGAAGCTTGGCTAGTAGCTCTCCACTCAAATCACCGGTGAAGTACAGAGATTCCTGTACTTCTTCCTCCTGAGGCGGGTTCTTCAGCGCATATCCAAACTGGCGGACGAACAAAGATGGGTTGTAGTTGATGCACCCTTTTCTTCCTATCAACGGAACATTAGGATACCCAGCACAACTGAAAATAAGCTCAGACCCCAGCAAGTCTCGGTCAAACCACTTGATGTCTTCAGAAGTTAGCCTCATCATACGCTCTGGCCAGTCAGCTGTAGTCGCGCTATCCACGAAAGGTCCCCTCAGGGGAAGATGGCTCTTGAACCACATGTGCAGCAGCGGCACGCAACAAGAGACATTCTTGCCTCTCCTGTTCTCATTCCTGTAGTGCATCGAATGGTAGAAGTCTTC